>CM069863.1:97787022-98262022 GCA_036172795.1 Pelodytes ibericus
TACTGAGACAAAGTTTGAAGCTCAATTGGACATTGAGGTTAACATTGGAAAACATTAAATAATCGGTGTGCATGCAATACACACGATATATGAATAATTATATACATATCATGCGATGTAATTCTGCAATATTGTATCTAGACCTTTAGATTGACACATCATAAGCAAGTATGCTTATTATAAGCAAGTTATATTTGCAACAAAAAGAAGTCTGAGTCTACAGACGACAGACAAATAAACAGGTATATTGTTGCAAGTTTAATTTACACAAATGTAGTGCGCGTCTGAACCCATGTTATTTTACCTGAATAGAGCGGTGTACCGAAGTGGAGCAGGAAAAGGCTAAATTTGCAGATGGTTATTATAACAGCCGTGCGGGGGTTATATCCAGGCAGATCCAGCCTATCGCAATTTAGACATGCAGGACGCGTTACCATAGGGACCAGGGAGGGAGCCGTCCAAACATAGAACAGGCTGCACAGTCCGCACGCCCTGCTGCCTTTCACTCACAGCAGGCTCGCTGTGTGTCTGCTGTGTGACTGCACGCACATAGTGAAAGCACCGATTGTGGGTACACTGGGCAGCCGCATGTATGTGACTTTAACACTGTCCACAGGCAAACTACATGTCCTCATGTCTCTTTGACATACTAGATTGGCTCTTAGGATTTCTGGGGATGCCCTTTTTTAGGAGAGAAAAAAACACCACTAGGACTTGCCATGCACCCATAGAGTACCCACAAGAACTTACCACTGCACCCACATGGACTTGCCAGAATAACATAATAATAACATACAGAGAGGAGTAATGTCTAGCAAGGGATAACACTGCAAGAAGACACACCACTTTGCCAGATACTACATACAATGGACTTAATTTTTCTTAGGGGGGCTAATTACAAAAGACCCAAATAAGTGTACTATACAGAAACAATGGTCTTCTCAGAAACCATAACATGTCTGTTTACCATGTACTATAATCACTGTAAGAGGATTTAAGCCTATCAATACACTTCTTACATACTATTGCAAAAATATGTTCTTAGGATGCAGCAAGGTACTTGAGAGTAATGGAATCAATCTGTGTAATATGTATTTAAATATCTATAATGCTGAACACATCCAAACTGCAATTAATAAAATGTTAGATTTTCAGAGGTCCATAAATGGATATTTAAAGACTCACTGAATATTTTTATGTGCAACAACGTGATGGAAACTAAATGTGAATGTGAATTTACATAGTGCAGTAAAACCATAACTGAAGGTGAAGAAATGTTTTTTTTTTTTTTAATAATATATTGGTCCAGATTCAACTGCCCTGATAACACAAAAATTGGTATCAGTGGTAAATTACCCAGCATTGTTTATTTATTTCTCGCTGCTAACACTAATATCATCATAAAATCAATACCGCACTGTTAAACAAATTACATCACAAAAACCTCGGTTGTGGTAAAAAAAAAAACACTGTCCTGTGCGCTAATTACCACACAAACAGCGGTTTTATGACAGTCGGTAAAAGCATATTGGCAAAAGAGCTTTCATTTATTGCCTGCTAGCTTTGCAAAAAAAAAAAGCTTATCGCAGCCGCTATTTAACACTTTCAATGCTGTAGGCTTCCCTGATTTCCCCCTCCTTTTCCCCAAAAGATTAAAATAGTTGCCCCATGGGGCCAGTGACTTCCTGCTGGCCCAATTGAATAAAAAAAACTGACCCCAAGTTACTGGATGCTGGCCGGCGTGTGCTTGTGGCCTCAATAAAAAAAATGAATGACCCGCCTCCCTGGGCTTTGGGGGTGCTAAACAAGAGGACATATTTTTTAATTAGGGCAAACATTTAAAAGTTATATAAGGGAGTATTACTTTACTGACAGGGTAGTAAATGTATGGCATAGCCTCCAAGAGGAAGTGGTAGAAGTCAACACAGTGAAGGAGTTTAAGCATGTGTGGGAAAGGCACAAAGCTATCCTAGATTTAAGATAAGGCCAGGGACTGATAAACATATTAAGAAAATTGGGCAGACTAGATGGGGCGAATGGTTCTTATCTACTGACACATTCTATGTTCTATGTTTCTAGGAAAAATACGCCACCCAAAATTTAACAGCATACAAATTCCCAGCACATGATACAAACATAAGAACTTTGATCATCAGACACAGGCAAACGTTTCAACTTTTGCATGTTATCATCATGCCTAGCGTAAAATGAGTTTCAACCAACTTTATATAGTGTATACATCAATCAGCTTGACATTAAAGAGGCAGTGAACAAATATATATATAAAAAACAGTAGTAAGTGAAAAAAAAAATCACATTTGTGCATTTAAAAGTGTCCCATTGTTGTGCAACTATCAATATCAAGCACCACTATATATGTGCATCAATGTCAAACATATACAATAATATTATAAAACAGTGTATTAACAAAAAAAATCAATTTGAATAAAGGCAAAATTGCAATATCTGTGATTAATTTATACAAAGTGTATCACACACTAGAAAAACAGGGTTTAAGAGTAGACCCGTAAAGAAAAAAACATGTATAAAGCATTTCAAAAGCCAACTGGCCATTAATATCTTAAAGAAGCACAGCTGTTCGAGCATGCCAAACATTTTTTTTTAAAGATCACAATATGTAATAATTTACAATTAAATCATACTGATTCAAATTACTGTTTCAGCCTGTCAAGCACCTAGTGCCCAAAAGCATATAAATATACATGTTCTTAACTCATTTTACATAAATGGTCCAAAGTCACAGTTTCTCTTTAACCCTTTAAGGGCAAGACCAGTGTTTCTTCACTGGTGAGCCCTGACCCAAAAGTGGGTTGCAAATGTGTGCATCAGATTCTTCAAAAAGTCTAACTTGTGATTGGGGGATGAGCGATGACGCACACTACGTTCACCATCTGAAGCTGGGTAGCCTTTCAAGGAAGTTTCAATAGTGCTGCTGATATCTCTTTTGGTAATAACACTAGGATAAGGAATCAGCAGAGGCTTCACCATTTACTTTAGGTATAACATTTCTAAATCTGCCTGAGATTTGTCAAGTGAAGTTTGGACTTGATGTGGCAGATAGACCTTAGTGAGTGTGTAATGTACCTAACTTTATGTGAATGGCTTCTCAGCTCTAGTCCATCTGAAGATAAAATCTAAGGACAGCATTGACATTGAACACATCCTTAGAGTTGTAATTTAAAACAGAGAAAGAAATAAAAAATAAATAAACTCTAGAGACAAATGAGTATAATATATAAAGTATAAATTTATTAAATATCACAAAATGAGATAATAAATTGAATATACATATAAAACAACGCGTGGCTAGCGTGGATGTGAGAAGGACGCGTTCTGAGAGAGCTCCCGCAGGATAAGCACTATTACAGCCGAATCGACCGACACACACCGCCCTGACCAAATTCACAGTTATGGGTAAGACCTCCAAGAAGCCTCCCCTGACACCGGGACCAACTCCGGGGAAAAAACCGAGCCAAAACAGCCAAATCTCATCATACTTAGTCCCGCATAGACCAACGAATGCGAATGCTAAGATGGCGGCTGCGGAAAAAGAAGCGGGAAACATCTCTACCCCAACTTTCTCAGAATCTGAGGAGGATGAGGGTGCTGACTCTATCCCAGAACCACATATTCAGGCAGATATTGCCACAAGATCGGATCTTGCCAATTTCTCCACACAAATCCGGAAGGATTTCGCTAAAGTGGTAGATCAAATAAGATCAACGATCAGAGATGAACTCTCTGATATCAAAAAAGATATCAGACAGCAAGGCGCAAGGCTGGATATAGTCGAAAGAGACCAAACAACTATACACAGCACTTTAACCTCCGTGGCCAGGGAACTACGTGACCAAAGAGCCCTGTCTACTCAATTGTCATATCAGATTCTGGATATGGAAAACAGGAGTAGGAGAAATAACTTACGTGTAAGAGGCCTGCCGGAATCGGTGGATCAGGAAGACACCATGGAAGTCACAAAAGACATTATACGTACCCTGCTCCACAAGACCAAAGAGACCGATATAGTCCTGGATAGGGCACATCGAGCACTTCGGCCCAAAGACACAAACAACCCGCATCCTAGAGACATTATTATGCGAGTACACCTGTTCTCCCTAAAGGAAGACATCCTAAAAGCAGCCCGAGCCAACCCAGCATTCACCTACCAAGATGTGGATATACAAATTCTACCAGACGTTGCCTGGGGAACGCTGCAATTGAGGAAACAGCTCAAACCCATGACAGATGAGCTGAAGAAGGCTAACGTTAGGTTCCGCTCGGGATTTCCGCTGGCCATTATAGTACGCAAAGATGGGAAGACACACACATTGGCGCACCCAGATGACCTACAAAGTTTCTGCGAAGCTCTTGGTATGATTCCTCCTGCTTTACCTGATTGGCTAGGCCCAGATACCATTACTCCTCCACCTCCTCTACTGAATGGACCATGGCAACCTAGGCCACAGAGGAAAAGGCGCAGGAGGCTACCCCATACAGAACGCATCCGAGACAACGTGGTGAGGGAACTTGGTGAACAAGCGGAGGATTAGAAGAAGGTGCTGTGAGTCTGCACATGTATGTTGAATCCAATTGAACTCCACCGTGAAATACCTAATAAGGATATTACCGCCTAATCCCATTCGGGTCATCAGAGTACTCTACGGGACTATCTGTAATCAAAGACATATCAAGAGCCCGAATTGAACAAATTCCTTCTCCGCAATATTAGAGACTAATAAAGTAATCCCATGGAACACATCTCAACTAGGAGTACACCGTAATCAAGACTATGTCCGGGACATTGATTATTTGCCCTACTGTGAAAAGTTAACAACATACCCGACCCGCTTGAGAGGACCAGCGGACCATAAGACCGGTAGAACATATGTGGCAGACTTATTAGTACTCACGGAATTCCTGCAAATTAGCAATTATTGTGATTCAACATTAGTTTCATTATCATATTAATGTTTTATGTTGTCGATTGTTGATTTTTATAATCAACTTAGGCTGACTTTAAGGTTTCTGTTTTGCAGATATGTGAGATGCCCCTGCGGGAGCATGTCTCGCACTTTAGTGGACCTATTTACCGCTCAGTGTGTATTCGCTAACGCTCTCACTGCGTGGTTGTGTTTCCCCCATAGTTTTTAGTCTATGTAAATTCAAAGCTCGCCCTTACCGATAGTTTTTAGGTACGAGACTTAGACGTAACAGCTCTGACTGTTAGCATGTCTGCTGCTCATGTTCCATCTTTGCAGTTTGTAAGTATGGCAGACAATGACCCCTGGTGGGCATGTTTCCCCACTCCCTCCCCAATCCCCTTTGTATGTCTTTTTATTTTTTTATTTTTCAATTTTCAATTTTTCTGACACCTTTTATCTAGGATATTTTATAAGTGGACCTAATGACCGAAAAAATGCCTACTTATTTTTTCTGAACCGATATGACATAAGAGATGATGGCTGATTATCTGGGGCTTTCGGTCCTCTCCATCAATGCAAAGGGCCTTAACTCACCGTCCAAGCGTTCTAGAATGTTTAGAGAATTGCGAGCAAAAAAGATAGATATCGCCCTAGTACAGGAGACGCATTTTTGTAGAAGGAAAGTGCCCGCATATAAGGATAAGTTATATCCTATAGCATACTACTCACATTCACCATTCAAGAAAACTAAGGGAGTAGCAATTTATATTTCCAAATCGCTCCCCATGCAAGTTACTGACACATGGCAGGATAGCGATGGTAGGGCTGTCTTTATTAAAGGTTCTATCGGTTTAGAACTAATTACCATTGTAAATGTTTATACTCCTAATGTTAACCAACACCTTTTTTTATGCTCTATATTACAAGAACTCGAACAATTTGCAACTGGTATCGTGGTCATGGGCGGTGATTTGAATATTACACTGGACCCTAAACTGGACTCCTCGAATGGCACATCGTCCCTGAGCTACCACAAACTCAAAAAGGTAAAACAAGCCTTACACAATCTACAACTGGTGGACACCTGGAGAATTCTCCATCCAACGGTTAGAGATTACACATTTTTCTCCGCACCACATAATAAATACACTAGAATTGACTACCTATTCACTACACATAGACACCTAGATTTAATCAGCAAAACTTTTATTGATTGTATAACTTGGAGTGACCACGCTCCTATAAGCCTGGATATCAGGATTCCCACTAAACCACGAAAGGTAGGCATTTGGCGTCTAAATGAGACCCTCCTAAAAAAAAAACGAACATATGCATAGTACACTTGGAGTCATTACACACTATTTTGAGGAAAACGTCACCCCTGAGGTATCCCCCGCTAATATATGGGTGGTTCGTGGCCATCTGATTAGCTTAGGCTCCCACCTCAAAAAACAGAGGGAGAAGCAAATACTAGATATTATTCAAATTAGAACCCTAGAAACTATGCATAAACGTTCCCTGACACAGTCACTATTCCTGGAACTCACGCGTCATAGAGCGGAACTCGCCTCTCTCTGTAATTCCAGAGACCAAGCGACCTTACAAAAACTAAAAAATCACAATTTTGCACATAAAGATAAAACAGGAAAGTACCTAGCCCGCGCACTTAAGTGTCAACACACGTCCTCTTTTATAGCCAAAATACGATCACCCACAGGCCAGTTGGTCCATGCCACCAAAGATATAGCAAATGTTTTCAAAGAGTTTTATAGCGGTCTCTACAATTTAACCCCTCTGGAACCCGCCCCAGAAGGTCCTACCTTACACCGGAAAATTGAAGAATATCTTAAAAAATATATGACCAGGGTGGTCCCCGAGGGGCTGGTAGAAGCTATAAATACCCCAATAACTGCAGAAGAACTACACAATGTTCTTAAAAACTCCCCAACAGGCAAAAGTCCAGGCCCAGACGGGCTCACTATTAACTACTACAAATTTTTCAAGGACACTCTCACGCCTCATCTACTGTCTGTGTTTAACTCCCTGGCTACAGGCGGCATACTTCCAGCCCAATCACAAACAGCCCATATATACTATAATCCCAAACCAGGCAAAGACCCCGAGCAATGCGCCAGCTATAGGCCCATATCCCTACTTAATGTAGATCTTAAATTACTGGCAAAAATTTTAAGTACCCGACTGGGCAGAGAACCTCCAAGTCTTATTCATCGAGACCAAGTGGGATTTGTGCCCGGCAGGGAAGCCAGGGACAATACAGTCAAAATTCTTCATTTAATTCGGCACGCCCATAGTCACGAGATTCCCACAATGCTGTTATCCACAGATGCAGAGAAAGCATTCGACAGGGTGAGCTGGCCATTTCTCAGAGGGGTTTTCAGTCATATAGGTGTAGGGGAAGCCATGCTCAATTGGATAACATCCCTATACCATGCACCCTCGGCTGCCCCCTCTCCCCGCTTCTATTTGTTCTAACGCTAGAGCCTTATATTAATGCGCTACGTCTCAATCCCTCTGTACACGGTCTTGAAATAGAGCCCCACAACCATAAAGCAGCAGCATTCGCGGATGATTTGCTGCTGGTGATCACCCAACCGAGGATTACTTTGCCGCACATCATGCGTGAAACTGCAGCCTATAGCGCCCTTTCGAATTTCAAGATAAATATGACCAAATCCGAGGAACTGAATATATCCCTACCACCCGAGGTACTAGCAGATCTTCATGCTAATTTTTCATTTAAGTGGGCAACCACATCACTGAAATAGCTGGGAGTGCACCTCTCCACCAATTTAACATCCCTTTTCGATCTGAACTACATACCTATTCAGAAAGCTATCAAGTCGGATATGGAGAGATGGAGCAAGTCACATATTTCGTGGTTCGGCCGAGCAGCCACAGTTAAAATGAATATTCTTCCAAGACTCCTGTACCTCATCCAAACCCTGCCCATAGAGGTTCCTACATTATATTTCACACACATGAAAACACTTATAGTTAAATTTATATGGAAAACATCGCACCCCAGGCTAGGGTACAAATATTTGATCAGACCTAAAGAAACAGGTGGATTGGGCCTACCGGATATTGAGACATACTATAAGGCCTCAATTCTCTCTAGAGTAATTGAATGGACACGCCCAGCAAACAAATTGTGGGTCTCAATTGAAAACAGGTCACTTTCGGTCCCAATCCCGATAGCAGCCTGGACTACCAGAGCCCAGGGAGTTAGTGTGGATGACTCTCACCCAACGGTTCCTAATACTTTAAAGATGTGGCGAAAACTGTCTACACTACCTGGTTTACTAAACTCCCCCTCACCTCTATTGTCACTATCAAGAACAGATATTTTCCCACCAGGCGAAACGAGCCGCAAATGGCAATCTTTTTTCCTTACTCCAATTCCTTACCCAAGGCTTGGCCACATACTTGCCGATGATGGGTCCCTCAAGCCCCTTCAAGAGATACGAGGTACCCCTACATCAAACCCTGCTTGCTCATATACCTATTTACAGATACAACATTTTTATAGATCCCTATACCCCGCTGGTCGACAGCCTATTGGAGTAACGCAATTCGAATCTCTATGTCTGACAAAGGACCCCCCCAGTAAATTAATTTCCAATGTAAATAAGTTGCTAAGCTACACCTTACATAGTACGAAACCATATTTTATTCGAGCCTGGGAAAATGACTGTAAGGTTGTACTCACTGACGACCAATGGCACAAAATTGCCACTTTGGCACATAAATGTTCTTTTTCTGTAAAAATACAAGAGAATGCATATAAAATTATGACAAGGTGGTATAGGGTCCCAGCATTACTACACAAACTTTATCGTACCACTCCAGATGTCTGCTGGAGGTGCAAAGCGGACAAGGGAAGTTTCTTGCATGTCTGGTGGACATGCCCAAACATTTCTCAATTTTGGCACATGGTACACAGAGTAATCCAAAAAATAGCTGATCCTTCCATCCCATTCACACCCTTAGTTTTTCTTCTTCATCACACTCCCATGTCGGTTAGTCGGTATAAACGAACACTTCTTATTCACCTGCTTAATGCAGCCAAAATTCTCATACCCAAGTATTGGAAGCAAACATACACACCGACACTCAGGGACTGGATTGCCACGGTCGAGGAGATCCGGATTGCAGAGGAATCAATAAATCAAATACAAGGTAGAGGTCCCACACATGATAAAAGATGGTTTTATTGGTATGAATATATGTACAGTAATGACTAAACAGGTCACCCGGTCAGGTCAATGATTGTATACTGACCTATATCTATAAGGTGTCTACCAGGCCATTATTGTTATTTTGTAATTCTGAGATATTTCTGTGAAATATCTGGCTGATTTCCGTAATGTACACAGATATTTGATACCCGGATTGATAAGTGATGGGCTAAACATGTCAGAAAATGTGGTGTACTGTCCAATATCAATTATTTTGTATGTATGTTAGTCCTAAAACCCTCCCTTCCCCACCCTTATGTATTTTCCTGTTTTTCTTTTCTGTACCCCACCCCCCCCCCCCCCCCCTCCATCCGATCTTTTTGTGATGAAAATAACAATAAAAAGAGATTAAACAAAAAAAAAAAAAATATCGATACACAATCACAGATATGCAAAATACAAAATATACATACAAATATTTCTTACCCACTGGATTTGTTCACCTGCCCAGGTATTGAACAATCAAATATAAAAAAAACGATACTGCACTAGAACCACTACACCCCCACAGGACGCCTTTTCAGAATCTTCTTCAGCTGGTGGGTGTCAGTGCCATGCAAATTATAATGTTTTGGAAATTAAATTATTTTTGGGTCGTGAAGTAATGACCAAGGACAGTTGTGGGTCCTGAGCTTAAACAGGTTGAGAACCACGACACTAGAGGACTACAACTGAGGGGAAGAAATAGTAAAAAAAAACGGCACAATGGCAATTTGCACCCTTCCTTAAAGTGTCACCTGGTGTAATGGCTCCATCTCGACCCTTTGTATCGCCAGCTCTGTGTGCTGACCGGTGTTGTGTCTGATGGGTGTTTATATGCGTGCTGGTGCTGTGTATGCTATGAAGGTGCTAAGTTGCAACATTTTCTGACACTTTTTGTGCTGGCTCCTAGTAGTGAACGGAATTTGTAAAGTCCTGCATTATAGAGCTCTATTTGCTCAATATAAATCAGGCGTCTGACACGCAGAAAATCTTGGATCAACTCTTCCTTCATACTTATGGAGCAAAGGGGGCTCTGTAATGTATTTTATTTGTATTATCTAATTGTAAGAGTTTCTACTCAACCCCTTTGGTACCTGACTGTTTTGGACTTGTTGTACATTTGTGACAATAGCGGTTTTAACACTTCTGTGTAGTGTTCCTCTTTCTCATTTACTGTGCCCACACAAATTAAATATTTTTTTTTTCTTTTGGGATATGAAGAGCTTTCTTTTTTATAATTTACTATAAAAAAAACACTTTTTCTAACTACAAGAAGGGATCAATCACATTCCTGTTATTCTTTAAAATATATGTTCTGAATTATCCAAAATGTCAAACGTATTTGTCTTTGGCTGCTAGAAGTCGTGTTGGTGAACGGCGAGTTGAAGACCTCGTCTTTCCTTGTGTAGTGGAAATAGACTCAGATATGTTCGATGGAGCATTTAAGTTATGTATGGGTCCAGCAACTGATTGTCCAGAATGATAAGGAATGACATTCTCTGACTCCACTTCACGTGTGTAAAGAACAGTGCTCGGTTGAATTGAGGTTGTAGATGGTGGCGTCATTTGTGAAATCAGTTCAGGATGAATCGCTTCTCTGACCACACATCATTTTTCTTTTCTTTTTTAATACTCTTTTCTTTTATTTGAAATAACAAAAAGACAACTTAAACACATACATGATATACATAAGGGACAGTAAATACATCAGCAGTCAAATATTGATGTCTTAATTCCTTCTTGTCATATATTGTTAATGGTAGGGATACCATTAAACATTTACTTAACTGCCAAAAGTGACATCTGCAGACTATACCCAGTACAATATATCCACACTCAGACAACCGCAACATCTCCATCAGGCATACTATAACCCAGAAACATATTTCTGGGAGTTGTTACATTTTTATGGGTCCATAGTACAGGCAAGGGGTCCAGTCTGCAACCTTCCTATTCGTCTATGTGGATGCCAGGGGCTCATTCTACTTCTTTCCAACCTCCCAGTTGTTTATCCATTCCCTGTACTGAGCTCATGTACAAAAAAATTCATGAAGGCGTAAACCTTAAAGTGCTTAGAAATTACTTATGAGGGTTCACACATTCCCCTAAATTCGTGTGGTAAAAATATCTATAAATACTATTATACTCTTAGGCATCTTGTTGGGTGCCACTTGTGCCTACTGGGTTCTCATATAAAGGTGACCAGTGCAAAATCTATTATGTATACAAACAATCTTCATGATTGCAAATAGAGTTCCTCCTGTATATACATGCCAGAACCGCAACATCTCCATCATTCATACTATAACCCAGAAACATATTTCTGGGAGTTGTTACATTTTTATGGGTCCATAGTACAGGCAAGGGGTCCAGTCTGCAACCTTCCTATTCGTCTATGTGGATGCCAGGGGCTCATTCTACTTCTTTCCAACCTCCCAGTTGTTTATCCATTCCCTGTACTGAGCTCATGTTTTTCCTGACATATCCCTCAGCCAGCTTAAATTCATTTCTATTTTTAATTGATGCAGCAACTGATCTTCCATCTGTGTTGCTACAAAGGATAAACTGGATTTCCAGTTCCTAGTTATTATTATTTTGGTAGCCGTAAAGCAATGTATTGCTAGGGTTATATCTTTTTTAGCTAGTTCTTCCATATTAAGGTGTAAAAGGATTGTCTTGTCTTATTCAGGAGATATCTGCATTTGGAAGCTACTCTATGAACTTTTTTGTGTGAAAAAAACACCTTCCAGCTGGTCAGCTCCTTGTCCCGTCTTTATTAAGTGGGTCTGTAGAAAGTGTCTCCCTCGGATATAATCATATTTATCTCGCTCTCTTAAACCCAGCTTAGCTACCAGCAGTTCAAATGGGAGTATTTCATTGTTAGTCACTATATCGGCAATACAAATTCTTTCTTTTTGCTGCCAATTGCTTAACGATAGTATCCAAGTAAATATGGAGAACCTATCAAGATTTGAAGTTTTTAAAATTTTGTTCTTTAGGCCCAATATATTCTTTATTAGCTGCCATTCTTGTATTAGTTGAGACACAGTGGTTGAGTTCATCTGTAGGTTAGCTTTAATTCTATCGTAGTCGTTTGTCCATAAAAGAGTTTCCAATTCAATTTTACTACAAGCTTCTGCCTCGGTTTTATACCAGGGTTCTATCTTAGAGTCTACTTCTTTCAATCTATATATGTGTGTCAGGATATTCGCCTGGTATAAAGCACTAACATTTGGAAATCACATCCCTCCTGCCTTAGTTTTTCTTGTGGGAGGGGCTATGGTTAGGAAAAGGAGAGTAGTGTTTCAGATGGACAATACCGTACACATAGAAATCGGTCAGAAGTGTGCCGAGACCGACGTACCTGGTAGGCCTAGAAGAGGGCCCCCGTGTATTTAATAAGAAAAGGATAGCTAAGAAAAGGGGTTGGGATCAAGGGTGGGAACAATGGCGATGAAAACGCTGTATGCTGTGGGAGAGAGGCACTTGATATACTCAGCACCCCTCCCACAACTACAGGCCAGCCTCCTGGCCTTAACATTTGTGGGAGGGGCTAAGGTTAGGAAAAGGAGAGTAGTGTTTCAGATGGACAATACCGTACACATAGAAATCAGTCAGAGGTGTGCCGAGACCGATGTACCTGGAAGGCCTAGAAGAGGGCAAAAATGAAAACCATAAATTGTACAACAAGTTTATTACAGATATATCCAAAACACAGATTACAATGCAAGTTTAGCAAACGCTTGTCTAATCTCGGTAGTTGGTTGTGGAATGTAAACTGAAAAATAGGAAGAGCGCCATCTACCCATTCTTTTGATAATGTGCGTGGGGATGTTGTTCCTACAAGCTGCTGATGCAGCTCCAATTCTGAAGGAATGTCCTGAATATGACAATGGGTTCAGTCCAATCCTGACTAATAACAATCTGACATATTTAACAAAAGCTATAGATGATAAAGGTTTAATAGGAAAAGGTAGCAATGGGCTGTCCCTTGGTTTGTGTGCCCAAAAAAGTGACAATGCGTTCAAGACTACAACTGGACACCAAGGTGAACTGGTTTGGTAAAAGGGGATCTGTACACCTGGGCCTGTCTGGCATTTTTTAGTATGAGCAAGGGATAAAACATAGTGGTCATCTACCCAACGTAAATCTGATTTTTTAAGGGAGGTGGCAGTGCTGGATGTGGTAGATAGCTCCCCTGGTCTCATAAACCCGTATAAAGCCAAGAACATTGCTGTTTTGATGATTATATTGGTTACAGGTTCGAAGGGTCTGGCATCGATACTCTTAACTAGTGCTCTGAAAATATTTCCATGTATAGGTAGCCTGCTTGGTGCTGCTTGATGATTTATTTTCAGTAGACCTTTAAGGAATTTTTTAATAGGTTGTGAGTTCAATAAGGAGGGTTTGACTGGGAAAAATATAGTAATGATTGTGCTGTATGACAGATTCAAAGTCTGATGGCAATATGCACCGAAGGCCAATAGTATTTTAACCGAGGTTAGATGTGCAGCAGTCTACACAGACTGAAATTGCAACCGGTGGTATTGAAATAGTTGCAGATCTGTGATTTCCCGAGGAACGAAATAGGTCTTCCTAGTCTATCGTGCGTTTTGGCAGATGTGGGGAGAGGGCCTAAGGGTGGTGGTGCTGACGTGCCTGCCGTACTGGTGGAGGGTTGGCTGTCTGCTGACAGGCAAAAATTGACTGTATGGGCTGTTGATTGGCACTGACTGCAGGCTGGAGTTTTTAGTCCTGCGAAATGCCTGCAGAACAGCTCAGTATCTATTTGACTCCAGTCCGTGAGGTAATTAAACTAAGCCAACGCTGCTGCTGCTTTAGTTGAAAAGGACCTGTGGTAATCATAGAACGCATAACCTCCGTATTTATGCCCAAGTTCCACAACTTTAAACCAGTAATGGTCCAGCTCCTCCCTCCTATTGGGGTGAATTGCGCAAATTACATCCCTATATAGGCTAAATGCCAAAACGAATTCTGGTATAGACAGTTTACTCCTAGCCTCGGGTCTTTGGCTCTTAAAACTACTGACACTTCCCCCCATGAAAAGGCTCTATTGTCTGCCAAATCATGTGAGCTAAGCAAGAGGGACACCAAGTTAACGTCCTTCCCTTCCAGGATGTCTTTCCGGAGGTTACTTTGAATGAAGTGCGCCGGTGTGATGGAGAGAGATTTGCCCGTGAACCTACCTGGCTCCAATGACTGTGATAAAGCGGTCTGTGAGATGAGTGGAACTTGAGGAGATGGTAGGTGAGGACTTTTGCATGGTAGGTCTGGCCTCTAAATTATCCAGCCTGTTTCAAATGGAAGCTACTGACGTTACCAAAGTGGTAAGCATGTATTTTAACTGGCCCAATTCTTCTGAGGCCCTAAGGGGGGGCTGGGTCTAGCAAGGGGCGTTGAATGTCCCGGAAATAATAATCAAAATAATTCTGCCTTCCTGGCTGTAGCCGGGAATGGTATCCCTCTTCTTAACAGTTCTGCTGTTAACTTCGGGATGGTCCAGGCTCTAAGGGATGGCGTAACCGTGGCATCTGACCTTGGGACAGGCGAAGGTGGTATAGGAGAATGATCCTCGTGCTCGGAAAACATTGACCTGTCTAAAACACAAACGAAACCTAGTAAATCTAGCTGATCAACGGGTTTAATATGGCTGAGTTCTGCGATAGAACTGTGCTTATGTCGTGCTCTGCGATAAAGCGGAAACTAAAAAACGGCTCTGCGCTAGAGCGGGAGTGCAACGTATGGGAGGCCTATCTATCGTACTGAAGAGGCGAAACTAAATTCGAGTGACTTGCCCTCCGGCGAGGGTAGGGATAATGCCTCTAGGGGAAGGGGAAAGGTGCCGACATGCTGTGAAATACAAACCTTCCATAGTATCCTGAATGAGGATATGGTTCAATCGTACAGGGAACGTATTGCTTGAGACAACACTATTAAGATAAAATATTGACGAAACTAATGGAGCGTAAATGACAGATCATGATACTATGATTGCATAACATATATTTTCCGATCGTACAGGGAACGTATTGATTCTGAACAGTAACCTGTATCGTATTTAAGCCGCCTCAAAATAACTGCAAGTATTGCTAATATTACTTCCTACACAAAACCTGCATCCAGCAATAACATTTTAATTCAAAATCTTCCTGTGCAAACCTGTTTGTCCCTGTGTATGATGTTACTTATGATACAAAATTATTCGTATTCTGCATTGCAAGTGATGTATAAAAATCGGCTTGCTCAACACAGGGTAACGGATGTACTTGTCGGGTACAAGAAAGTTCCCATTTAATTAAATGCAAGTTAGAAATCCCTAATTCTAGCAGATTACATCTGAAAAGAAAATAAATAGCAGTATCAACCGTTTCCACTAGATGGCGAAATTGCTACAAGACCTACAACTACAGACTTAATTATATTACAATACTTTGTATTGCTCCAACCATTACAGAGTTGCTTGTACAGGATTAAAATCTATTTAACTTACAGAGAGCTTCCCATCAATAAAGGTACTGACAGGTCCCTGCTCACAGATTTAGCACAAATACACTTTTGACATAAAATAAGCAACCAGATTTATGCAGCTTATACCATAATCTACATTAACATGTAGTTAGGATCTGACCCCATTTAAACTTAGGGACTTTTAAGAGTAATAATTAAAAGTTGAGAATGCCCCAATAATTTATTGTCTTTGTATGATATGAGGCAGGAGGTACGAGGTGGAAACAGGGGGGAGGGGCAGCGGGAGGTACGAGGTGGCTTGTAATTTGTTTGTAATACCACTTGTAATCTTGTAACGGGATGAGGTGGTAATGGGGGGGGCAGCGGGAGGAAACGAGGTGGTAACGGGGGGAGAACGGAAGGTACGAGGTAGAAATGAGGGGAGGGCAGCGGGAGGTGGGAAGTGGTAACGGGGGGCGGGAGGTAAGAGGCGGCATGAGGGGAGCGGCGGGAGATACGAGGTGGTAACGGGGGGGAGGCGGGAGGTAAGAGGCGGCATGAGGGGAGCGGCAGGAGATACGAGGTGGTATAAGGGAGAGGCGATACGAGGAAAACCCAAAACTTAGAAGGGGACGTTTCCCCTTTCTCCGAATGCCTGAATTCTTCTTTCGGTTCCTTGAATCGGAAGCTGATGAAGCTGTTTTTGATGCCTTCCGCGTCGCAAGGATGACGTCAGAACCGGAAACTGTTGTTGCCCGGAAGTGACAACAATGACGATGAAAACGCTGTATGCTGTGGGAGAGAGGCGTTTGATATACTCAGCGCCCCTGCCACAACTACAGGCCAGCCTCCTGGCCTTAACATTTGTCAAGATATGTCTGGCAATTCTAGGTTTCTTGCCCTGCCATATGTAAGAGTTAATTGCAGATTGCAGCAAGTCTAGCCAAGCCTTTGGAATTCTGAGGGGTATCATACTGAACAGGTAGGCCCACCTGGGAATAAGGTCATAATTGATTGTGTTTATTCTTCCTCACCACGATATTTCCAAGTGGGCCCACTCCCTCAGTTGTCGATTAGTTTCCCTCAGCAGTGTCATAAAGTTTCTTTCCATTAGGTTTTCCACTTCCACTGTTACCATTATACCCAAATATGTGAATTCTTTCTGTGTCCATTGGAAACCAAACTCATGCGCCAATTCGTTCACCATAGCTTGTTCTATATTTTTGGGAATAACTGTTATTTTTGTTATGTTAAGCTTATAATTCGAGACACAGCTATATTTGTTTATCTCCGCCAACAACTGGTGAAGAGAATGTCTTGGATCTCCAATCGTGAGCACAACATCATCGGCATATAGTGAGATCTTATATTCTTCTCTTTTGTTGTTTATGGAGAATCCCTTGAGCTCTGTGTTTCTTCTTATATTTATAGCCAGTGGTTCAACGTACAGAACAGGGGAAAGGGGGCACCCCTGCCTCGTACCGTTGTCCAGACTGAACCACTTGGCAGTGACATTTGGGCCCACTGTCCTCGCCACTGGTCTTGAATATAAAGCCATGATGGCCTTGTGTATCCAGCCATTGAGACCAAATGCCTCCAGGACCCTACTTAGGTAGCCCCACCCAACCCTGTCGAAAGCCTTCTCTGCGTCCAACGACAGAGTCAAGAGGGGCAGCCCTGCTCTGTCTGCCTGGCCCCAGATGTCTATCAATCTTCTCACGTTGTTGGCAGAGACTCGGCCAGGGATAAAACCTATTTGATCAGGGTGGATTACTGATGCAATAATATTTTTAAGTCTTTGCGCTAAAATCGTTGAATATAGTTTGGTGTCTACATTAATCAACGATATAGGCCTGAAGTTTTTAACATCTGTATGGTCTTTGTCTGTCTTAGGAATCGGCAGGATGTTTGTGCTAAGCATTTCCTCGGGGGCATCTCCACTTATTGCAATTTCATTGAAAGCATTTAGGAGTCCCGGCGAGATGATTTCCTCATATTTTATAAAAAGAATTGCTAAAACCATCTGGGCCGGGAGTCTTATAACTATCTAATTTACTAATAGCCTCATGTAATTCTATGTTAGAGAATGGTTTATTCAGTTCGGTTCTTAGCTCTTCAGATACTTTTGGGATTGGGGTATCTGATAGATATTTTTCTATCTGATTGGTATCATTTGTTGATGGCAGGTTATACAGAGTTTTGGAATATTTATTAAAGGTATTGCCTATGTCCTCCGGAGTCACACGTACTTCGTCATTATCTATTAGTTTGGTGATTTTACTACTATCTTTTTGTGTTTTTAGTATGTTTGTTAAAATTTTATTTGCTCGGTTGCCTTTATAAAAAGTTTGCACTCGTATCCTGTTCATAGCTGTTATAAATTTTTCAAATAGCTTATTGTTTTTCTCTTCTTTTAATTTTTTTATATTTACAATATTCTCTGGATGCGGATTTAATTTGTTATGATTAGTTACTTTGTAAAGCTATATGTACATGTCTTCCAATTGTAATGCTGCTTCTTTCCTCATAGCTTTTCACAATTTAATGATATATCCCCTCATAGTGGACTTAAAGACACACCATTTTGTAATCGGGTGTACTTCCGGGGTATTGTTTTCCTGAAAATAGCATTTAGCCATTGATTTCAGGTATTCTCTGCTGGTATTTTTGGAAAGAAAAAAATCTTTTATCTTCCACGTAGACAACCCTCTTGGTTCTTTATCTCCCAGTGTCACTAAATAATGCTGTGGTCAGACCATGTGTTCTCGACTAAAGAAGCAGAGTTGACCGGTTCACTGATGTGCATCCCAGACATAGGACTATCCTCGAATATGACCCGTGGCGACTGGACATATGCGAGAAGTCCCTATTTCTCGGATGTCTTACTCTTCATAGGTCAAATAAGTTATATCTTCTCCACGTTTGTCTCAGTTTTTCAGCTTGTTTTATGACATTGGTCCCGGTCTTAGACAATTTTTTGTCCAGTTCTGGATCCATTACAGCATTAAAATCAGCCCTTCCTTATTTCCATTACTTTCTTCATAATCTTTTGTAAGAGTCTAACCGGACCTTTATTTGGGAGGTACACATTTACTAATGTATATAATCTGTTGTTAATTTTACAAATTAAGATGATATATCTTCCCTCTGTATCTAATATTTGGCAAAGGTTTTCTTATAAAACTGATTTTGAAAAAGAATGACAAGCCCACCCTATTATTTGTACTGTGTTCTGTCAAATCATTCCTCTGTGCTAAGTGCAATAGAAAATATATATCTTCCTGATCAGCTGTACCAATGTTGGCATCCTACTAAAGTGCTGTGCTTATTCTATGGGTCTTATAAACAGCTTCATAAGTGTAGTGTTTTCTTTAAATTGACAGAAAACAAAAAAACATTGCACATGTCATTGAAGCAAAACATAGGCATAACCAAACTATTATTTGTATTGTGGTCTATCGATTCATTCATTTGTTATTAGGTGCAAAGAGAGAAAAGAAAAAGAAGAAAAAAAAGAGAGCATCCTCAACTATGCCAAAGTTTTACACAATACTAAAATACCATGTGTTACTTCCAAATATAATATCTGAACCCTCGATTCTCAATTGCCCAAATTATTTTTCTCCTCCTCTCTCTACCCACCCATACCCACTAGACCATCCCAGCAGGTCTCATTATAAAGTTATTCACTGATTAGTATTCAGTTTGTGTTTAAATATCTAACTCCTCAAAAAAAAAAGGGGGGGGGGGAGAGAGAGAGAGACAAGAAGCGCAAGCAACATCCCTTATTGCGAAAAAAAAAAAAAGAGAGAGAGAGAGAGCATCCTCATCAAACTGTGCCAAAGTTTTACACAATACTAAAATACCATGTGTTGCTTCCAAATATAATATCTCAAACCTCGATTCTCAGTTGCCCAACTTATTCTCTCCTCCTCTCTCTACTCACCCATACCCACTAGAACGTTATACACTGATTAGTATTCAGTTTGTGTTGTATCTAGCTTCTCAAAAAAAAAAAGGGGGGGAGAGAGACAAGAAGCGCAAGCAACATCCCCTATTCCCCAAAAAAACTAAAACAAAAAAGCACTCCCTTTTCTAACTTTCCTTTAAATTAACAAAAAAATAAGAGACAGTGCGCAGTCATTTAATCAAAATATAAACATGACAAACTATTATTTGTATTGTAATCTATCGATTAATTCCTTTGGGATTAGGAGCAAAAAAAAGCATATCTTCGTCCTCGCATATATCCGAGGCTTTTACATCTTACACACTGCTATGAATAATCTATAGCTCTTGCAAAATGCTTTGTAGGTGCATTTTCTCAGCCCTTGTTCCAAATTTTACTTATTCTTTCCCCCTCTCTCCCCGCCCAGGCATTGAATCCCAGCAGGTCTCTTTAAACCCTCCTTCAAAAATATAGTCAGTACATAACATTTAGTCTGTGTGGAGAGGCCCATCAAGCTTGAACCACCTCATCTCGTTTCCTCCTCATCACCAGGGAGGGGTGTAAAAGAGCTAGAAGAAAGAGAAAGAAAAAAACACCCCCACTTAAGTAATCTGTTTTTCTTTTAGCCACTTATGAATGGCATCCGCCGAATCAAAGCCCTCCATATGGTAGTCCCCAAAAACCATCAGCTTTGCTGGGTGTCTCCATCTGAATCTAATTTCATTTTTCTTCAGGATGTTCATTGCCAAATTAAAATTTCTTCTTTTTGCTCTTGTTGCATAGGATAAATCGAGCAATACCTGTACATCCATGAATTTATCTTCTTTCTATTTCTTCTGCCTTGCTGCTTTAAAGACCAACTCCTTAAACTGGAATGAATGAAAGCACACAATCATATCTCTCGGTGCGTCTTGAGGAAGATTTGTTGGTCTAGGACATCTGTCCATTATTTCACTGTGCCCGTCAAGAGGGAGGTCAAGAGATTTAAAATATTCAGTTAGTAAAGCATTAATGTCTTCTGATTGTTCCCTGATTTTACGAAATCTGAGATTGTATCGTCGTGACCGGTCTTCCATATAGCACAGTTTGTTTTCCAGTGGGTCCACCCTCTTTATTAAGTGCTCATTGGTGGCTTGGATCTTTAGGTATTGCTGTGACAAGGCTTCCATTTTGTCATCTGTGGCTTGCAATTTGATAGAGAAAGAGTGGAGATCCTTTTTAATCTCTTGGGCGTTGTTAGCCATCTCATCCTTAAGTTCATCTAGTATTGTTTTGAGGCTAGACTTTAGTAACTCAGTTTTTTTAATTTCTCCTTTACTGTGACTCCAGTGGAGAGATATGTAGGTCCAAGCCATACTGCTCTTTCCTTTGTAAGCAGGGGTCAAGTCCTGGGAAAAAAAGTGTGGGAACTCACACAAAATCCACGCAACCCCCCCCCCCCCCCCCATATATATTTCACCGAAAATTCAGTGAATTTTGCCCCTCTATGCCAGGATTCTGCCCTTCTATATGCCAGGATTTTCCCCTCTATGTGCCAGGATTTTGACCCTCTATGTCAGGATTTTGTCCCTCTATGCCAGGATTTTGCCCCTCTATGCCAGGATTTTGTCCCTCTATTCCAGGATTTTGCCCCTCTATATGCCAAGATTTTGCCCCTCTATGCCAGGATTTTGCCTCTCTATATGCCAGGATTTTGCCCCTCTATGCCAGGATTTTGCCCCTCTATGCCAGGATTTTGCCTCTATATGCCAGGATTCTGCCCCTCTATATGCCAGGATTTTGCCCCTCTATATGCCAGGATTTTGCCCCTCTATTCCAGGATTTTGCCCCTCTATTTGCCAGGATTTTCCCCTCTATGTGCCAGGATTTTGCCCCTCTGTGCCAGTCAGATACAAGGAATATTGTGCCACTCAGAGCCCAGTAATAGTGTGCAAGTCAGATACCAGGAATAGTGTGCCAGTCAAAGCCCAGTAATATTGTGCCAGTCAGATACCAGGAATAGTGTGCCAGTCAGATACCAGGAATAGTGTGCCAGTCAGATACCAGGAATATGGTGGCAGTCAGATACCAGGAATATTGTGCCAGTCAGAGCCCAGTAATGTTGTGCCACTCAGAGCCCAGTTAAATTGTGCCAGTCAGATACCAGTAATATTATGCCATTCAGATGCCAGAAACAGTGTGCCAGTCAGAGCCCAGTTATAGTGTGTCACTCAGAGCCCAGTTATAGTGTGCCACTCAGAGCCCAGTAATATTATGCCACTCAGAGCCCAGTAATATTGTGCCAGTCAGATACCAGTAATATTGTGCCAGTCAGATGCCCAGTAATATTGTGCCAGTCAGATACCAGGAATAGTGTGCCAGCCAGAGCCCAGTAATATTGTGCCAGTCAGATACCAGGAATAGTGTGCCAGTCAGATACCTGGAATAGTGTGCCAGTCAGATGCCCAGTAATAGTGTACCAGTCAGAGCCCAGGAATATTGTGCAAGTCAGATACCAGTAATATTATGCCATTCAGATACCAGTAATATTGTGCCACTCAGAGCCCAGTAATAGTGTGCCACTCAGAGCCCAGGAATATTGTGCCACTCAGAGCCCAGGAATAGTGTGCAAGTCAGATACCAGTGTCACCAATAGGGTTCACCCTCTGTTTCACGGAGTCAATTATGAGACAGAGACGGAGTAGCCAGAAGCAGGAAAGCTGTCTTTATTGCGCAATCAAGGAGAGTCGACCGGGAGGTGGGAAAGCCTCTTTCAGTCAAGTCTGATTTGCATATTACACACTTCAGTATTTATACATTTTAAATCAATTAGTTAAACATTAATCATAAAAGTAATATATGCTCAGGTGATGTTTTAAGACATTAGGTCATCTGGTTAAATCATGCTTATTCCGCACGATCTGACCACAGGTTTTTATTACTATGTTATTCAATTATTTTATTAGGGTCTCAAGTACAGAATACATGTGACTTTAATTATTGCTGATGAGTGTCTCTTTATAAATGTATCTTTATATTAGTCATTATTGATTAGAGGGAGTTTTATGGTTTTATCACATTTAATCAAGTCAAGCTAGTCCTAAGTCCAGTACTGACTAGGTGTGTTCAGTACTGTCAGCAAAAGTGAGAAATAATCATTTTTATTCTTTTAAACATAATGTGATTCTTTAAGCAAGATATAAAGCATTTATAGGATTTCTGGTGTTTAGCTCACAATCCACCCTTTTGGACACAAATAACTTGATATTTGTATGTCCATCTTAAAATCCTTAATTGACATTGATAACCTTTATTTTCTGGGGTCCTGGCGGTACCCTGTAGTTTTATGCAACACATTTCTTACCGGTAGGGCATAATACATATTCTTGGATCGGGAACACAATACCTTCATAAGATTTGGGATGCACTGGATGCAGCAGCATGTTACAATCAATAATACCAAGGAGACTAGTATTCCTCCTATTAGACTTCTCAGCCATTTAGCTTTAGGTAACCATGAAAATAACCAATCACTGCCTGTCTCTTGTCTCAGGCTTTCTTGGGCCTCCTTTACATTTTCTATGTTATGTTCTATATCTCCTGTATTATCCTTGATAAACACACAACACTGCTCACCAATCAGGGCACACACTCCTCCTTTAGTTGCAAGTAATGCAACCATTCTAATCTGCATTTGTTCTTCATTCAACTTTCTAAGTGTATCGGTTGTAACATTCAGTTCATAATCTAGAATAGTAGCCATATTGTTAACCCGTCTGTATAAATCAGCCACACCAACATTTGTGAAGATTGATCCAAAAATTCTACTCCATTTATCTTCTTTCAGGCTTAGGACGGATATGTCTGACACGTCCCTGATATTTCTTATTTTACCTTCAGGTTATTTAGAAGTGATATAAATATCAGGCACCATTTGTCCAATGTAACAACTCCCATACCATCCACAGGGCAATACATGATAGGCCCATTTACCACATAACCAATATATACCTCTCCCTAGCGTAACATCACCACAGAGACTATGGCTAGTGGTTTGTAACCAAGAAGTGGAAATCATGTACCCTAGAGCATAATAATAAGTTACGTTACTCATATCTTTAGGGACTGTGAGATCAGTTTGTTTAACAAATGATCATCAAAAGAAATGACCTCATCATTAAGAGTGATGCTGACAGGACTTTCTTCTGTGAGAAAGGTGCCTACTTTCTCAGTGACCCATGTGAATTAAAATATTTATGATACTTTAGCAATGTACATTTTTGGGAATAATACTTTGTTTTATCCCGGGTTCTGAGGTCCACTTAAAATATTGAAAAGGGGTTACCTACTGATGGAAATACTGATGTGTGTGGTGTGTATGCACATAATCAACAGGTACCATTTTTCTTTCTTTGCACATAGGAAACGTAAGCAAATTTAATAAAGTATACTTTTCTTCCCAAACTGAAAATTGATATATCCCTCCCCCTTATTATTAACCTTGTATTTTCATGACCTCCACATATAACTGAATAGCAGGGCACACCAATAATTATTGCAATTCCAACTGAAGAAGCCACTAATGCAGCAACAACCGTACCAAGTGTCATCTAAACATGTGTATTTGTTAGAAAATAGTGGGTGATTGGTCATCATTATTATCTTCACGAGATCTGTCATCAGCATCTCGGCTTTCCTCCGCTGGCAGGTGGTCAGGGATTATTGTGCCCATCAAAACACCTATTTGTTGTTCATGTTGTCCCTTTTGAAGAGAAGTTGTAAGTCCTTTGCTGCTTTCTGCTGTCCAGGATCTTTAAACAGTATCTTCCTGTTGGGAAATGTCCAAAAGTGCAGCGTTAACTCTCAAATGGTGAATCCACATCTTTCCTTCCTTAAAAACAGCATATTGTTTTGCTGCTATCTTCTTGTATTCTTCTGTATAAATGGGTTCTTTGGGTAGATCAAGATCTGCAGGTAGCATGTCAGCTTCAGTAGCTACTGGTTGCATAGCTGCTTCTTTTGCTTTCAGATCCGCCATCTTGTTTCCTTGGATTATGTCAGACTCTCCTTTGAGATGTGCCCTGCAGTGTATCACTGCAACTTCCGTTGGTAGTAAGACAGCGTCAAGCAATTCATTAACTTGTCTGCCATTCTGTATCTTTGTTCTTGTAGCTGTCAGAAATCCTCTTTCCTTTCAAAGTACACCGAAGGCGTGTACTACTCCAAAGGCATACTTTGAGTCTGTGTAAATATTTACTCTTTTGTTTTTGCTGAATTTCAGGGCTGCAGTTAACGCTGTCAGTTCAGCCCCCTGTGCTGACAGGCAAGGAGGGAGGGGGTCCAGCTTCAATCACTCCACTCTGAGTAACAACTGTATATCCAGTCTTTCATATACCTTTCTACTACACGACTGGAACCATCGACATAAAGTTCATAATCAGCACTGTGTACGGGACTATCTTTCAAGTCTGGTCTTGGCATTGTTGCCTGCTCTATGATTTCGATGCAATCATGTCTTTCATGTTGTGTGGAGTCGGGGAGAAGTGTGGCTGGGTTCAAGGTATTACAGACCTCAAACGTAAGATTTGTACTTCCGAGGAGAATTGCCTCGTACTGCCCAAGTCGTGCAGGAGTAAGGAATCTGGCAGCTCCTCCATCTATCAGCTGACAGACGGCATGATTTGTAAGGACCTTGAGTGGTTGTCCAAGGCTTAACTTGTTTGAGTCTTTGATGGCAAGAACTACTGCTGCCAATGCTCTAATGCACGCTGGCCATCCTCTTGCAACAGGGTCGAGTTGTTTAGAGAAGTAGGCCACTGGTCTTTGAGATCCTCCGAAAGGTTGAGTAAGGACTGCAGATGCGACCCCTTGTTTCTCATGAGTGTAGAGCTGAAAAGGTTTGTTGAAGTCAGGTAATGCAAGAGCTGGGGCTTTCATAAGAGTCTCTTTTAGCTGTGTAAAGTCTTTTATTTCTCCTTGCTCCCAGATTAATTTTTCTGGTTGTACAAGGGTTAATTTTTCATAAAGTCTTTTGGTTAAAGTTCCAAAGTCCAAAATCCACAGGCGGCAAAATCCTATCATTCCCAGGAATGCTCGAAGTTCCCTTTTAGTTGTAGGGAGGGGTATCCCACAAATGGCTTTAGTACTTTTTGGTGCCAATTGTCTGGTCCCTCTGGAAATTATATATCCAAGGAATTCCACTTTAGTTTGTGCGATGATAGCCTTTTCTCTTGCCACCTTGTATCCACATTGATGCAGATGATGAAGTAATGAGATACATACTTTTATATTCTGTTCTCGGGTAGGGCTTGCCAGCAACAAGTCATCCACATACTGTATTAACAACGAGTCAGGCGTATGTTCCCAATGAGCCAAGTCGTTTCTCAACTGACCCCACAAGACAGAAGGAGATTCTGTAAATTGAATCCAGGTGAGCTGTTTAACTCCATTGTCAGAATTGCCCATTCAAATGCAAACAGTAGCTGACTTTTTCTTAGCAATTGTAAAACAAGAATACTGCTAGATGTGAACTGGAGATGTACATGGCTATCATCCACCTATGTACTTGGAAGGGTCTGCTGCAGCACTTCAGGTGGGATACTTTGCAACTTTGAGTCAGTGTGTTTTCCAATCAGTGCCATGTGATATTGCAGTAGCAGACAGGTGGGAAGGGTGATTGTCTGTAAAATAAATCTTAGTACATAGTTTAGCAAGGATCTCTCTTCCCAAAACAAACCACCCAACGTTTTTTTTAGAGAGTACAAATTCATGTTTTACTTTCATGCAATCAATTTCAACACTTAAGGGCTCTAGACAGTATGTTTTAGATGGAATGCCACATATACCAATGATTGTGGTGGTCTTTTTACTCAAATGACATTTCCAGTGATATTTGGTACCACAGAATAAATAGCTCCTGCATTTACAAGAAACATGTTTTACTTTCCC
Organism: Pelodytes ibericus; assembly: GCA_036172795.1. Taxonomy (NCBI): domain Eukaryota; kingdom Metazoa; phylum Chordata; class Amphibia; order Anura; family Pelodytidae; genus Pelodytes; species Pelodytes ibericus. The sequence continues at coordinate 97,813,551 of CM069863.1, forward strand.
TCACTTTCTTCTTGAGAGGAAATAAACACTGGCATTTCTGCAGAAGCGCCCCCCTAATTGCTATTAACCTCCTCTTTTACCCTCCTCTTATATGGGGTAGATTTCCCTCTTCACTCGAGAAAACATACATTTATTCCAGCTCGTTAAACTTGCTCATATCTCTTCCTTCCCTGATGTGACACCTGTCCCTTCCTTTCTATGCTTGGGACATACACTTGGGTCATGCATGCTTACAAATGTTATAAATGATAGTGCTACCAAAACATATACTTAAGCTGGTCAATCAGTTTGGAGCAACAACCTAATTACCGCTTGTCAGATAGAAAATAACACACTCAAGAAAAACCAGGAACTGAATCAATTAACCCAAAATAAAAAATTAATATGCGGTGAGAGGATAGCATAAACAAATAATAACTTTCAAAACTTGTGTCTTTGTGATAAACCAAAACAGTATAGTGAGATGTGTGTAGAAATAATGTCAGAATAAAATTATATATCTATACCAAATGTTTTAGCCTAAAAGTATTCATTTATTTCAACCTTCTCATTCTTTCCCCTAACTGATGTCAAATCACCAGTCACTGCACTCTGTGCTCTATCTTTCTGTCTAACTCCTTTCTGCCTCCCGGTATATAAACACTTTCTGCGCCATCTCTACTGCTTCCCGCACATATTTGCCATCTTATCTTCAGTCTTATTGAATGTTCCATGTATACATGTGTAACTTTCTCCCACAATAAGAGTCATCAAAAACCTTGGATTCTTATTTTCATCGGGATCTAAACTTACTTGCACCCTGTCAGTTTCCTCCAATCTATACCAAAATGCAGCTGGATTCTAATCCTTCTCCTGTCTTGTTTCATATATGCTTTTGAGAAATATATGAGATGTTTACCACACTCTTGTAATGCTTTAAAAACAATATTTCTATAACCTTTCAAAAACAACAGTTTTTCATAGTTATTAAGATCCCACTGAGGGTCCTTATCAGGGAATACGTCCTCCACACCTTGATACTCCTTTCTGTCAACAATAGTCTTTCCCTTCTCCAGAACCTGTCTCATCTCCTCCGGTGTAAGGAGGCTATGCAACAGGGTCCGGTCATCCCCCCCAAGTGGGTTGCGAGGATTGAAAGATTGTATGAAAGAGAGCAGTAATTCTACTAGGGTCTTCGCTAAATGTGGGATTGTTACAATCTTTCCCCCAGCATCAGTTACCATAGTATCTCTCAGGGGAGCAACCACATCCCCTCTATCGTGTTTATTTTTAATAGCAGCTCGGGTATCCATTCCCGCTCTAGATGTCTTTCGTTCCAATCTCAACTTACTAACGTACTCTCTCAACTCATCATCATTCATATTCTCAACATCACACGAGGCGCCTTCATTCTTCATACTCGCACTCTTACCACTCTCAGCCGGCAGTGGGTAGGGAGGGGGTGGTTTATCCGAAACTGCAGCCGTATCTCCCGTTGAGGCCGAAATAGTAGCCTCCTTAGGTAGACGAGGATACAGTCTGGGAACTGACAAAGGGAATTTGCACGGCTCACGTTCATTCACATGTTTCAAATTCAAATTACATTTCTCATTACTAACAAACAGCACCTTATTCTTGACACGGACACTCTTGTCAATCTGTTTGGCATTCATTTTGCATCTTTCAACCAAGGTTTTTCCCATATATGAAGCTTCCAACCACAAATCACTAATATTGAAGTCTGGCTCCCAACGTCCCTGCTCCATCAATACCTTACGTAAAGACAAAATGTCACCTGTCTCCAAACTGCCGACCGATGGCCAATCGGTCCCTAATCCTGGCCAAACCACCTCGCATAAATGTACAAACACTTCCTTGTCCCATTCCCTACACTACTGTAGCACGACATTTTTCTCTCTGCAATAATAATGACACAAAACATCTTAAAGTCTCAGTAATTGATGTGATCACAAAAGGCCCTAGAGGAGGTAACACGCACAGACGCCTGTGCCAACAAGAAGTATATTGGATATTCCATTTGGGAACAAGACAACCTTTGGGTATCAACGCAGAATTTGATATGTCCTGTTTTTTCTAAACCACTAGAGAACTATACAACTAAATTAATCACTACAAACATTGGTCTAACTATATATATTTTTTGGTTGCTTATCATCCTCTCTTTTTCCTCTTTACATTTTTACACTTTTACATTTATACATGGCCCTAATGGGAGGCTAACAAACTTTTTTAAGTCATACTAGGCGACATCTTTTCTGTAAATTTGTATACGGGCACATACATGTGATCACACAAATATTGACACACGGATATGTGTACCTTATTAATATATGCCACTTTTTCCTCTCTTCCTTTTGTCTTCCAGACTTCTAAGAAGTTTCTCAGGAATTTCATCTAGTTCAATATCTTATCTGCATAGGGATGTTGCCAGGTGTAAACTGTCTCAAAGTGGAAGAAACAAGAGCTCACAACCCACTGAAGTTTTATTATTAAAGATTATATATTTTTCCCTTTTTTATTTTTCTTTTGTTTCTATGAGTCTCTCTTCCAGCTATCAGACAGATAGAATATTTTTCCCTTGCATTTTCCACTTGCAGATTAATTTATTTTTATGTTTTTTGCTGTATTAATTTTTATTAGTATTTTGTTTATTATATGCATTTATTATATATGCTGTTTTCATTTATAATATTTATAGATACTTAATAATGGTTAAATATATTGATTGCACTATTTCCTCAATGATATGCATATTAAGCACTTTACTATTTGTACACAGAAGCACTTTTTATCCACACAGATGTTTTTTCTATTTACCTAATTGTGGTTGACCTTTTCAATGATTGGAGTCACTCCCTTTATATATCACCTATAAGCATGACCACACTAGCCTATGATTAAGTGCCTACCGGCACGAAACGCGTAAGGCAGTTTTCCTGCTTCCCCACTACCGATGCCACTATATTCATCCTGTTTGTCACATTGGAATTTATCTACATGAATTTTTTTTCATCAATAAATCAACTTATTTTACCTCATTCGAACTGGTGAGTGCCTATGTCTATTTGCTTGCTTCACTTCTGTTTGTAAGTATTGCTAATACACAGAGCTCTGATATGGTGTCTCCGTCAGAGGGTCCTGTGAAACACAGCGCCTCATTTCCTGCAGGTGCTTAGCAGGATACGCAAAAAACAGAATCTGGCTTACCCCAGTCCTGTTGAGAGCTTCGTCTGAAGGATCTCATAGAGCAGGATTTTATAGATTGCTGAACTTCTGCCTTCACTTTCACTTCCGCCCCCAGACGATGCTTGCACTGTGTCTCCTCAACTTGATATTTTTTTGCTGCTGCAAATGATATCGCCCAGCTCCGTCCTTGTAGCTTCGAAAATGGCCCGTCAGACTAGGCATCCATCCAACTCCTCAGCCCTCCGACCGGTCTGCCTCTCAGAGAATGCTTGACGTCATCACGTGCCTCGAACCTTGACCACATCGTCCTTTATCAAGGAACTTGTCATGTTGAATCTAGTCTTCTTGGGGAGGGATTTTGGTTTGAGCTTACAGGACTGGAGATTGAATATTGATACCCAGTACTTCCATTTGTAATATAGCCGCTGCTTGTACTGAGTCTATCCCAAACTGCCCTGTTTGTTGTTGCAGGCAGCATTCTTTTAAGCAAATTAGAAATTTCTTGTATGTCTGGGTGCATTGAAATGGCATTGTTAATTGTAGTACGATTATGTGGTTTCATATGCAATGTGTGGTTCTGACCGATATATATTTCTTGTTGGATAATGAAGGAATGCCATTTTTTATAAAAAGAGGTGCTCGTTGAGCTTTTTTATTGGTATGGACCTAAGGTTGTCTTATTATTACATTATAACTATTTGAATTAACTGGTGAGCCTTTCTCATTTAGTGCCGGTGGACAACCAGTACACCTCATTTTTATGGAGGCCCAATGGTTTTGTTGTGACAAACATTTTTCTCGGCTCTAGAACATAATTTTAGATGCATTAACAACATTTCTAGATACAGAGTAGACTAGTTACAGCTTGTGCAAGCATTAAATGACAATGGGGCCTTGTTAAACGTAGGTTCTGAGTTGTCACAAGTGCGTTTTAAACTTAAATCTAAAGGCATTGCTTCATCATTTACACAAGGTATTCCAGCACTATTTTGCCCCATACTGATTCCATGTGTGGCTAAATCGCATTTATTGGAAACCCCCAGGTGTGAAGTAATATTCCCCTCTACTTATCTCGCTCCTTTAATGCCATTGGGAGCAGCAAGATGTGTAGCAGTCCAGGTCTCCTTGTTTTCTAATGGCTTTCTTAAATCTTCAGAACTGTCAAACACAATTTAGTTTATTTTTTGGCAGGGAGCCCTCTTTGGCATTGTCAAAAATCTTCATGCACGGTTTTGTTTCTTCTGCTTGGTCACTGATTTGTTAGAGAGTTGCAGATGTTTACTAATACTTTTCACCATTTCATTGGCCTCCCAAGGCATGATTTTGTGTTGCTTTTCCAGATGATACCATAAAGAGGTCTTCTGTGCAGCTTTGTAGGTAGAAAACTCACATTTGTATGGCTTTTCACCTGTATGTGATATAACATGAATGTTCAAGTAATAGTTGGACCAAAAGCACTTTTTGCAGGTCAAGCACTCGTGGGATGTAAGACGGTCCTCACCTCGTGCATTGTCGGAAAACTCTACTGACTCAATTTCCATTTTTATAAATTCTTGACATTCCATACCAGAAGTAGTAGCAGGAGAAATGGACTTTGGAAGACTTCCCCCACAGCTAGCTATTGCCGAAGACTCGGAGTCACTCCTCTCTTTCCTGTGTGCTTCCTGAATGCATCACTAGCTGATGGTATGTTTTAAACATTTTCCCACATTAGTTTTCTTTATCAAAATAAGGCACTTCGGTTGAGCTTGATCCAAGACAAACCTGGTCCGGTAATATTTCCTCTGTAATCCTCAGTCTTTATAGAGACAGTTTAATCTTTGGTGTCAATCTGAGTTAAGTTTAAATTTGTTCATCTAGGAGTCAGTATAAACATTTATTTCAGGATAACTTTTTTTTTCCACTTGCCCATGAGCAAGAGCAACTTTGACTCTGGTGGCCTGTTGCCAGGTCTGAAACGTGTTGAATAGTTCTATTGCACTAATTTGTTTACTCAAGGTTTCAGGCACCTTTGATTCTAAGGCCTAAGGTTTTAAGTTTACAAAGTTCAAATAGTTTTCTTGTGTTAGCTCTTTGACATTTCTGTTATCTTCACTTATGTTATTTTTTTGGAGAAGTTAAATTAAAATCCTTGAGATGGATTTTGATGTGTTCTATTAAACTAGCTTAATCAGAGAAAAATAATCATCATATCATGCACATTTTATAAAGACACCTTGGTTTACTATTACTTTGTTCTTGAACTACACCATTTAAGGTTACAAGAAATTCACCGGGTGGCTGCAGTTTATTTTTGACTTCTGATTTAGTATGTGATCTAAGATAGCTCTTGAGGAATTATTTATCTTTGAATGTTCTCTAACAAAAATCTCAAGAGTAAGGATATGAACCGTGGTGATTTTTTACATGGGCATCTACTTCTATAGGGTAACTCAAAACTTTCACATTTCCACACATTCCATAATACAAACTATTGTGGTCATCTTACTCATGGTCATTTTGTCAATAAGACTTGCACTTGGTCTCCTGTTATCTTCAGGACTGATATACTTGGCCTCAACAAGCAGTACAGGTGGCTTGCAGATAATTAGCTTGTGCTCAGCCATTACATGTTTCCCCACCTCTTCCTCATGTGTAATTTTTTTTTATCACAAAACATGCAATGGTACACCATTGGTGACATTTCAGAAATGGTGTTTGCAAGCTCATTGACCATGGATGAATGACAACATTCCCCTTGTGGATCAATATTTGTCACTAAGCCACTGGTTCCACTAAGTAAAGTGGTCGGACCCAGCATTAAATTGTTGGTCAGAATCTGACAATTGTGTAGGCTGGCATGCTGTTTTAGCTTTTCTGATAAAGATTCCTTAGGATAACTGTGTCTTCGAAGGTCAAAGACAGACAGACTGCTGGTCTACTGGTTTCTACTAACTTTTTTATTTTCTTTCTCCACTTAATCCTCACAGAAATCCTGAGAAAATTGGTGGAATGTTTAAATTGCGGAACCTTTTTCTTTTTTGTACACATGTAATTTCACTTGGATTATTTGTCTCTATATGCTCTTATCAAAATATGTTAAATGCTACATCAACCCTTAATCTGTCAACATATATGCTAAGAAAATAATAATAAAATATATATATACACATACGGACTGCTGGTAGATCAAAACTTTTGGTTCAGCTGCAGTATTCTTTGTGTAACAAAAGACTTGTATTCATCTTGACTCAATGACTGCCAGACATTGGTATATCTGCTTTGTTGTAAGAGAGGCAAGAACCCATGAACAATCCAGGGATAGCATGGATTATTTGCATTTTTTCATAGGGAATCCAAAATGTCCAAACCAAAATGCATTAAAGAAGCCCTAAAATTGTAACCCTTTTGTTGCAAAGCAGCTCTGCACAGCCAATTAGTTAATTTGTATGTTGTAACGCAGGTAAGCAGCAAATAAACAAAATACCTTAATTAGCAATAAACACGTTTTACGGAGACCTGACAAAACTATGTTACACTGTCACATCGCTGAGCCCTTACTAACAGGCGTTGTGGCCTATATGCAGTTTAGTTTTAATGAATACAATAGTGTGGGACATAATTAACAATGCTCATGCTCCACAGACCACTGTCTGGGCATTGGGGCTACTTTAATGGAACAGTAAGGACCCAAATTGTTAGCTGGGATCAGTGAATTAGTATGGAGCTGTAGAAAATATTATGTTATATATGGTATGGATATTCACTAGACCTCTGAAGGTGTGCTGTGGTATCTGACACAAAGATGTTTGCAGCAGATCCTTAAGTCCTGTAAGTTGTGTGGTAGGGCCTCCATGGATCAGACTTGTTTGTCCAGCACATCTCACAGATGCCGACTGGAATGAGATCTGGTGAATTTGGAGGCCACACCTTGAACACGTTGTTCTGTTCCTCAAACCATTCCTGAACCATTTTTGCTTTTGTAGCCGAGTGTTTTATTCTGCTGAAAGAGGCCAGTGTCATCAGGGAATACCGTTTTCGGGACCCAATGTTTCCCAGTAGAACATTGACCAAAAGCATGGCTTGCTTTCTTCCCATAGGGCATTCTGGTGTTGTGTTCTCCAGGTAAGCAACACACACACACCTGGCCATCCACATGATGTAAAAGAAAACGTGATTCATCAGACCAGGCCACCTTCTTGCATTGCTCCGTGGTCCAGTTCTGATAAATGTACGCACAGTTGCATAGGCAGTCACATAGTTATGCACACAGATACAGACACATAGTCACTCACACACACCAGCAGTCTTTTTTAAGATAAAAACTTTTTTCCATTTCTGTTCCTACACTCCTGGATAGGACCACGTGTCACCATCTGACTGCTCTTCCTGAGCTTAAGGCACACTACACAGTGCTGCCTCCCACTTAAGAGTTTGTGGTCGATCAGTATGTAGAATAGATTGTAATGTATTTTCTACCACAGTCTCTTTAATGTCAAGCTGATTGATGCATGCACTGCATAAAGTTGGTTGAAACTCACTGTACGCCAAGCTTGACGAAAACTTGCGAGAGTTGAAATGTTACCTGCATCTGATCAATTAAGTTCTCACTATTGTACTGAGTGCTGGGCATCCATTGAGTTTGGATGAGGAGGAGGATTGACATCTGTCAGAAGGTTGTGGAATTTGTCCACAAAGTTAGTGGAACAACCTGTCCGTGGAGGTGGTGAAGAAAAGTTAAGTGAATTTAAAATACTCATACACCATAGGCCACATGTAAAATTGCACTGCACACATAGCTCAAAAACCTGTAGTTACTGTAACACATATAGTAGCTGTGTCAAGTATAGCTAGGAATGTACAGATAGGGAATGTTGCATTTGGCTGCACATCAGTGGTGTATCTTAGTTTTGTGCTACTCTAGGCAGACAAAATTTGGGCACCCCCCCCCCCCGCCACCCACGTTGCACACCCATGACATGCCCCATCACCCACTTTGCACACCCAGGAAATGATCCATAACCCACATTGCACACCCAGGACATGCCCCATCACCCCATTACATACACATTACATGCCCCCGTAACCCCCATCACATGATCCATTACCCGATTACATACCCCCATCACCCCATTACATGCCTCCATCACCCCCATTACATGCCTCCATCACCCCCATTACATGCCTCCATTACCCCCATTACATAACCCCATCACCCCATGAGATAGGTGAAAAGAGACCCCAATTGCAGGAGTAGACAGCCCTTGCCAGACACCAACGATACTGAGGACCACAGGGTGAAGCAGGCTTCATGGTAGCCAGCATGAGTGTCACACAAGACAGGATGGAGGTTGGATAGATGTGGGTGCCAGCTCTAGGGTAGTTGAGGTGCAGTCCAAGTCAGGGAGCCAGAAATGGAGTGAGGTAAATGAAGTAAGCCATGTTCAGGAGAGCAGAAAGCAGAAAGCTCAAAAAGGGTAGCCAGGTCAGGGAGTCTGGAAGTCAGCAGAGTCCAGGGTATAGCCGAATCAGCAGGGGCACAGTAGAGAGGGATAGTCCAGAATCAAGCTGGGCCAGGAGTCCAGAAGTTTAGGTAATCCAAGGAAAATATCAGGGTCAGAAAACGGAGAAACTGGGAACAAACAACGCTAAGACAAGCTTGTAAAATCATCAAACAATTTGAACTACGCGCACTGCAGATTTAAAGGGCTATTGATCCGCCCCCATGATGTGGGATGCGCGACATGCTGCTCGTTTCCATAGTGGTGCTCGGGACAGAAAAGAGAAGCATTGCAGCGTGCGCACGCTAGTCTCCAGTGCCGGGCATGTGCTGAATGGGATGTCCGATGACGGGGGACACGGGCCATCCCCCAACTCCAAATGTGGAACCTTAGGGGTGCTGGCAACAGCGTTCCGGGGCGGGCAACACAGGATAGCTGGATGGACCTGACATGCCTTCATCACCCCATTGCATGCCCCTATCACCCCCATTACATGCCTCCATCACCCCCATTTCATGACCCCATCACTTGACATCATTACCCCATTACATGCCTCCATCGTCCCCATTACATGATCCTCATCAATTGACATCATTTCCCCATTACATGCCTCCATCACCCCCATTTCATGACTGTAGCGGAACTGCAATATTAAATCCCAATATCTCCGCTGGTCAAATAAGGTAATCCAAGTAAAGCGCTGGAAAGTAAGACAATATCCCAAATCCCCCAGTAACTGGACGAAACACAGTTCTGGGAGTCAACTGAGAAGTTTATTCCCAGCTCCAGCATTTATGCAATTCCCCATGCAAGGGGTTTCCTTAATCCCCTTACAGGGGCTATACAGTAGTGGACTACATGGGAAACTGAAAATACAGGACATTTCTCCCACCATGCACTGCTGTACGGGAGGGGCACTCCCACTAGATAATCCTGTTAAGTGGATTATCCCTCCGTACAGCAGAACCGGGTTTTAACATAAGAATATATAACTTTGACATTAACACGAATACCTTTTTTTACACCAGGTTAACACAGCTATTTCAGACAACCTTTAAATGTTCTGCAATATGACATAAAGTGGCTAGGTTTGCCACAATGACCTCATCACTTGACATCATTACCCCCATTACATGCCTCCATCACCCCCATTTTATGCCTCCATCACCCCCATTACATGCCTTATCACCCCAATTACCTCCATTGAATGACCCCATAACATCCCCAGCACCCAAGGACTTTCCCTTGTCCCTGGTGGCTAGTGGCAGGCGGCATGTGTCCTCCATGCTGCCTGGTTGGCTCCCTCCGCAGTGAATGCAGACAGGTCACGTGACCCGGCACGTGTCTGACGTCAAAGTGCCATGTCATGTGACCTGTCAGCACTGCACTGGGAACAGGCAGAGATCTTATGATCTACCCAGCCACCATATCTGCGGGCAAGCAAGTTTTTTACACATCCCCCCCTCTAACCTCCCTCCTTTAGCACAAGAGATTGGAAGTCAGGCTGGTGAGGAGGACGATAATACTGACATTTCTAGATTGTTGCCTAGCTCATCAACCTCCTATTCATCATATGATAATGAATAGCTTACATTGTCTTGCCCCTACCTGTCCTGGGCTTGTACAAATTGAAAAGGACAAAACAAAGAATAAAAACAAAAAAACAATGATTATGATTTCAATAAAAAAAAATGAATAACAATATATTCATTTTAACATAGTTATTTGTGTCTGTCTTGTTTTTCAGGTCCACACCTCACACACTACCACAGGTCTATTTACATCAGTGTGGTGTGTTGCATTGCACATCAATGTTGGCATCTACAACTGAAAGTGACATGGTCCATCATTACACATTCCATGAGGGTAGGGGTCCACATATCATAACAGTTGTTTCTGCAGATGGATATTCAGTGATGTAATACAAACATAGAGCTGACATGACATGACTGGTATTGTTCTTCAGCAACAGCTGCTATGTAATTGCAATCACACATGCAGGGGATCATGGGTGGAGGGGTACAGTTGTAGATTTAGCTATATTAGTGGGAGGTATGGGAATCATTTTGCTAGAGGTACATACACAGTTGGCATTGCTAAACGGAAGCGTGAAATGTGACCAGTAGAAGAGTGAAGACATGACGTAGGAGATAGACAATTCACCATCCTACTATAGTCCTTGTTATTCACCTTGTTATTTCACAGGTGATTGTGAATAACAGTAACTACATCTTCCCTTTCATTGTGGTTACACACTGGTGTCTATTGTTGGTGTTTTTTAACATAGCCATAGTTCCTTATATGTCCAAATATCATATCAGAAATATATATCCAAAGTAATTCAAGTAAATCAGAAAAAAAATTACTTCTGTAAAAAAAAAAAATAATAAAAAAAAATATATATATATATTATTATTTTTTTTTAAGATTTAATAGCTCTTTAAAACATATGAACTGAATTTGCCTGTATCTTATATGTATTGCCCAGAGTTGCTAACATCAGGTTCAAATTAATTCTAAATTAGATGCTAAAGCAACAGAAATATTAGGACAAATATACACTGTGGTATTTATCCCAATTTGCATCACCATTATTTTTAAATATTGTTTCTTGTGCAATCTTGAGTTTGAACTTTAATCATGTGTTCTAACTTTAATAAAAATAAATTATTCTTATAATAAATACAAATATTTTTTATGTTATTATGAAAACTATGGAGCTACTGTCATTTAGTTAATCATTTAGTTACTCTCTACAAAAAGGTAACCAATTGTTTAACCCCTTGGCGACAATGGACATGTGAGGCACGTCCAGTCGGGAACTCCATTCCCGACAATAGACGTGCCTAACATGTCCTGCGGTGAAACGAGCAGTTTTAGCGATCAACGATCCCGAAAACTGCTCTGATGGTGCTGGTCTATTGCCTCAATGTGGCTGTGCCCTCTTGTGGTCAGAGCTTTGGAAGTGAAAAAAAAATTCACTTCTGTCCCTCTGAATATGTTGCTTGACTGCCCCTAAAGGCAGTCAGCAACATTGCAATGAAAAAAAAAAAAAACTTAATTAGCAGAAAACTAGGATTAGGGTTAGATTAGCTGTTTAAAATTAAATTAGGATTAGCATAAGGGATAGGGTTAAAATGAAATTAAAATATATTAAGGGAAAGCATAAGGGTTAGGGTTAAATTTAGGGTTAGGGTTAAATTTAGGGTTCAGGTTGAGGTCAAACGGTTTTTGCCCCATAATTCCTAAAAAAATACAGAAAATCATCGAAACATGCATATTTCTGAACTCGGGACAACATTTAGAAACTATTTAGATGGGGTCTTTTTTAATGATTGTATTTGTGTAAATTATATTTTAGGTCAAAGTTAGAAAAAGTGTTTTTTTTATTTTTTCCATCATATTTTATGATTATTTTTGTAGTAAATTAAAGGATATGATGAACATAATGGTATCTAATGAAAGCCCTTCTTATGACGATAAAAACAACATATAATTTGTGTGGGTACAGTATGTGAGAGAGAAGAAAAAAACAGCTAAACACAAACACCCCAGAAATGTAAAAACAGATCTTGTCACCAAGGTCAAAATGTCTTGTCACTAAGGGGTTAAACATTTATATGATTTTGTATTACTGGAAAAATGTTTAATATATAATTTAATCCTTAGGGGATTAAGGATTCTAAAAAAAAATTCATTTGATTGAGATGAAGCTGAATTAACCAATGAATGTAAATCATAGCAGAAATTCACAGTAAGTAGAGAAAGCAAACATTTTAAATGAAAACAAAACAATAATTAAATAGATCATGCTATTAAGAGACTTAACCCCTTCAGGACAATGGATTTCTTTGTTTTGATGTCCGTTCTGGACAATAGCCATTTTACAACTTTAGCTATATGTGTGCTTAAATAAAAGTGCCTGCTTGCTTCTTAAATTAATCCCCCCATATCATATACTGTTTTTTTAATGATAGATAGGGCACTTGAGACCATTTTTTAAACTTAACCCTTTGTGCACTGTATACATTTTAACCCCTTAAGGACAGAGCCTTTGAAACATTTTTGTCCTTTCTGGACAATGGCTATTTTAACATTTCTGTGCTGTTTGTGTTTAGCAGTAATTTTCTTCTTTGTCATTTGCTGTACCCACACATATTATATATTGTTTTTATCGGGACAAAAAGGGCTTTCTATGGATGCCATCTTTTTGATCATATCTTATCATATTATTAAAAAAAATAATAAAATATGGTAAAAAAAAAAAAATACACAAATTTCTTTGTTTTTATTTGAAACAACTTCTCCTCATCGACAATAGCGAACGAAAAAACATGCTAAATAGATTCTACTATTTCTCCTGAGTACAGGGATACCACCCATGCATAGGTTTGTTGGGTTGTTTGGGGGCTAAAATGCCAAATTTTTGAGGTGCAGTTTTTTTTTTCCAACTTGAAATTTTTACATGCAGACAGCCTGCACCCATGTCCCATTTGGGACATATTTGAAGCCAGCAAGTGTATTTTACCCCATCAACCCATATATTTTTTAAAAGAAGACACCTTAGGCTATCTCAAATGGTGGTATTTTTACACTTTCCATGCACTAATTCTACCACCAGCCTTTGTCAAACTTTGTGGTAGTAATTTTTTTGTGTTTTTTTTTCACAAACCTTGTACTTCAGACATGAATTCACAGATTATGGTATGTGTCACTGCCAAATAACACCCTAATAAGTGTTCAGCAACATCTCTTGAGTACAGGGATACCACCCATGCATAGGTTTGTTGGGTTGTTTGGGGGGTAAAAGGCCAAATTTGGTAGGTGCAGTTTTTTGTTTTCCAAATTAAAATTTTGACATGCAGACCGCCTGCACCCATGTCCCATTTGGGACATATTTGAAACCAGCCAGTGTATTTTACCCCATCAACCCATATATTTTTTAAAAGAAGACACCTTAGGCTATCTCAAATGGTGGTATTTTTACACTTTCCATGCACTAATTCTACCACCAGCCTTTGTCAAACTTTGTGGTAGTAATTTTTTTGTGGTTTTTTTTCACAAACCTTGTACTTCAGACATGAATTCACAGATTTTGGTATGTATCACTGCCAAATAACACCCCAATAAGTGTTCAGCAACATCTCTTGAGTACAAGGATACCACCCATGCATAGGTTTGTTGGGTTGTTTGGGGAGTAAAAGGCCAAATTTGGTAGGTGCAGTTTTTGGTTTTCCAAATTAAAATTTTGACATGCAGACCGCCTGCACCCATGTCCCATTTGGGACATATTTGAAACCAGCCAGTGTATTTTACCCCATCAACCCATATATTTTTTAAAAGTAGACACCCTACGCTATTTCAAATGGTGGTATTTTAACACTTTCCATGCACTAATTCTACCACCAGCCTTTGTCAAAGTTTGTGGTAGTAATTCTTGTGTGTTTTTTTTTCACAAATATTGTATTTTAGACATAAATTCACAGATTTTGGTATGTGTCACTGCCAAACAATAACCCAATATGTGTTCAACAACATATCCTGAGTACAGGGATACCACCCATGCATAGGTTTGTTGGGTTGTTTGGGGGCTAAAGGGCCACATTGTGAAGGTGCGCATTTTCAACTTGGAATATTGACGTGTAGTCAGCCTGAGCCCATCTTTCATTTGGGACTTTTTTTTAAGTAGGACAGTGTATTTTACCCCAAAAAGTATATATTTTGTAAAAGTAGACACCCTAGGCTATTTTAAATGGTGTTATTTTAACACTTTCCATGCACCAATTCTACCACCAGCCTTTGTCAAAGTTTGTGGTAGTCATTTTATTGTGTATTTTTTCCCACATACATTGCACTTTAGACACAAATTCACATATTTCGGTATGATACACTGACAAACAATACCACAATATATGTTCAGCAACATCTCCCGAGCACAGGGATACCACCCATGCATAGCTTTGTCAGCTTTGTTAGGGGTTGAAAGGCTACATTTGAGAGGTGCGCTTTTTGATTTTCAAACTTGGAATTTGAACATGTAGAGCAAGGAAGGGGTTAATAGCTCTTATAAGAGCCTTTGTAGTACTGTACAAAAAAATTAACCCCTAAAAATGCACAGACAAGAAAAAATGTTCTGCTGTGCAGTGATCAGTGGCAGGGAAGGGGTTAATACACTACACTATACAAAAGGTATGGCTTTTATAAAAGCCCTTGGGACTCACAATTTATTAACATTTTATTTAATTTATTACAATTTAAAAATTATGTTATACAGATCTGTCTCTTTCCCTCACTAAAACTCAAGTGAGGAGAGGGAGGCAGATCAATATGGGTCAGAACAATATTTACGAACCAGACGAATGGTGATGCTCATCTGAGAAATCACCAAACCACCTTTGCCACTGATCGGCTGTTACTGATCGCTATACACGCGTTCAGACAGCTTCAAAAGGAATACACGTAATCTCCTAGTGGGTATAATTAACCCCTAGTGAGTCTGACAAAAAAAATGCTGATAGCAAAAAAAAATCCTTCGGCGACTAGATTGCTCCATATGCGCTGCTTAGGCAGTGACCATATGCACTGCTTAGGCAGTGACCATATGTGCTGCTTAGGAAGTGATATACGGCAAGGAAGGGGTTAATAGCTCTTAAAAGAGCCTTTGATATACTGTAATAAATCAAAGTAAAAAAAAATAACCCCTAAAAAAATGCACAGACAGCATAAAATGTGCTGCTGTGTAAGATCACTGCGTACACAGCGATCAATTGCAGGGAAGGGGTTAAATACTGGAAACGGCTTTTATAAAAGCCTTTGGGTCTCAATTCTATTAAATATATTATAATTAAAAACTTACATTATACAGCTCTGTCTCCCTCCCTCACTAAAACTCAAGTGAGAGGGAGGCAGATCTACACGGGTCAGATCAAATATTTACACATATTGATCTAACCAGACGAATGGTGATGCTCATCTGAGCAAACGCCAACCCGCCATTGTCACTTATCAGCTGTTACTGATCGCTATACATGCGCTCAGACAGCTAAAAAAAATTTTTTACGTTAAACGTAGTCCCCTAGCGGGTATAATTAACACGTGACGGGTGTAATAAAAAAGTTTTAAAAAAATTAAAAATGCTTCTGCAGCAAGATTGCTGCATTTGCGTCAGATCGCTGATTAGGCAGTGATCTACGGCAAGAAAGGGGTTAATCTCTCTTAAAATAGGTTTTTTTATACTGTAATGAATTACAGTAAAAAAAAATAACCCCTAAAAAATGCACAGACAGCAAAAAATGTGCTGCTGTGTATGATCACTGCGTACACAGCGATCAATGGCAGGGAAGGGGTTAAATGGCTTTTATAAAAGCCCTTGGTGTTTAAAATTTTATTAAATTTTTTTTTTATTATTTTATTTTTTTACTTGATCTGATCTGTCTCTCTCCCTTACTAAAAGTAGTAAGGTGAGGGAGGCAGATCAATACTTGTCAAAGGCAATATTTAGTAATATTGCCTTTGACAGTATGGTAAGTGCTCATCAGAGCACTTACCATACATGCCTGCACACAGATCACATAGATCTGTTGTGCCGGCATCGATTGGCTCCCCCTAGAGCATCGGAAGTGAAATACTTTCACTTCCGATGCTCTTGCCATTAGAAGGGAAGCGCTGCCTGTATAGGCAGCGTTCCCTTCTACTGAGCCGATGGGGTCGCTCAGGATAGCGACCACCATCGGCTCTGGGCAGCCTGGAGGTGTTGTTAAGTGCCTCGCTGGCGAGGCACTTTAACAACACCGCAGATGCTTAGAAAGCGAACGATCGTTCGCTTTCTAAGCACATGTGTGCAGCGGGCGCAGCCATTTTTAAATGGCTGCTACGATCACTCCGTGGAGTGATCGTAGCGCGCCCCTGCACATTTGGGGGGTGTTGCACAATGCCTCTACCTAGAGGCATTGTAGCAACACCGTTAGAGTAAAGAAAGCGACCGCTGGTCGCTTTCTTTACTCCATTTAGTGCATGACGTGCCAGGCACGTCAGCTGTCGGCAAGTCCACGATTTGCCGTGACGTGCCTGGCACGTCATCTGTCGTTAAGGGGTTAATAAAGAGTGTACACATGTTTTTTGTTTCTGTGGGACACAGTATATATCTGTCCACTCTCTCTCTGATACAAGATCAAAATGTATCAGTGAGAGACTGGAAAGATTTTGACAATCATTGTTCACACAACAATGATTGTCATTTACTATATTTTGTGCATTTATTGAATGTGACCAGTGAGATTGATATTCTCATACATCAGAACATAAATGCAAAAAATAATGGTTGATCCTGTTCTGCCTAACTGTTAAGGCAACCAGGATAAACTTACCCCATCTCTCCCCCTAAATTTGGGAGAGGATGGCAATAGATTGTGATTAGCCTATTTGTTAATCACAATCCAAACTGTAACGCACGGGGTCCAGGATGGTAAAGGGACCCTGAGCGCCAGAGATCAGGACCTACGTTGCAGGGTGGAGACACAGGACCTGGTGCTGGGTAACTACAATTCCTTGGAGGTTTGAGACCCCAAGTTTTTGCAGCCACAACCAGGCCCTGTTAAGCAGCTGCTGTATACAGGTCCCAGAGCTGGAGAGGAAATGAACTAATGACAACTAAGCAGAGCTAAAACAGAAAAGTAACTGAGGGAGAGCAGAAATGAAATACAGAATGAAGGGCTACAGGGCAGAGGCAAGACATTTGATTAAGCAGAAACCAAACTAAGGATAAATAATACAAGGCACGGGGTTAAGGAACTCAAGAGACACATACAAAGGAATACAGGAACTAGCCTAACGCTAAAGATGGTAAAGGTGGGGGTTTGGTTCACCAATTGGCCAATTAGATGTTAGCTTGCCAACCATGTCAAGGTATCCCACATAGGCAAGTCCCTAACTAAGATATAATATTAGCAAAGCAAAAACAAACAATAAAATCTAAAAGACATACATGGAATAAACACAGAGGAAATACCTGTAGACTGCACTACTAAGGACTGAACAGAAACGGGTGTGGTTTAAATAGAAGTAAACTGACATGGCAGAGGGAATGAAAGAAAACCTGGAATTAAATATAAGGACAGGCAGAAAGAAAAACATAACAGGACTACAGGGCAAGGACAGGACTACAGGGCAAAGACAGGACTACAGGGCAAGGACAGGACTACAAGGCAAGGACAGGATTACAAGGCAAGGACAGGACTAAGCATAAATAATAAACAAGAAAGCAAAGCAAGAAGGATACAGAAAAGCATGGATGAGCCTGCAAAAGGGTGCATTGTTACACAAACTGTGATGGCTGAGACAGCCTGTCTCAGCTATTGCAGGTAAGACAGCCCGTTTTCTGGGTGTTTCAGACTTGCCTCTTTCAGAGGCAGTCTGAAACACCCCTCACACAATTTGCATAGGGGCGTGACTGATAGGTTAGTGACTATTGTCACTGGCCTGTCCCTTTAAGACCACCCATGGGTGGCCCTGGTGGCCATTTTTTATTTTTAGCTTTCCTGGATACCTTCATTCATGAAGCATCTGGGAAAGCTGAAATAGCATGACGCGCAGCAAAAATGCAGCGGTTGAGCTATTTTAAACACAGCCCTTTATGTACAGGCATTGTCACCAATGCATTGCATTGGGAGCGCATACATGTATGCATAGTTGCCAACTGGCAGGGACAGTCCCGTGAAAACCGAGATTGTCCCGGGGGAAATCTCACAATCCCAGCAATTTGCGCTGTTTTAGCTGAGCTCGCATCAGCCGGCTGTAGTCATCCCTACCACACGCCTCTGCTGAAAGCAGGCAGGACGCGTGTGATAGGGCTGGTAACAGGCTGCTGTGAGCTCATATCACAGACTGAACGGAGCGGGGGAGTTTTTTTGTTTTTTTTAAACTTTAATCAATACAAACAAACCTTCTGCCGGTGCACAGAGGAGACATGGAGCAGGTGAGTAATGGGGAAGGGGGGTGGTGGATTGTTACTGGGGCATCAGGGCATATTACTGGCCATTTAAAATGGGGCATCAGGCTGGGCATATTACTGGGAAATTAAACTGGGGCATCAGGCTGGGCATATTACTGGGCAATTAAACTGGCATATTACTAGCAATTATTCTGGGCATATTACTGGGAAATTAAACTGGGGCATCAGGCTGGGCATATTACTGGGAAATTAAACTGGGGCATCAGGCTGGGCATATTACTGGGAAATTAAACTGGGGAATCAGGCTGGGCAATTAAACTGGCATATTACTGGCAATTATTCTGGGCATATTACTGGGAAATTAAACTGGGGCATCAGGCTGGGCATATTACTGGGAAATTAAACTGGGGCATCAGGCTGGGCATATTACTGGGAAATTAAACTGGGGAATCAGGCTGGGCATATTACTGGGAAATTAAACTGGGGCATCAGGCTGGGCATATTACTGGGCAATTAAACTGGCATATTACTAGCAATTATTCTGGGCATATTACTGGGAAATTAAACTGGGGCATCAGGCTGGGCATATTACTGGGAAATTAAACTGGGGCATCAGGCTGGGCATATTACTGGGAAATTAAACTGGGGAATCAGGCTGGGCAATTAAACTGGCATATTACTGGCAATTATTCTGGGCATATTACTGAGAAATTAAACTGGGGCATCAGGCTGGGCATATTACTGGGCAATTAAACTGGCTTATTACTGGGCAATTATTCTGGGCATATTACTGGGAAATTCTGCTGGGCATATTACTAATCAATTAAACTGGCATATTACTGGGGCATCAGGCTGAGCAATTAAACTGTGGCATATTACTGGGGCATCATGCTGGGCATATTACTGGGCAATTAAACTGTGGCATATTACTGGGCATTTAAACTGTGGCATATTACTGGGCACCAGGCTGGGCATATTACTGGGTAATTAAACTGTGGCATATTACTCGGTAATTATGCTGGGCATATTACTAGGCATTTAAACTAGTATATTACTGGGCTGGGCATATTACTGGGTAATTAATCTGTGACATATTACTGGGCAATTATGCTGGGCATATTACTAGGCAATTAAACTGGTATATTACTGGGGGATCAGGCTGGGCAATTAAACTGTGGCATATTACTGGGGCATCAGGCTGGGCATATTACTGGGCAATTAAACTGTGGCAAATTACTGGGCAATTAAACTGTGGCATATTACTGGGCAATTAAACTGTGGCATATTACTGGGCAATTATGCTGGGCATATTACTGGGCAATTAAACTGGCATATTACTGGGCAATTAAACTATGGCATATTACTTGGCAATTAAATTGTGACATATTACTGGGGGATCAGGCTGAGCATATTACTGGGCAATTAAACTGGCATATTACTGGGGGATCAGGCTGGGCAATTAAACTGGCATATTACTGGCAATTATTCTGGGCATATTACTGAGAAATTAAACTGGGGCATCAGGCTGGGCATATTACTGGGCAATTAAACTGGCTTATTACTGGGCAATTATTCTGGGCATATTACTGGGAAATTCTGCTGGGCATATTACTGGGGCATCAGGCTGAGCAATTAAACTGTGGCATATTACTGGGGCATCATGCTGGGCATATTACTGGGCAATTAAACTGTGGCATATTACTGGGCATTTAAACTGTGGCATATTACTGGGCACCAGGCTGGGCATATTACTGGGTAATTAAACTGTGGCATATTACTGGGCAATTATGCTGGGCATATTACTAGGCAATTAAACTAGTATATTACTGGGGGATCAGGCTGGGCAATTAAACTGTGGCATATTACTGGGGCATCATGCTGGGCATATTACTGGGAAATTAAACTGTGGCATATTACTGGGCATTTAAACTGTGGCATATTACTGGGCATTTAAACTGTGGCATATTACTGGGCACCAGGCTGGGCATATTACTGGGTAATTAATCTGTGGCATATTACTGGGCAATTATGCTGGGCATATTACTAGGCAATTAAACTGGTATATTACTGGGGGATCAGGCTGGGCAATTAAACTGTGGCATATTACTGGGGCATAAGGCTGGGCATATTACTGGGCAATTAAACTGTGGCAAATTACTGGGCGATTAAACTGTGGCATATTACTGGGCAATTCAACTGTGGCATATAACTGGGCAATTATGCTGGGCATATTACTGGGCAATTAAACTGGCATATTACTGGGCAATTAAACTATGGCATATTACTTGGCAATTAAATTGTGACATATTACTGGGGGATCAGGCTGAGCATATTACTGGGCAATTAAACTGGCATATTACTGGGGGATCAGGCTGGGCAATTGAACTGTGGCAAATTACTGGGGCATCAGGATGGGCATATTACTGGGCAATTAAACTGTGGCATATTATTGGGCATCAGGCTGGGCATATTACTGGGTAATTAAATTGTGGCATATTACTGGGGCATCAGGCTGGGCAATTAAACTGTGGCATATTACTGTGGCATCAGGCTGGGCATATTACTGGTCAATTAAACTGGCTTATTACTGGACAATTAAACTATGGCATATTACTGGGCAATTAAATTGTGACATATTTTTTATGAGTTTAAGCATTAATGGGATAGGTATAAGGTTATCCTAGATATAAGATAAGGCCAGGGACTAATGAAAGTATTACCTTACTGAGAGGGTAGTGGATGTATGGAATAGTCTTCCAGTAGAAGTGGTAGAAGTTAATACAGTGAAGGAGTTTAAGCATGCATGGGATAGGTATAAGGCTATCCTAGATATAAGATAAGGCCAGGGACTAATGAAAGTATTACTTTACTCAGAGGGTAGTGGATGTATGGAATAGTCTTCCAGTAGAAGTGGTAGAAGTTAATACAGTGAAGGAGTTTAAGCATGCATGGGATAGGTATAAGGCTATCCTAGATATAAGATAAGGCCAGGGACTAATGAAAGTATTACTTTACTGAGAGGGTAGTGGATGCATGGAATAGTCTTCCAGTAGAAGTGGTAGAGGTTAATACAGTGAAGGAATTTAAGCATGCGTGGGATATGTATAAGGCTATCCTAGAAATAATATAAGGCCAGGGACTAATGAAAGTATTACTTTACTCAGAGGGTAGTGGATGTATGGAATAGTCTTCCAGTAGAAGTGGTAGAAGCTAATACAGTGAAGGAGTTTAAGCATGCATGGGATATGTATAAGGCTATCCTAGAAATAATATAAGGCCAGGGACTAATGAAAGTATTACTTTACTGAGAGGGTAGTGGATGCATGGAATAGTCTTCCAGTAGAAGTGGTAGAGGTTAAGGTTAATACAGTGAAGAAGTAGCATGGGATAGGTGGGATAAGCATGCATGGGATAGGTATAAGGCTATCCTAGATATAACATAAGGCCAGTAACTAATGAAAGTATTACTTTACTAAGAGGGTAGTGGATGCATGGAAAAGTCTTCCAGTATAAGTGGTAGAGGTTAATACAGTGAAGGAGTTTAAGCATGCATGGGATAGGTATAAGGCTATCCTAGATATAAGATAAGGCCAGGGACGCCAGGCAGTATTACTTTACTGATAGGGAGTGGATACGTGAAATGGCCTTCCAGCAGAAGTGGTAGGTTTACACTAATGTATGATGGTGTAGACACAGCTCTCTGACTGAAGCACATCTGCACATGGTCTTACTATATTTCATGTAAAAGTGATATTTCCTAATGTAGATGTTGTGCTGTGAATGTATCTGTTGTATACCAAGGATGCATGGTAATGTTGGTGGGAACTTGGTGATATAATCTACACTGTGATAAGTAGGTGGAGTTACATTATGCTAATTATATTGAGTGGGCAGAGCTTTTGAACGGAGGTGTGGTCAATTGGAAGATAAACTGCAAAGTGTCCCTGGAATTTTTTTTAGATGTTGGCAACTATGATGTACGTGAATTGTCCTTAAAGGGTTAATAGAATATATTGACCAATAGAAAGAGGGAAACATTTAATAGGAAGAGGAAAAATTTATAACCAGACAATAATGCAATCATTTTACTTTTGAGAGATAAATAGTATACAAAAAAGACAGCTTTTCAAATAATATCCTTGAATGAATTTGTAGTCTACAATTAAATTATTATTTGTTTAGTTATACAGCTGCGCATTCCGCAACACTGTACAATGGCCAATAAAAATATACAAATACTACATAACACATGCTTACCAGGTTCTCTTGAGCATTAGCAACCAATAACATGCTCTCTATGTGCTTACTGGGTTAGACCATACCCTTTTTCATGTTACATGGCCATGTCTCCTTTTTCAGCTGCTCCTTTTCCTATACTCTTTGCCCAGTAATAGTTTGCTCATGGTGACTTACCTGTGATTTGTTAACTTTTTAATTTCCTGGCATTTGACTGCTCTGTTTTGCTGCCTGTCCTGATCTATGACCTAAAAGCTCTATGCCTTCTCTTGCCTATTTCATACTTCTGACTTGCACCTCGGCCCTACCTCTGTGGAAAGCTAGCAGTTACATGTTTAATATTCCCTCTATCACAAGAAAGGCCTTGTGCAAAAGTTCTTACCGTCTGACAAACATTATAATACTGCAAATAGGATTCAGATAGGGTTGCCACCATTTTTTTTAAAAAAATATTGTCTCCATAAACTTAAAATTGATTTTAAGGCAATTTTATTAATTAAGCAATGTAAAAGGAACACACATGCAGTTATTATCATGGATGTGTATTTGAAGTGTTCTACACTTTTGCTGCCACTAGAAAGAAACATTGAGTTATTTTCCATTTAACATAAAATTACACCCCAGAAATAAGTTGCAAATTTACTTTTGTAAATGAGTGTCTCATTTTCTAGCAAAGGCAATTTCATTTATTTTCATGTAATAAACTTACGTGTAAAATGATGAAATAGACATGATGTAATGGATTAGATCTCCTAGTTTGTACATCAGATTGCTTTGCTTTAGGAAAGCCTAGCTTCTTGGGTTATTCATCTAGAGGTAGACTTCCTGACATTTTAGGTTCAGACCACATTTTGTGATATTTTACCTCTATAATGATACAAGTGAGTCAAAAAAGCATGATGCTACTGAGTTATTCTGGTGATAGTGTAACTAAATACCAGGACATGGCAACAGTTTATGTGAAAATTAAGTATTCAAATCACCAGGAATTTCAGGGCCCCTTACTGAACAAATTTTCTCCATTTGTTGCAGGATATTTTCAACGAGCTCAGTAGCAGTCGTTCCAGTAGGTAAGAAGCTCAAGAATGATTCCTTTACTGCTACATGGTCATCTTCAATACATATCTGATCACTTCTCACATCTGGGTAGTGTCAAAAACAATCCCAACATACTTTGCTTTCTTGAGATCAGGTATTATTTCCTCTTTCACGTGATTCGTCAGAAGACAAATAAATTTGTTCTGAATTTTTGGAGAGTAATAAGAAGTCATTCTCTTGCGCATCTCGATTTTGGAAGGGCTCACTTTCCCTCTTAATAAGATCCACTCTTAAATCATCTGGATCAGGCCAAGCAGTAATATCAGAATAGTCTACCCGTCTCCAGTTCTTCTTCATCAGAGTCTTGTTGGTGCACACTTCTGTTGGCATCTCTTTCCTCTACATCATGTTCATGCTTGAACATAAATTGATCTTCTCCAATTCTTGGACTTACACATTTTAATCTTTTTGAGAAGATACTTCTGATATTTACCCCTTGGATTCACCAGATTGAATTCAGGACTTCCTTTTCCTGCGGTAGATGTTGATGGTACGCTATATTTTTAAATTGATCCAGACATTGTGTCAGCTAACTTTTTTTCATTCCTTTATATTTATGTTTTCTGAAAAATATTAAAATACATTTTAGTCATTTGGTTGGTCATTGGGACATCTGCCCTATATTTTCCCCATAGATTCCTTCTAATTGATAAAGTTTATACTAAGACCTAATATAATAGGACAGATACTATGGCCCCTGTTAACACAAAAACTGGCGTGGCGGTAAATTAACAGGCCATTAACAGGTCTTGATTTTATGCCCGCTATTAACACCACTAATGTGGCAAAAGCTGAGTAATTCTGTGGTAAAGTGATAATTTTGGTTGTTGTGTTCTTAATTTAGCAGTTTATTCCTGAATTTTGCATGCTTTTTGTTTCCTTAACTTTATTTTTTTTATATTGCTCTGTTTGTGGGTGTATATATATTAATAGCAATACACTGTCCACCAGATGTCACTAGTGTTACACTTTATGGTTTAGACAAGTGTCAAGTTCATACTTTTATTGGCTAAGTGAGCAGGTTTAGAGTGAAAGCTTTCAAAACACCTCAGGTCCTCTCATCGGACATGTTATGCAAAATAAATGTAAAAATAAATTTCTCTTAAATACAAGTACACATCACATTGTAAAGAATGGAAAGTAGGTTATATAGAGGCCTGGTTTCTTTGATCAGTCAGTGGTGGTATAAATAGATGTGAAGTCATTCTCTGGAGGTATCAGAAGACATGCTTCATGCTTCTAGTTGGAGGTCATCATTAAGGAGTTAAACTGAATCACTTCCCATATTTTACTCTCCCTCTGAGTTTGGGACAGTCCCATTAATATAGTCAATCTGATGTCTCTGACGCTGTGTCTATTTTGACAGAAATGTTCTCCAACTGCTGTCTAGTACTGCCTTTTTGTTGGATCTGTGGGAATTAAATATTTCATTATATATTTCACTGTCTACCCTATTTTTGCAGGGATTCTAATTGATTTGACCCCCTCTACCTGCGCAAGGTAGATGTACAGGAAAGGGTTAGATAGGTTAATTTAATTGGGTATGGGGGCCTTTCTGCAGCTCCTGAACCCAGGGGAGGATGGTTCATTTATTTATTGTGTGGTCCAGAGGACTTTGGGCAACCCATGATCGGGGGGGGGAGAGAAAGCTAATTTAGTTATAAGTAGGGGCATTTGAATTAAAAAAAAAAATGTATTTATCATAGTGCCCAGGGTCCTTTGTGGCATCTCTGGACCCATGTTGTTAGGGGTGGGTTGATATTGGTCCCTTGGTCAGCCCCTGCCAATTACTACCAGGGGGAGGCTGGGAGCAACTTGGGCATAGAATGACTACATTGCCGTTTTATTCAGGTACACTTGTGTCAAATGCACACTCCAGGGCTGTAGTCGGTAAAATATAGACTGGGGGTTTTGGCCCTCAATGGGTCTAGCCAAGATCAGCCATATTGTGTAGCCAAATTTCAGAAAATTCCAAAATTCGTCTAGAAATCACCATTTCAGGCTAGATCAATCTATACTGAGTATATGACATATATTTGATTTGTTATATTGGTTGTGTACCTCCGATGTTCTGATGTTCTGAATACAAATTATATTATATATAATATATATATAGTAGCTAAAAAAATCAATATTAATAATGTGATACCCGAATGATGCAAACAAGCCCATTTTTGTAAGGGATACTAAAAGCAATAATCAAGGTATATAGGTACACTTTCCTCAAGTGTATTTCTTGATATGTAAGTGGTCATACCTTTAAACATCCATGACCACATTTATTTTACCCCTAGTATATTCAATTTACAAATATGATTTAAATGAGTCACTCCTTCAGTCCCCTCATGGAAACGCACAGAATACATTTTTCTGCTGCACTACACAGTATAAAAAGCACAGTCAGGAAAATGAAAGTGTCAACTGATGCATTCAGGCATGTAGCTAACAAGAAATGCATTATTAAAGACAGTCAGTCAATCACTGCAACATTTGTCCAGGATAGGGGATTATTAAGTGCATAGTCCTCGGGTACAATAACAGGTTTATTATAGGCAAGTAGCATTGCCATACATTTATACTTTTTGCACATACTATATATACATTACATTTTTTATAATGTTTATCTGTGTTATTTAAACAAAACATTAGAATTTCTGGAAAGCAACACATTAAAACAGGGAAAGAATAAGATATTCTCGGGAGACTGCTCATTAATAATTGAATGTGTATAATTAAAAGTGTATATGTTACTAACTCGGGAATTCATAAATAGTTAATTTGGTCACCCGCAATATATTACTTGTATCTTCAGCATAATTGCAAACAATATTAGAAGCAAAGGAAATTATTTGACAGTGGTTTTATTTTTAATCATGAGGTAAATGTTTATTTTATGGCATTATTTGGTAGAAGGTGGCACCGGGCTAAAAATCAGCTCCAATGTTTCTAGTATTGCCCTGAATTTTTCTACAGATTTCTGCCTTCCATTTGTAACATTAATTGTGCTATTCAGAATAGTGAGTTGGTGTGAGATGAAAATGTCATCTAACTGACTTGATGATGTATTGTGCAGTGATAAACCTGCTAAGCCTCTACTTAAAAAAGAGTTTGCCATGCTGAATGCTTTGTTAAATCTTGAAATATTCAACTATGCATTGTGCAGGGTCAGATGAAAAGCTCTAGCAGGTGAAACTTAAAAGGTTTGGCTCTTTTTAATGCATGGTTAAATCAGTGAGATGAAATGTTCATTTTATCTGCAACTCACTTTCAGTAATTATTATCTCAGTGGTGGCTATTCAGTAAAAAGTTGAGGTGAGATGAACATTTCCTCTCACAAATTTAGCTATAGATTGTGCAGGGACAAACCCAGATAGTTTGCTAAGTGGGGGAAACTCTCCAGGTTTCTCCCTGCACAAAGTATAGATAAATTATTGAGATTAAATTTTCAGCTCACCTGCACCTTTTAGTGAATAGTCCTTACTGACAATGGACGTGCCAATGGTTGCTGCCTATGCTTAGCAAGAGTTGCTATGATTCCTCGATACTGAGGTAGCAAGCAACACTAAAATGTGCCCAACCAGGGCTTCACAGAGCGATTTGATAATTTTGATAACCTTTCTCCAAAACGTACGTAAGGCAAGGTACAACAACCCTATGTGCATATAATATCCTCTTTCCTCTGAAGCACATCCATCTAACATCCAGGTCCAAATCTTATCTCATGAATTTCATTTGGTACTTTGTGCTATCAGGTTAGAAGTTTATAATTTGCTTTCTGGGTCCTAGTGGAGATAGACCCTCTATTGTATAAAATACAAACATTTTGCCATTGAGAGTAAGCAAAATATCATGGTCCTATTGCCTAGCGAAGTAGGGTAGGGCTCATGTCTGGATATCCTCTAGGATTTTCTATAAAATGGAAGTTAAATGAGGTGCAGAGATCCTCGAACGGGGTCAATGTGTCTGGTGTATGGTTTTCCCTCTGCAAAGAGGGATGTTACATTGTAGACAGAGATTGGCGGAGTGAGCATGTGGGATCTGAGATCATCCAGTGGTCGAATGTTTCACCACATGACAAAATCTAGGAAATCTAGTTTTCAAAACCCAGCTAATGGTGAAGCTTGGATTGAAGGCATCTGATTGGCTGATACTGTCAGCCCAATAAATGCTGTTTCTCTTCAAACAAAAGCCACATTCTCAGAGCAGGGATTTCATTATGCATCAGTCACCCGCTGAGGCTTGATGCTTAGCGAAGGGACTGACACCTTTTTTTATTTTTATGGAATAAATGTATTCAAGAGCAGAATCTGTGTATTGGTGACTGTATTAGTAAGGTGTCGGCGAATACCAACACTTTATGGTAAAGTGGCTTATACTCCCGAAATGATGGAATTATCGTGGATATAGCTTAAGAAGGGCTCCAATGTAAGTATAAAAATGAGAGTTAACAGTGGGCAGTGTAATTTGAAAGGGTGTCTGATTGTGAGAGGGTACATTGTCGGGTCCACACTTGCAAATGTCAACTTTCCTGCTCCTCTGGATTACTGACCTGGCTTGGCTATCGTTTCTCTCCTGTGTAGCCTGACCTTTGGCTTGATTATTGTGGACTTGTTGATCTCTGGCTTCCTGATATATTTGGCTCTGTCTGGCTACTATCCTTGTTGGCTTCCTGACTCTGGCTTACCTTATGGAACCCGTAAGGCTTGTTTGTTTGACCTTCTTTGACCTCTGGCACCCTGACCCCGGCTTAGCTTTCTGGATTATCCTCCGTTATTTTGTGTCACTCATGCTTGAAACCTACTCCAGAACGAATCCTGCACCCATTTCCAGTTCTCTTTCTTTGTACTGCCTCAGCATCTGGGTTCCAACATCTGAATGTGAGTACCAATATACTAACAGATATAAAGGCTCAATCCAAGGTTGTGTTGTCTCTATGGATCAAGATTGCAAGTGGGAAACCCACTCTAAACTGAATCCCAGCTTATTTCAACTGTGCTGTCAGGGGCTGCAATGCTTTTTGGTTCTATAGCGTGGCCCCTTGAGATATCAGGGAGAATAGTCAGCTAGGTTCATTTGAAACGCAATTGTTGGCTCTTCTGTATCCTTGCAGAATGTCCTCCTATAAAGTATATGAGTGCAAACACACTGTAACATGCCAGGGTGGGGAATCTGGTAGCTTTAACGCTTAGTATTCGATGAGCTATGTGTCAGGGCTTATCTTTGTTTGGAGATGTATGGTCACCCTTGCAAACAAACACAGACCAGGGTGACCAGATAAGAAGCCACGTGGCCTGTGAGTTTGTGCACGGGGGCTGGTCAGGATATCCAGGTAAAGTTACAGACAAGGACAAGAGTAAGAGAATCTTTGTGGGTAAGCCAGAGGTCAGAGGAAGCCAGAATTCAGAATAAACAGGTAACAAATCCAAGGTCAAAAGCCAAAAATGATCAGGAATACTGGAAGTCAAAATAACAGGAACCAAACAAGGAATCCAGAGTCAATGAACTGACCCTGCCCTTAGGGAAGGGCAGTGTCTTATACCTTGTTAATTAGGTATGAGATTCAGCTGGAGAGTTACTGACAGGTCTGAGCCTTTGGTGAAGTCCAGCCCCCTAGTGTTGCAGGCAATACAAACATAAACAGGAGTTATCCAAAGTTCTGAAATGGCTCAGAGGCAACATAGCAGGATACGGTCCAGAAGAACCACAGTTCAAATCCCTTTTGGTGAGTCTGGGGTGACCACGTCTGGCAGTCGGGATGTCACGGCGGTGATCCTGACACTATGTCCATAACTATTATGGAGGTGGGTTCTTGTTGAAAGAACTGATTGACTAAATCAGTCAGTAGAAGTTTAAAGCAAAACTGTTTTTTAAACCTTGCTTCCTAAGAGGAAGCAAGATTTAGAATGTTAGTTTTCCTGATACAGTTTGGCTCTGTTTCAGACAGTGTTAACATGCGCACATCAATCAGAGCAGAGACTCGCCATACTCGCCAATCAGAGCGGAGACTGTCAGGGCACGTGTAATTTCTCTGTTCGTAAACAGAGAGACTCATTTTCAAAACGCATCAGTAGAGTGAATGTCTGTTGCTCCCCCTGGAAAAATATTGTTTCTCATTGAATTAGCATTGAGAGATGGTTGGCAACAGCCACAGCCTGTTGACTGCCGGTCAAAAGATAAACTGGCATGGACCTCAGAAAGTACACATCCATTTATCCTCATATTAAGACCACTCAATTCTTCACTTATGCTCCAATATTAGAAGATCAAGTGAAAAAATAGGTTTAATGGCACTTTAAGGTCTTTGTCATCTTCTGTTTCTGGAAGGCCTATTAGGCTTAGGATAAAATGCTCCCCCCAATTGTCAATGTCTATAATAATTCTTGATCAGTTTCGACAGTCATAAGTTGCAGGCCCAGTTGCTTAAGATCTAAAGTCAGTTTTTGCCTTTCATCTGATCATTTTTTATTCGAGGATTTACGAGCTGGAGAAGTTTAGGAGTAGGGTTTGTCCTGTTTTCCCATTGTTCTCACTTAAAGTCTTTTAGAAAAATAATTGCAGAGGAAGCCAGACCTCAGCAAAACACATCAGTTCTCATGGCAAGCCACCCATACCCTCTCCAGTTCATCTTTTAATGCCTGATTTTTACAGCTGTCTTGTCACTTGTGCATAAAAACTTTTTAGCATGTGTGACTTGCCAGATTTGTATCGTCAGATTTGGTCAGAGCTAACCACCATAATCCTGCAATGACCTCATCTATATTTTTCCTCCAAAAAAGAGTGGCTTTGGCTCAGTGGCATACTTACCGTTAGTGCAGGGGTCGCAGCTGCGACCGGGCCCGTCACTCCAGGGCACAGCCGCACTGCGACCCATGCAAAAAAAAAATAGTGGGCAAATGGGCCAGCTGCCCAGGGCCCATTCATCCATGGGGCCCAAAGCAGCTTCCCAGTGGGCCCCCACTGCTGCCCGTGTGACTGTCTCACATGGAGACAGTCACTATCGGCAAGCAGCTGGGAGATCCGCATCCAACGGACCCGGCTTGTCTTCACGGCCACTAGAAGTGTCTCCGGTGGCTGTATTGTGCGTGCAAGAAACATTTCTGAGCAGATGGCAGAGCAGCAAACAGGCAAGTACGGGGGGGGGGGGGGGGCTGCTGCACATAACTGGCAAATAACACTGGCTAGTGGGCAATATAAGTGGCAAATGGGCAGAATGATACTGGCAAATGGGCAATATAAGTGGCAAAAGGGCAGAATAATACTGGCTAATGGGGCAATATAAGTGGCAAATGGGCAGAATAATACTGGCTAATGGGCAATATAAGTGGCAAATGGGCAGAATGATACTGGCAAATAGGCAATATAAGTGGCAAATGGGAAGAATAATACTGGCTAATGGGCAATATAAGTGGCAAATTAGCAGAATAATACTGGCTAATGGGCTTAATAAGTGGTAAATGGGCAGAATGATACTAGTAAATGGGCAATATAAGTGGCAAATGGGCAGAATAATACTGGCTAATGGGCAATATAAGTGGCAAATGGGCAGAATGATACTGGCTAATGGGCAATATAAGTGGCAAATGGGCAGAATAATACTGGCAAATGGACAGAATAACACTGGCAAATGGGCAAAATATGAGTGGCAAATGGGCAGAATAACACTGGCAAATGGGCAAAATGAGTGGCAAATGGGCAGAATAACACTGGCAAATGGGCAAAATATGAGTGGTAAATGGGCAGAATAATACTGGCAAATGGGCAAAATATAAGTGGCATATGGGCAGAATAATACTGGCAAATGGGCAAAATATAAGTGGCAAATGGGCAGAATAATACTGGCAAATGGGCAAAATATGAGTGGCAAATGGGCAGAATAATACTGGCAAATAGGCAAAATATGAGTGGCAAATGGGCAGAATAACACTGGCAAATGGGCAAAATATGAGTGGCAAATGGGCATAATAATACTGGCAAATGGGCAAAATATGAGTGGCATATGGGCAGAATAACACTGGAAAATGGGCAAATATGAGTGGCAAATGGGCAGAATAATACTGTCAAATTGGCAGAATATAAGTGGCAAATGGGTAGAATAATACTGGCAAATGGGCAGAATAATACTGACAGATGGGCAAAATATGAGTGGCAAATGGGCAAAATGATACTGGCAAATGGGCAGAATAACACTGGCAAATGGGCAAAATAATACTGAAAAATTGGCAAAATATGAGTGGCATATGGGGAAAATAACACTGGCAATGGGCAAAATATGAGTGACATATGGGCAAAATATGAGTGGCATATGGGCAATATATGTGGCAAATGGGCAGAATAATACTGGCAAATGGGCAATATAAGTGGCAAATGGGCAGAATAATACTGGCAAATGGGCAAAATATAAGTGGCAAATGGGCAGAATAATACTGGCAAATGGGCAAAATATGAGTGGCAAATGGGCAGAATGATACTGGCAAATAGGCTGAATAACACTGACAAAAGGGCAAAATATGAGTTGCAAATGGGCAGAATGATACTGGCTAATGGGCAATATAAGTGGCAAATGGGCAGAATAATACTGGCAAATGGACAGAATAACACTGGCAAATGGGCAAAATATGAGTGGCAAATGGGCAGAATAACACTGGCAAATGGGCAAAATGAGTGGCAAATGGGCAGAATAACACTGGCAAATGGGCAAAATATGAGTGGTAAATGGGCAGAATAATACTGGCAAATGGGCAAAATATAAGTGGCATATGGGCAGAATAATACTGGCAAATGGGCAAAATATGAGTGGCAAATGGGCAGAATAACACTGGCAAATGGGCAAAATATGAGTGGCAAATGGGCATAATAATACTGGCAAATGGTCAAAATATGAGTGGCATATGGGCAGAATAACACTGGAAAATGGGCAAATATGAGTGGCAAATGGGCAGAATAATACTGTCAAATTGGCAGAATATAAGTGGCAAATGGGTAGAATAATACTGGCAAATGGGCAGAATAATACTGACAGATGGGCAAAATATGAGTGGCAAATGGGCAAAATGATACTGGCAAATGGGCAGAATAACGCTGGCAAATGGGCAAAATAATACTGAAAAATTGGCAAAATATGAGTGGCATATGGGGAAAATAACACTGGCAATGGGCAAAATATGAGTGACATATGGGCAAAATATGAGTGGCATATGGGCAATATAAGTGGCAAATGGGCAGAATAATACTGGCAAATTGGCAATATAAGTGGCAAATGGGAAGAATAATACTGGCAAATGGGCAAAATATAAGTGGCAAATGGGCAGAATAATACTGGCAAATGGGCAAAATATGAGTGGCAAATGGGCAGAATGATACTGGCAAATAGGCTGAATAACACTGACAAATGGGCAAAATATGAGTGGCAAATGGGCAGAATGATACTGGCTAATTGGCAATATAAGTGGCAAATGGGCAGAATAATACTGGCAAATGGACAGAATAACACTGGCAAATGGGCAAAATATGAGTGGCAAATGGGCAGAATAACACTGGCAAATGGGCAGAATAACACTGGCAAATGGGCAAAATATGAGTGGTAAATGGGCAGAATAATACTGGCAAATGGGCAAAATATGAGTGGAAAATGGGCAGAATAACACTGGCAAATGGGCAGAATAATACTGGCAAATGGGCAAAATGAGTGCCAAATGGGCAAAATAACACTGGGAAATGGACAAAATATGAGTGGCAAATGGGCAAAATAACACTGGCAAATGGACAAAATAACACTGGCATATAGGCAAAATATGACTAATAAATGATGGGCAAAATAATACTGGCTGTGGCATATTTATGGGCAGGTTAATAGTGGCATATTAAAGGGGAAAATGGCTGTGGCATATTAATGGACAGGCTAATTGTGGCATAATGGGCAAATTGGCTGATATTAATGGGCAAATTGGCTGTGGCCAAAGTGATAGTGTGCCATGTTCTGTGGGGAAAAAGAACATTTACACTGTGGCATGCCAAATTGTGTGGGTGCAATATGAGTACAAGCCAAGTGCTGTGGGTACTGTATAGTGCTGTATTAAGACCTTTAGGTGCAATGTGGGTGCAGAGGAACGTAATAAAAATAAGAAAACACTTTTTCAATAACATTTTTATTACATATGAAAATAGTTGAATATAATATTTAAAAGTTCATATAAGTATACATGCAGCTAGTTATATACATATATATGGGGTCCACCTCAAGCTTTTGAAAAGGCTGGAAATATTTTATTTTTTTGTGGTCAGAATAAGTAATATTACTTTACTGAGAGGGTGGTGGATGAATGGAATAGTTTTCCTTAAGAAATGGTAGAGGTTAATACATTAAGGAGTTTAAGCATGCATGGGATAGGTATAAGGCTATCCTAGATATAAGATAAGGCCAGGGACTAATGAAAGTATTACTTTACTGAGAGGGTAGTGTATGCATGGAGTAGTCTTCCAGAAGTGGTAGAGCTTAATACAGTGAAGGTGTTTAAGCATGCATGGGATAGGCATAAAGCTACCATAGATATAAGACAAGGCCAGGCACAAAGCAAAACAGTTGGGAGGCATGTAAGTGACATTTCAGGGGTGGAGTTGCATGGTGGGGTCGGGGGGCCCCAGGGCAATTTTTGCACCAGGGCCCGGTGGTTTCTAGTTACGCCTCTGCTTTGGCTATATCTCCTAACTTCTGCTCCTAGCAAATCTGGCTTGGGAGGTAGAACTTTTATTGAAAATGGCAGCACTATTGCGGATATGCTGTATTCAGTCTCAGACCGTGGAATTTTAGTCCCAACTTGGTACTGTCTTATTTAACCCCTTCCCGACGCTAGGAAGTTCTATGCCGTCCTAATTCTAGTGTTCCTAAATGACGCTAGGACGGCATAGAATGTCCAGAGTTTTACAGCTCTTTGTGGCTCCTCGCAATGAGCTGTGCTCTGATCCCACTGCTGGGACATGCAGCGGGATCCCACTAGTCAGATGAGGTCACTTTGAGTGGCCTCAGTCTGACAGGGAAAATATAGCCGATGCTCAAAACAAGTACCGGCTATATTTTACTGAACCTTGCTGTGCCCGAACGTCGTTTGGGACGCAAGCACCATGCCTCAAGAAGAGGTTAAAGTAGTTTGGAGGAATGATTTTGCCATCTTACTTACTTGAAGTTATTTCCCTCTCAGTGTTATTTTAAAATAGATTCAGTGTTTGGGATCAGAGAGATGAGGTATAAAAAAATATATATATGTTTGGGAAGACAAGCAGTTGTATTAAGACAACAGGAATACATTTGAGCCATACAAGGAGAAAAGTTCAAATGCCAAAGCAGTGACCTGCAATAAATCTACTGTTTGGCACATAAAATATAGTAGATAAGCAGCAGTTGCTTGAAAATGGAGAATTGAATTGCTTTGAGATGAGATGCACTTTTCACACAAAAAGTATTATTCTTCCAGTATCATGTTCTTAATCACACCGGTAAATGCAGGCTTACCAATTCAGGATAAGATTTTTTTTTATTTTACTTTAAATCCATAACATGCACTCAATCCTATTAAGCTATATGAAATTGTAATTCAAGAATGAGATTTATCACATAATGACTCAGATTCAATGCCGGACGTTAATTCTGACAAAATGTAAAGTTTTTTAAATCTCATATTATTCCCTGCCTTCCCTCTACAAAAAGGAATACTGGGGCCGGCGGCTGCCGAAATGGCCCCTGGGTCCTTAATAATTCCGGGGACAAAATGAGGCCCTCTTTTATTACATGGGACCAGGGACTGCCAAAAATCCCCCTGTTTCCCCTATACATTAATGGACTATGCTCCTTAAACATGAACACATTCAGGGACTGGCCAATTGCACTTCATCCCATCAAATAAATATAAAATAATGCCCCCTGGGCACATTTTAGTCATGTTTTTTGGTGTATGATTTTAGTGTATGATTTTGAGCCCATTACTTGTTACCTGTCCTCGCTGAATCACTGCCTGTACGGTAATTACTGCACAATACAGTGATTCTATTCGTACCAGGAGTGAAGCACTGGTTGTGTTTCGGTGCTGCTACTCTTCTCACATAAAAGGCGCAGTGTATTCTATTTCTGTACGTCAGTGATTCTATTGTGTTTAGTTAACTGGTGTAATAATGATTTTACCACACCTGCACGGGCGTCCGCAGGTTTTTTTTCCGGGGGAGGAGGCAATCCAACAAAATGGATGGGTGAGAATCATGAGATATGTATTCCATAGCAGCTGCCATACCAATTCATAATCACATAATAGCTAACCTTTAGCAATCTAGTTGTTGAGTAATCTCTTTCTCATGATGCTTAACATACTGGTTGAGAGTCACATACCTCCCAACTATTCCGTTTAGACCCGGACAGAGT
The DNA here is from genome assembly GCA_036172795.1 of Pelodytes ibericus. Taxonomy (NCBI): domain Eukaryota; kingdom Metazoa; phylum Chordata; class Amphibia; order Anura; family Pelodytidae; genus Pelodytes; species Pelodytes ibericus. The sequence goes on from CM069863.1 coordinate 97,849,906, forward strand.
GTACCTTATAATGCTTCCTGCGCCATAAGTTCCAGCTAAACCGTGAAATATGTCACACCCAGAGTCTTCTAAACCCCATTCTCTCTCACACAGAATGTGACAATAATGGCCACTTCCTATAACAAGGTACCCGTATCCTACTGATCATCTTACCCCTTACAATGTGATACACCAGCCAGCATGTAGCTGAAGTGTCACCTTACCACCTTTGAATTGCACTCTATCATCTGCAGCCCCCTCACCATCCTAAAACCCCTAAACCAAATGTGCAGGAGAAGCATTGCACATTAGTGCTAATCTCACATTCCACCACTCAATATTTTTGTTTGTAATAGCAGTATACCACCCTTTGATTGCTATTTGGGTGGCATTGAAAGGGTTAAACAATAAATGTCTTCTTACCAGTTAGCAGTACCTGCACAAGCAGAGGAAACATGAATTAAGACGAGGGAGTAAACAGAAACAGGCCAATCGAAGGTAAAGGAGTGAATAGGAAAGAAACCAATAGGATCAAAGCAGGTATCTAAGGAAAGCTAGCCAATAGGGTGACAGACAGTTAATGGCCAGTGGGGTGAATGAAATCAATGGTAGCTGGAAGAAGCTAAGGGAACTTAGGCAATTATATAATGAAAAAAATAATAAATAAAATAAATAATAATTTAAACCAGTCTAATGTCATCTACCCTGGCAAGTGAGAATATGTAGCAAAAGATTCAGAAACTATAGGCCTCAAGTAGCAGAATCAGTGGACCATGTAGTTTGCCCTTTGGTCTGCTCATTCATGGTTGTCTTCACAGCAGAGAAAATATTCTTTACTATTTATATGCTGAATACATTTTGGTTACATTAAGGAAAATTGATATTGACTAACCTGGTGTTCCTCATTGTATGCAAGCCTACTGAGATGCATTCAAACCACACTGTGGTAATTATTTCCACATACATTCCCTCAATGGTCAGTTCGGAAATTTACAATCATGACCCCCACCCACCCTCACTTTATGGGAGTCTGTCCACTTAATTGGAAATGTCACTAGTTACAGAATTCTAATTGCAAAAATGTTGCAAGATAAGGCTTGGTTAGGTTTCTGTAGCACAGGTATCAGATTTGATAATATATGTTATGAAATATATGACTGTTTTTCATTTAATAAATACAGAACCAAATCTTTAGAATAAAATAGTGTGCCAGGTATGTGCTTTAACTCTTTCAGCAAAGTATTTGTATCTCTCTGTTAGTATATACTCAGACTACAACAGTTGGAGTCTTAGAAGGATCCAGCCAGTTCTGCTAGTTGTACCCTTAACAGCCACGCAGCTTTATGCTGCCCTCAATGAAATAATACTCTGTACCTACAGGAGAAAATATTGGCTGTTAAAATGTTCAAGAGTTTGGTAGGACATTTGCACATAATGAGCATTTTAGTGTGGAGCAAGGGAATCTACAGGCGAATCTCAGGGTCTTCTTTAGACAGTTTTCTCTGTACTGGAGGGAATACCATTTACAAATATTACTCACTGTACAGGTGAGTAGGACATCTGAAAGTTGTTTGTGCTGTGTATTTTTTGTCAACTATACAGTAGGTTTGTGTATCCCCGTTTATTTAATGTATGTATATTTTTTCTTTGTGTAAAATATTTTTAAAGAATTACTATTTTATTAAATACATTTATATATTTGTAGACTGTCTCATGATTTTTATTGTGTAAGTGCTGTCTAATTCCTATACTTTTTTTTTCCATTTCCTTCAGCCCCACTGGCAGTAGCCAATATACTGTGGGGGTCTCATTAAGACTAGCTGCTTAAGTGTTAATTGCCAGAAAAGCATCTGCTAGGACCATCCTGTCCAAAAAATATTTTGGGTTTATATTGTTATTTATATTTATCTTTATATTATTTTTAAGGTGGTGGTATAATTGAATCACATATTTATTTTTATTTTATGTTGAGCACTGTGTAACACTTGTATAGTTAGAACTATGTATTGAGTAGATTTTTCCGTTTGATAATTGTAGGCTTATAATACATAAAATATGAGTGAAGAATTTAGGTAAAAAAAAGTCTATTATTATAAAAATGTTGCAATTATTTCCATCCTAACTCTGGGGTAAGATATAACTGTTTTAATGCATCCTGTGGTTCAAGCTGCTGACAGGCAGGAAAATTAAATCAGGCTTATGGAGGGGATGACATTCTTGCAATGTTCTCATTCCGTAGTCAGTTTAGTAGGTGCACGGTATTAGAAATGTTCTGCAAACTGTGTCCAGCACAAAGTGCAGATATATTGTAAAATTTTGTGATGTGTCTATGAAAAATAAACACAAAAATAAATGATTGGGTCTCATTATGTACAGCATATCACTATAGAAATGTTTCTCATTCGTTACTTGATTACTATTGTGTATAACTTAGGCAACCAACTGTTGTCCTCTGGCTGCTGCCAATCTATTATTCAAAGGTGTGGGATCCCTCTCAGCGAGAACAGACAAAAGCTGAAATAGCCAGCACTATAGGTTGTAACCTACTCAGGAGAGGAATCACCATTTCTTGCTTGCATGCACCATTACAGAGGAAACCTATCCATTAACAAATCAGACTGGTCCCACCCATAAGGGCAGTCCAGATCCAAATAGCCTGGCAGGTCTCTGCACGAGAAATACAGAACCACAGATGTACATTTCGGCCTTCATTGGCCTCATCAGTGTGGTACGGCTGGTATCCCTCAAGGTGGGGACCCATGTCTGGGCATACCCTAATAACTCATTGAGACAAAAACAAAGGTGTGGGATCCCTCTCAGCGAAAACAGGCAAAAGCTGAAATAGCCGGCTCTATAGGTTGTAACCTACTCGGGAGAGGAATCACCATTTTTTGCTCGCTTGCACCATTACAGAGGAAATGGTACCAGCCGTACCACACTGATGAGGCCAATGAAGGCTGAAATGTATGTCTGTGTTTTTTTGTGCAGAGGAGACCTGCCAGGCTATTTGGATCTAGACTGCCCTTATGGGTGGGACCAGTCTGATATGCTAATGGAGAGGTTTCCTCTGTAATGGTGCAAGCAAGCAAAAAACGGTGATTCCTCTCTCGAGTAGGTTACATCGTATAGGGCTGGCTTTTTCAGCTTTTGCCCGTTCTCACTGAGAGGGATCCCACATCTTTGTTTTTGTCTCAGTCCATAATTCTCCTTTTAGAATGGCAGAGAATTGTGGTAGTTGTAGTCCAGAAACAGCAGGAGGGCACTTACCATTTTACCAAATTTGAGTAGGTTTTCTGAAAGAAAAAAATAGCATGTTAAAAATGCAATTAAGAAATTACAATAGTGGATAAAATGGCATGTTTATATAAATTAAAGCAATTACGCAACTTCTATTATGCGGTCTATTGGATGATGCCCGTTAACTTGAAAAAATAATAGTTTTTTAGTGCACGTTACTCATGAAACAATATATTGCTATTCAGCTCAAACACACTGATCCAAAGTAACATTGTGTAAAAGCACTACTATTGTGCTAAGGCCATTACTAAGTATGTTTGTTTTTTAAATCCTTGTTTTTCCGTTACCTAACATCTAATTGCAAAATGTGCTGTAATATAACTCTCATGTTACAATCACACAACTAATAGATTCCAACAATGCTTCAAATTCAAATTAAGCCAGTTAAAATTTCAACCTTTGTCAATCAGGAAACACCTAGACCAGAGGCGTCACTAGGGTTGGTGTCACCCGGTGCAGTAACTCAGTGTGTCACCCCCTTGGATTTCCTCCAATGCCATGCCAAACCGATTCCTTAGCAATGCCAGTCAGATAGTCCATTAAATATGTGACATATAGGAGACCCACAAAATATGCCACATACAGGAGCCAATAACTATGCCACACACAGGAGCCCCATTAATCATGCCTCACACAGAAGCCCCATTAATTATGCCTAACACAGGAGCCCCTTAATTATGACACACACAGGAGCCCCTTAATTATGCCACACACAAGAAACCCGCAAGGTGACATTTGTAAAATTTTAAAACAATAAATATTTATACACATCTCTATTTTATTCAACTATTTTCATTTGTAATAAAAATGTTATTGAAAAATGGCATTTCTTGTTTTTATTCCTTTCCTCTGCACCCACATTACACTTTAAGGACATAACACAGCACCATACAGTGCCCACAGCACTTGCCATGCACCTGTATTGCATCCACAGCACTTGACTTACAGTCATATTGCACCCACACAATTTGGCATGCCACAGTGTCAATTTTCCCCATAGAACACACCACAGTGTCACTTTGTCCCACAGAACATGTTATTTTGCCCCACAGAACATGTCAGATACCAATTAACATGCCACAGTCCCTTTGTCATTAACATATGCAACAGCCAGTTTGCCTATTAAAACATGCCACCGTTTGTCCATTAATGCCATATTATGCCATAGCCAGCTTGCCCATTAATATGCCAGTGTTAGTTTGCCCATTAATATGCCACAGCAAATTTGCCCAATAATATGCCAGTATTATTTTGCCATTAATAAGCCACAGCCAATTTGCCCAATAATATGCCAGTATTATTTTGCCATTAATATGTCAGTCAATTTGTTCATTAATATGCCTTTAAAATGCCAGTATTATTTTGCCATTAATATGTCAGTCAATTTGTTCATTAATATGTCATTAATATGCCAGTATTATTTTGCCATTAATAAGCCACAGCCAATTTACCCTATAATATGCTAGTATTATTTTGCCATTAATAGGCCACAGCCAATTTGCCCCATAATTTACCAGTTTTATTTTGCCATTAATATGCCCGTTTTATTTTGCCATTAATATGCCAGTATTATTTTGCCATTAATAAGCCACAGCCAATTTGTCCAATAATATACCAGTTTTATTTTGCCATTAATAAGCCACAGCCAATTTGCGCAATAATATGCCAGTATTACTTTTACCATTAACTTCAAAAGCTAGCATTTAATTGTCCACTAGGTGAACCAAACCCAGTAGTGTATCTTCCACAAGGCAAACAAGGCACTCGCCTAGGGCGGCACTTTGCCAGAGGGCAGCACTTTGCCAGAGGGTGTTAAAGCACACTTCTGGTGATTCAAACATTTTCGCTCCCACTCCCACTGGTCAGCAAGCTTTAGATATTTCCATTCAGTTGGGGTGATGGGGGCATGTAATGGATGTGGTGAGGGTATGTAATGAGGTTGATGGTGGCATGTAATGGGGGGGCATTTAGTGTGTGTGCACTGTGGTTGATGGTGCATATAATTGGGTGGTGGGGCATTTAATGTGTGTGTAATGTGGGTGATGGTGCATGTAATGGGTGGGTGGGGCATGTTGTAGGTGTGCAATGTGGGGGGGGGGGGGGGGTTGTGCCCGAATTTTGTCTGCCTAGGGCAGCACAGAACCAAGATACACCACTGACCAAACCCCCACCATTTTATCATCTTTAGTGTTCGGCTAGTTCCTCTATATATGTTTGTTCCTTTGTATGTTTCTCTTGTGTTCCTTAGCCATGTCCTCTGTATGTAGTTTTATTTATATCTGTGCATGTCCCTTTAAGTTCCATTTCATTGCCCATCCCCCAGCACCTGATTGCACCCATGCCCAACACCAAGACTGCATCCACAGTTATTGCACAGCACAGAGATTTCACACATAGGTATTTCCCAAACTACACCCACAGGACTTGCCCATTACCCAGATTGCACAAACAGGACTTATCTTTACACTAATAGTGGTGTGCCTTGTGGTGGGCAGCTTGATGTCTATGCACTGTCCAAGGACACAGACATCATCCGCGTGTGTCTCTGGAGTCTGAGCACCAAGAGGTCCCATGGCACCTAACATGCACCCTCTAAGATGTCATTGTAGCAATGTTTGCCACAAATTATACAATGTGAGAACATTACTGCAGTTGTTTGTAGGTGTGTTTGGGAGTGTTTATTGTGCAGCATATGCATAATCCAAGTGGATGGAATGTGTGGGGATGTCTTTGTGCCACCCAGAGTGTTCGTGAATGTGCATGGGAGTTTGAAAAGGTGTAAAAATGTTTACTCAATTTCATCTGGCATTGATAGGGGTAAAAATATTTGTTGTTGTTGTGTTGCGCATGCTTTAGGCATTTGGTTAACATTTTTAGTCAGCAAGTTTAATGGATAAATGAGTACTTTAGACTTCTGTTTTAGTCGTTATCTAATGTTATGTAATGTTATACGTTTTTTTTCCCCATAATGGTGGTCATTGAATCATTTTTGTGCAGTAATTATTGTACGTTTCAATGTTAGAGATTAGAGTGCCATTGTTTATTAGTGACAATAGTTCTTCTTAAGATATATGCCATTTCTCCCCATGGATTTCTCATAGCTCTTCGAGGTATATGTTGAAAGGCTTAAAATGTTAAAAACCCTTATTTAGCCTGTCTACTGCCCTTTACCTACACAAACTAACGTGATTTTAACAGGTAACTTGGTATCATAGCTTTTACCCAGTTTCAGCTAATCACTATATTCTATAAACCCTTTTTCATTTCAACGATAAACATAATAATCCTTCCAAATGTATTTATTTTAAAAGAATATATTTTACTCAAAATGAATATTTAATCCAGTGGGATTAAATGAACCCATCCCATTAATCCACCTGTTTAAAATGAACAAAAACATGCAGATAACTACTAAGACCAAAACACCAAATTATTGTAAAATAACTGAATGTGATAGAAAGGTCAACATTTTAAGAGGAAGGATTTTGTTTGAATATAAGACAACCCTGATTAAAAGGCGACAAACCCCCCCACACCCGAACTTTGGATCTTAATTTTAAAATAATTGAAAAAGCCTAAATATAAGGCGACCTTATTTGAAAAGAAAGTTTTGTTAACAATTATTCCTTTACATTTTTTTTTAAGTGTTTTTCTTGTTTATATTTCCTTCCTCCCACCCTCTTCATTCCATTTATTTTGCTCACAGACATATTAATGCCCCCACAGACATGCCAATGCCCCCACAGACATGCCTTTTCTCATCCAGGACTTACACTGCACCAGCTGGTGTCTGAGCACAACATCCTGTGATGCTGCCAGACGTCAGGAGGTCCCGTGTCCCCAGTGTTCCATCTCAGAAGCCAAGCCGAAGTGTAGGACAGCATTTGGAGGATGTCTGTGCGCAGCGCACAAACCTCCTTCAGCTGCCTTTTGTCTGCTTGATCAGACTTATCTTCAAATACTGTGCTTCAGTCCCAGCTTTGAGCTAAGACACACAGGGTGTTGTAGCCAGTACATTGGATGGAAAATAAGAGGAAACAAGGAAGAGATTACTATTGTAATTGCTGTGTGGTACTGTGATACACTCACACACCACATTTTACTGTGTGTTTTATTGAGGTGGAGCTATGTGATAAACTCAAACACTGCATATTACTGAGAGTTTTCTTTTTTGATGCTTTGTGATACATCGTTCTCTTCTACATTATCCAGCAAAGCCTTGATCCTGGACCACTATCCAGGTAAAATAATGTGTCACATATAGAAACAAAATAACTGCCTCTATAGATGATTAAACTATTTCACAGGCAAAAGTATGAAAAACGATACGGTCTACTCAATAAAGAGGGAACTGACTAGACCGTTATGAGTTTTCTTTCACATTTCCTTATTTTTCAAATTTTTTTAAAACTAAATTATGTTTGATACAAAGAAATATGGTGGCAAAAGAAAATGTTATATATATGGCCAAATGTCATATTTTGTAAAAATATTCCAGTTAATCAAATATCAGTATGATATTATGGCATATATGTAATAATTTTCATATGAAATAACAACTTTATTGTACTGTATAGCACTGTAAAGTTCAATGCTCCACATCAAAAGCTGGTGAATTGAAATGGTCGAATTTCAGATATATCTTTTCAGAATCTGGCCTTTGTTCCCATGTAATTGGACCTTTTAGACAAGGCAAAATCCTTTACTATAATCTGCAAAGTTTCTCAAAAATGCTGCCAATGTGTCAGCCTTAGCTTGGCTAAAATTGGAGATTTCAGTCCGGTCTCAACCACACTGAATAGCCAAATTATGTAATTCTCAGAATTTTGCCTATATTTGCCAATCAGGCCTGATTTTGGATCACACCATATTGATTAGATATTTCTTCTTTTTTCTCACTTTACATTTTGTAAATTGATAAAAATAAACAATTAACATGTCATGTAAGAAAGCTGTGATAAGGTGAATGGGGTGGTTTGTGAGGCAGTATATATTTCCCATAAAATGCTCAGAGGGGCATATGATATTTAACCCCAGGGGGAGTAGGTGTTATATATATGTGTGTAGGTGACATAAACTACTGTTTAGTTATGGGCCCCTGGGGTGGAGCATTTGGAGAGCAGGGTGGGCCAGTGCTCCACTCCGCTGTTTTCTTGGGAGACATAGGTCCATGTCTGGGTTTTGGACTGTCTCAAAATACACTGCTCAGCTGCTGGTAATCAGCTGCAGCAGTAGGAATAAACCCCTCTCTGCTAGGCAGGAAAAAGAGAGATTTTTTGTTTGTTTCTCTCTGGAAGGGCTGCAAAACAACAGGCTGCCTAAGAACCAGAGAACAGAAGGCTGACAAGGAAATAGGTTGGTGAAACCTGGATTATTTTCTTATAGTTTAAACCCTTGACAGATAGGGAGATTTATGTTAGTTAGTGCTCAGAAGAGCTAGGTTTTTGTTTACACCGATTTATGTTATATTTTGGTTACTTTCTGCTGTATCCAGATTGAAGCATACCAATAAAGTACCTGGAGTTTATACAATTCAAATGACTGCACATGTTGTTCGCCCAAGAGGACCGTGCTAACTGAGAACAAGGATCACTAAGCATTCTTACTTTAACCCCTTAGTGACCGAGTGCTATGTTGCATTTGACGTGCCTTGAAGACCAGAATTCCATTATTTTTGTCAAATGTTTACTGAACTATGAATTTCTTTCTTTGTGTTCAGTCCACCTACACAAATTATATATCATTTTTTAAAGGACGGATAGGGCTTTCATTTGATACTATTATTTTCATCATATGATATAATTTACTATTAAAAAAAATATAAAATATGATGAAAATATGCCATAAAAAACACTTTTTCCAACTTTGACCTGATTTTTTTTTTACACAATTACAAATGGTAAAAAAGACCCCGTCTATATATTTCTACTAATTGTCCTGAGTTTAGTAATATCAATGTTTCCTTGTTTGTCTATGTTTTATTTCACGTAATAGGGCAATAAACAATATTAGTGTTTTCTAACCATTTTCTTCTACAGTGATTTTTTTAACCCGAACCTTAAATTGACCCCAACTCTAAATTTAATTTAACCCTAAATTGACCCCCACCCCTTAATCTAACCCTTGTAATCATCCGAACCCCTGTTTAACCCTAATTATGACCCTATTTGTGACCCTAACCCTAGATCAAGGTAAATAGATCAAGGGTTAGCTTTTTCCATTTATTTATTTATTTTATTTATTTATTTATTTAATTTTCTATTTTTTAACTATAATACCGTCTAACTGCCTGTAGGGGCAGTCAAGTAGCGGTTTCAGAGCGACGGAAGAGATTTTTTTTTTCTGTCTTCGTTCTCTCTCCTCTGGGCACGCTGTATCGGAGGAGCATGCTCCTCCGAAACAGCACACACCCGCGATCACCCGCCCAGGGGCGCACAGATTGTGTTGCATGATGCCTCCATCGAGGCATCATTGCAACACTTTCACACACATAGGCAGTGATCAGCTTTCACTGCCTATGTGTGTTAACGCGCATACGATCACATTCGCGGTGATCGTATGCGCGCGGGGGGGGGTGTAGAGGGGGGGCTGAAAGCCCTCTCAGAGGCTGCTTCGGATCCGAAGCAGCCTCTGAGAGTAGCTACAGACATGTAGTGTTGCGCTAAGGAGCGCAACACTACATGAAAACGGAGGACGTATATATACGTCCTCATGGTCCTTAAGGACCATGCTTTTCAGGACGTATATATACGTCCATATGCGTTAAGGGGTTAAAGACTTTTTTCACACCTGCTCTTAAAGTTTTGCACAGTGCTGTTTATTCTTTGTATTGTTACTTTTATTTAAATGAGCTCTCTTGTCTATACTTAAACTCAGTATGTTTTTTTATATACAACATCTGTACATGTGCAACCATCATTTACTTTATCCAGGTAAACACTGAAGAATGTTTGCTCTTGAGGAATATAAGTGAATTAATTACAAAAAAAGTCAGAAAACTCATGCCAAAATCGTATGTAGTTTATCACAATTGGAATGTGTTTTTTGGTCACTGGATTAAATAATACATAGATCATGCATTTGGTATGGTATGTAGTATAAAATATGACTGCAAAGAGACACTCTGTAAGACGACCTCTGGACTCACAGAGAGTAATCCTTCAGCACTCAGGAGAGGAAACCTCTGGGAAACGATGGCTAGAAGGACTGCCTTCACTATGGGCATTAAGAGGTTAATGCAGCAACTATAAGGTTGTTGGAATAAATAATGTATAGATCATGATTGTGGTCTGGGACTTAATATAATATATGACTACAAAGAAGCACTCTGTACAACTACCTTTCGATTCAGAGAGCCATCCCTCAGCTCTCAGGCGAAGAAAAACCTCTTTGGAGGAAACCTCTAGGGAACCATGGCTGGAAGGAATGCCCTTCCCTCTAGGTATTAAGAGGTTAATGCAACAATTATGCTTTTTACCTTGAATATTATGCTAAATTATTAAGAAGGGGTTTTCTTGAAAGAAAAATGTAAAAAGTCAAACCAATTTATAAACAGGAGGAGTGAACAATTGGGCACTCGGTCTTGGACTGTCACTCAGGGGCCCGCTGACCCCCTCGGTTTATATGCTATTGGGCAGCTATAGGCTGATTGACGTGATCACATTTATTGTCAGTTAATGTGAAACATTATCTAATTCCTGAACTAATAAACATTTGAATTTCTAATACAATTAACTATCACTGCTTCGCTCACGTACGCACAACTGTTCATCTATTCCCTCATTTCTGTGTACACAGATTTACAGCAGTATGCAGGTGCAATAGCCAGTGAGATAGCTTAGTGGGCTACTGCATCATCAGTAGAATCTGTCCAACCAATGGGGGTCACAGTTTCAAATCCCAACAGGGTTGACTTAACATTTCATAAAATGAGTACCATTAAATCAGGTAATCGTAACAACCCCTGGATGTTGGGTAAAAGTAAGGAAACCAGAGAATATCTGAATGTACCGTCACAAACAGGTGTTATATGCCTCGAAGAATGCACCCCTCGCACACAGGAGGTGGTGGATGCCGTTAACCCCTTTGTGACGCACAGTGCTTGTGTCCCAGATGACGCAAGCACCAAAACATCATGTTTTGTTCCTGGCCACCGATCACAAGATGATTGGTGGCCAGGAACACTATGGCAGAAAACAGATCCGGGTCTTAATAGACCCTGTGGGTGCCTGACAAAAAATTGCGATATCTACGGACGTCACGTCTGACGTCATGGAGGTGTGCCCAAACCCAGAAGTTCGGGCACGGCACAATTAAGTAAAATGGAGCCGATGGCCTCATCTGACAGGTAGGATCCAAGCACAGTTAAATGCAGGATGTTCTATGCCATCCTAGCGTCTTTTAGGACCACTAAAATCAGGATGGCATAGAACGTCCGAGCATCACAAAGGGGTTAATAGCCATATACAGCCTTTGCTAGCTTTCATTGTTTATGATCTGTGGAATAACCCGAAACATAAACACACAATCATTTCACTTATGACCACGGGCTCTAGGTTAGTGTGTTGGTGGTCGACCCAATTGTTTTGACTCCCAAATCTGCTGTTATAACCAATAGAGTTGCATGATATATTTCTATTTGGTTTTTCTTTTCTATAGCAAGTTTGGGCAAGTTTTATAATGTTATAGTGTCACCGGTGGGCTGCTGGATCCTTTATCCCCAAGGGGCTGCCCCCCCCCCCTTCTCTAGCAGAAGGGGCTAGGGGTTATTTACTTGACCTAGTTGCCCTTATTACTACAGACTTCTTTGGCTGCAGGTGGCCTTTCCCACCTGAAGTTTATGCCCTACTTTCTGTTCTTGTTTCTGACCTCTCCATCACTCTATTAATTCAGCTTATCTCAAGGCATCAGACCTTTGTATTCCTTTCCTATCTCTATTCAATCCTGAACTTTGATTTCTCTAATAATTGCTGTTGTAATTGCTCATTATTTAGTTATGATTATGTTGGTACATAAAACTTTCCTGATTGAAACGTTTGTATCAACAATTGTTACACTAAAAAAATATATATTTACAAAAAAATAGTCACAACTTCAGCTGGAGGTACATTAGCTTCACAAATAATAATTTCCTTTTTTATAATAAACATGTTATAGGTTTTTAAAGTAGAAATATGTTGAATTTGTATGTTGAGATGAATTTGTAAATATACATTCTGAAAATTTAAATGTAACTTTGTAAAAGGTCGTTAAGGGTAAGAATACTCTCTGAACAAGTAATACTTAAAATGTGAGCTCTACAGAAATAAATATAGTAAAAATATCTCATGAACGGTTAATGATGGAAAGGAAATTTAAAAAAATATCTTATTCATCTTAAGTGGTCATTTATTTAGGAACATGTTGTTTTCTTTACTACCACTTTAAAATACCTTCCTGCATTTTATTGCAATTCTGCTACCGCTGAATATTGACAGGGCTACCATCAGATATGTTGGGGTGCCTTACAGAGATAGTTTTAGTTTCACGAGCTTGCCACAGTGCACACATCCTCCCGGAGACCTGGTCTGCATCACAGTCTAAGTGGAAATGTGGAGCACAAATGTCACTGTGGAAAGAGATGTTTTGGAAAGTGACACTTCATGGGATATTGTGCTTCATGGAAGGAAAAGTGCATCTTGCAGCTAACGTTAAGAATGCAGACTCTTGTGCAGAAATGAAAGAGAATGAAAAGGGGGTTTATGTTGTGGAACAAATGAAGATGACATTGTTGCTGTTGCATTCAAAAGGAAACAAAATCCACTGCAATTTATACAGACGATTGAGGTTAATCCACAAAATTGCTACTCAGAAACAAAAGGTAACAAAGAATGACCTTCAAAATCTCAAATTCTGTACTGAGACGGATGGTTCATGAGTCTTGTTAGTTGTACTGCTTCTACCCTATCCCAGATTTCCAAAACTCTAGGAGCTGCAAGGTTATAAAAGTTAAACACATCAGTATAAATCTGTAAAATGATATATCAAGGTCAAATTATCCACAAGGGGTTCTTATCAAACAGTTACATCATGTTAAGCTGAGCCAAAGACAGCCTGAAGGTTTTGTAAACAAGAAAATACGCTTTCAAGTCTTATTCGTTATCATTATATTTTATTCACCCTTTTTTTAAATAAAGGGAAATGTTTCTCCAAAATAAATGAGGCTTATAGGATCATTCTGAGCAGAAACAACATATCAAGTAATTAGGGCATATTAAAGATGACCTACTTACATTGAAAACGTACCCTTTGACGTTTTTCTTCTGGGTATTGCTCCTCCCATGATAACATCTGCTGTAATGAGTGGGGCGCATCAATGAGCATTTGAGGACTGACATAAAAATGTATGGGGAAGCCCAATGCACATGTGTTCAACATCAGCATCTTGTACATGATCACTGAGGTCCTATGCCTTCCCCAGCAAATTATTCTTTATGATTTTGTTTTGCATGTGTCAGGGAGGTGACTTACCCAACTTATTCACTCAATGTGACATTTCCATGGCAATTGCTCCCAAAATTGATCTTTATAACAAACTCCCAAAACTTTTGGAGATTATTCCAAAAAAAATTCACAGTAATTTAGACTGAACTTATAAATGTCCTTGATAAATCCTCTTAAACGCCTCTTTTTTCAACACATCCCGAGGAAGGCTTTTGGCCGAAAACGTAGGTGTCTGTTCTATTGGTGTACTTGTGCCCTTGTGTCTGCTCACTAAGTCACTGTTGAGAGGACCGTAGCTTGCAGCTTTTTTCTCTGTATGGATTTCCATGAATCTGTATTTTTTTTAATATATATTTAGCATATTTATTACTCTCATATGTCTGTAGTATGTTTACAGTGATTACTGGTTTTATGTATTGATAGGTTAACCCTTTAAGGACCAGGGATTTTCCTGGGCCAAGGACCAGAGCGTTTTTCAATTTTTAATACGCGGTTTTTGAAACATAATTTTCCTCTCTCTCATTTAACGTACACATACAAGTTATATGTTGTTTTTTAAAGGACAGTTAGAGCTTTCTTTTGATACCCTATACATAAAAATGATTTACATTTTAGTATTAAAAAATTAATATAAAAGAGGAAATTTTTGAGGAAAAAAATTTTTTTCCCCATTATTTTCCCAGTAATAACCTACATAACTAGTGCAACACTAACCCACTTATCCCCCCTAATTAACTAACTAATAAAAAAGAAAAATATTGGTTCCCAAACCCCCCATAACAAAAAAGACAGAAAAAAACTCTGAAGAGTGCGATGTCAGATCAGTAAAAATCATGCAACAGGCATCCAGGGGTTAAATTTTATTAAATAAATATATTAAAATTACCTTTATTTATTAAAAAAAACTTTATAAATTGTAAAAATAAAAAAATCTGTTAAAAAAAAAACTAAATGAGGGCCATAAAGTGGAAGGAAACTGATCAGTTAAAAACTGTGATCAGCAATGAAAGGGTTAATTTTTTTTAAATTTTTTTTTTACCTTTGTATTTAATTAATTTATTTTTACTTACAGGTCACTCTCTGTGCTTCACTATAAGATTGTGAAGCACAGAGAGTGAATTAGAGGCAAAGTCAGTGTGTGAACACACTGACTTTGCCATCTAATTTGCATGTTATCGCGGTGATCACTAAATCACCGCGATCACATGCCCGGAAACTGACCGATCGGGTCCAGGAGCTTTGCCTCGGGTGCGAGGCTTAGTCCTGGACCCGTTGCAGACTAGCTGGCGGTGCCCACGGAGCGCACCGCCGGCTAGACTGCATGACGAGTTAACTCGTCATAAGGTCGCTAACGCGGCGGCTCTTATGACGAGTTAACTCGTCATAAGGACGGGAAGGGGTTAATAAAGTATTTTTGTATATTTGTATTTTGGTGTTTTCGCTCTTTATTCTTAAAGGGCCACAATGCTACACATTGTCTGAATACATCACAAGAGAGACAGGAAATTCCATTAATTTGAATGGCATTATTCTCATTGGTTCCTGCAGCAAAAGAAAAAAGGAAACAGACTTTTACTCAGCTAGTGTGGGAAGTCCTGGTTTCTTGTACACTGCTGTAATTTTACAATTTCATCTAGCTGAAAATATTTAACATTTTAAGCAATGCAAAATGTAAAACATACATTTTAAAGTAATTTGAAAGGACATTAATATGCATCAGGGCCGGCCCAAGACAATGTGCTGCCTGGGGCAAAAATACAAAATGCTAAAACATAATGTGACCAGTGACCTATAACAAAATCCACATAGATATAGTAAGTGTCAGAGGAGTTAACCCTTGGGTGGCTAGATAGATATGGACAGTGTCAGAGGGGTTAACCCCTTGTGTGGCTAGACACATATAGGCAGTGTCAGAGGGGTTAACCCCTTGTGTGGATAGACAGATATAGGCAGTGTCAGAGTGGTTAACCCCTTGTGTGGCCAGACAGATATAGGCAGTGTCAGAGGGGTTAACCCCTGGGTGGCTAGACAGTTATAGGCAGTGTCAGAGGGATTAACCCCTTGGGTGGCTAGACAGATTTGGCAGTATCAGAGGAGTTAACCCCTTTATCCACACACTCACTCACACTGACACACTCACACTGACACACACACTCACTCACACTGACATACACACACTCTCACTCACACTGACATACACACACACTGTCAGTTTTTAACTTACCTGGTCCGGGCATCTCTTTGCTTTGAGCTCCTCATGTGAAGGAGGGACTGGCAAGCTCTCACGGACACAGAAAAAACCGCTGCATGGAGCAGCAAAGTGCCGCCTCTGCCAGGGTGCCGTCTGGGGCAGCTGCCCCACTCTGCACCATTAAAGGGCCGGCCCTGATATGCATTAACATTTGGAAGATGCATTTTGGGCACCAGACAGTCCCTTTAATATGTATTGACTTGGCAGTGTTTGGGGTACATGGTTAATTGTGCCTTGTTTCTTGCACCCTGTATTTGTGTGTTTTTTCCATAACGGATTATTATGTTCTCTAATGATGGATCTGAATGCCAAACTCAGGTACAGATCTAGTAGAACTCATGTATTGGTTATGATTTATAGAAATGCCAAAAAATTCAAATATCTTATCAGCAGAATCCCTTAACATGTCCTTGGTTACAAACTCTGCAGAAAAGTCACTCTTTTTATACATTTGCTCATGCACCCATAGGAATGTCATTTTATCTACCAGCACTTTATATGTTATTGCTAGTATGATTTATTTTTTATAAAGTAGCAGCACATTTGGCAGTACTGTAAAACAGAACAGGGTTAGAAGCAATTGTGTGTACACTGAACTATTAAATTAATAATAATAACAACTAGTTTTTTTAGTGCTTTTCTTTCCAAGAAAGGGCTTTAGCACATACTCTTAGATCAACTCACCAGCTAATATCATTATTATTATTACCCTAATTAATAGTACTCATTTATCAGCCTTAAAAGGATGAAGTGCTGAGTTGACTGTGCCAGGATTCAACACATGTATATAAGGTCTTGAACAGGTTCTACAGTCAATGTATCTATCGTATCAATGCATCTATCTCCCTGCAGATTGTTCCACTCTTATTTTATATTTTCCTGTGAACAGTTAAATTATGTATGACATAACATATTTTAGGTCTTGACTAAGCCTCCTAGATATTTCTACTGCCTTTAACACTATTCATCACCTCCGCCTTCTTAAAACACTATCCTTGATGGACATAAGTGGCACAGCTCTCTAGTGGATTGAGTCGGATCTATCTGATCCCTCCGATTGCTGTCCTGCTAGAGACAGCCCTCTTCCATTCACACTAGACATTGCATATCTAGGATTTACCACGCCATCACACAACTAGGATTTACTGCCCCCATCACCCAAAGTTGCACACAGAGGATTTACTCCAGCACCCCAGGACATACCCCATCCTCTATATTGCAGACCCAGGACTTACCCCAGCCAGAACCCTGGTGTTTACTGGTAGGCAGCATGGTGTCTGTGCATTGCCCCGGTACAAAGACATCCTTCCATGCTGTATCTCACATCTTCTGAGCGCGAAAGGCAGTGTGTGGCTTTCTTTCCCGGCAGAGGGGAGATCCAGCCAGTGCCATGCTGGCAAGCTTTTTTTTCCTTCGTAAAGGGGTGGAATTTTGTAGCCGCTCCTTTGCAGAGTGCCACCCCACGCACTTTCCTAGGTTGCCCGCAGTAAAAACAGTGATGTCTGTTCATCTAACATAATCTGTAGTTCCATTTTGTATTCTGTACCAAGTCCTGCGTAAATTGTTCGTGCTGCATAATTTAATAAATGTTACATTTATTATTACATATTGATACAGAAAGGATTGAGACTATGCTATATGTCCCATTGGATTTTATCTCCATAGCATTGTAGAAATTAATACCTATGTGTTTTGGGATAAGATATCATCAGTGCATTATTTAAGAGAATAAAGTTGTTGGTACTCTCCTTTAAATAACAGTGGAAGAAAAGCTTCTGATCCTTTCCAAAACTGTGTAATGGCATGTCGTGGGGGCAGTCAATTGGCTCTTGGGCAAGTCAGTGTGTGCAGGGACAATTCCTTTGGGTGCTACAATATGGTGTGGGGGCAAGTTCTAGTGATGCAATAATGAAAGGTAAGCATTTATTTCAATAACATTCTTATTAAATATGAAAAACAGTTTTCATGTGAAGCTATATGTACTGCCAAAACTTTATGTCATAATGGCTTTTTCTTATTTTCATATATTAAACTCAAAGATTGGGGAGGTCGCCTTATATTCAAGCAAATACAGTGTTTAAATTAATCAGCTAAACTATTTCTAAAACAAGTGGTCATTTAGTTTCTTACATAATTACATTTTTGTAGACTAATGAATAGCATTATCTAGTTATCAAATTATTATGTTAATATTACAAGCAAATGTTAATTTGAAACATCTGTCTGCAAATAATGTTACGTTACAGTTCTCCACCAGAAATGCACAATATAAACTGCGGTGTGCTTTTAAACTGTGCACTATGAAAGCTTGCATATGCTACAATTAAAATGTGACATGTAATATACTCGCACAGCCCAGAATCCCTTGCACACATCCCCCTCTCGCTTTTTTCTGCCAGATAAAAAACAGCAGTCGTACAGCAAAGAGTACAGAGCGAGAACAAACAGCTGCTCAGCAGGGTGGGGCTTCGGTCGTGCGCCGGGTCAGTCACTGCGCAAGCGCGACAATCGCGCTTCCCGGAGCTCGGTAACAGTAGCTGTTGGGTGCGCGCCTGGTCTCGCGGTGCCTCGTGCGTGCGCTATCCAGCCTCCGAGGCAGTTGGTCGTGCGGTGCGAGGGTCCCCCCCCCTCCTTCTTCTATCCTGAACCCATTTGAACAGACACACACAGAGACAGGCACCCTGCAGTCACGTGACCAACCAGGACGGGTGGAGACCGAAAGCCAGACACGGAGAAATGGGTGAGTGAGAGCTGTGCTTTGAATGGCAACGAACCGAGTGCATGCATTGATTGTGTATGGGATACAGCTCCCATGTTGCAATATGTACTGTGCCTGACTGCGACATCCTGATACAGCTCCGGATCGTTCTTACTCCACACATACAAACCCAGCTCTTTGCAAAGACAGGATGGCAGGGATAGATTTACCTTTGGCACTCAAGCCGTGGCGAACTGCATTTCCTGTAATGCTCAGCCAGACCCCAGAAAGCTTGATCAGCAACCTAGGAACTGTTCACAACGACTGTGGAGTCTGATGATGCCAGTCAGTATAATGTGGTGTATCACCCTCCACAGAGGCACATATCTTATGAAGGAAGGGTGTGTGTGTGACAGCCATCCGTCTTTCATCTCTTCTGCTTAATACAAAGCAAGTGCCTCGGTATTCAGGAAGTTGTCATATTAAATTCATATCATGAGATGCTTAGCCTATACAACTCCTACACCAAGACTGACTGAGCGTGCTGGGAAGTGCAGTCCACACTAGCAGGAGTGTAAAAAGGTTCACCATGACTAGGATGTTCAGTAAGCTTGTGTTATTTACATGCAAACCTATGTGTTCATTCATAACACGTTGACGGCCACCATTATCAAATTCTTTGGGATATTTATATTAACCCGTTTTAGTGGCATGGGGGATTATTCAATCAATTTATTTATTTTGACTGGTATATTATGGAGGTATGGATTATTTTTCTTCTAGTGATAAACTCCTCTCTGGCAGAATAATTTCCCATAGTCTGGAGTTGGGGATAAGAAGTCCTATTTACACTAGGTATTTCAATTCAGCTCTAAGTGTCACTTGTGCAGGTGCCATGTTCCTTGCAATCTACTAACTTTGAGCAACTCCGATAGTTTTGAGATATTTCTGCATTCTCTGTGTGGAAAACATGCATGTTTATGTGTAGTCTTGTAATAGAGGTTTTGGGGATTATTAACCTTCTCGCTGCCATGCCACTATTCAATAGCAATTGTCAGCAGGGCAAATAATGTATTGTTAGGTTTCTAGCTGTATCTGTGAAATTCAGAGGATGGATGGCGAAAATGGGTCAGTGCTTAGCAAAGTGCTGTGAAGAAGGACATCTGAGTGTAATAGCACATGATCAGCAACTCTGACATGCCAATTTCACGCTGCAAATCATGAGATGTAAATGTTGAAGTCCTTGCAGCATTTGGCCTGTGGTGACACTACCCAAGATCTTTTTTGGGAAATTTTGATCTTATCTAATAAAGTATGTTTCTTTATTAGATATTTAATGTCAAAATATTAGGTGTCATTTCACAAATGGTGTTTTTTTCTGCAGCTATGATTGGATAACTTCAATATCACACATTCACATATGATTAGTGACACTGGTCATGTGAAGGATGCACCAAATAAAACGTGGGAGAACGTAATTATTGAAGGTCATCAACAGTTTAGCTCTGGTAGCGGAAACTATACATACACAAGTTTGTATCATTTTTCTGGTAATATTTTTCATTGCTTCTTGGATAGAAAAGATTTATCATGCACTTATTTTAAATCACAGTTCCCAACCATTCCAGTAAGTATGGTATTATTATTTTTTATATATGTTTGGTTTTGGGACACATTTATTTTTTTGCAGAAGCTAAAAGCTGAGATTGTTTGTTTTTTTTGTTTTTTTCTCATTTAAAGAGAGACAAACCCCCCAAAGTGTGGTTAATGAGGCAGAAGCTTACTTTTTTGAATGGTGATTGTGAGCCACTCAAAAGATACAGTACTGTGAAAGTATTTGCCCCTTACGGGTTTCTTCTGTTTTTTCTTATTTGTCACTTGTAAATGTTTCAGATCATCCAACTCATTTTAACCTCTTTATGACGCTTGGAATTTCCATGCCACCCCAAATGACGCTAGAACGGCACAGAACGTCCTGCATTTAACAGCTCATTGTGGCTCCCTGCAATGAGCTGTGCTCGCAGGATCTCAAGTGTCATGTGAGGCCACTTTGGCCTCAGACAGAGAGGAAAAATGTAGCCGATGCTCAAAGAGAGCACTGGCTATATTTTACGACATCGCGCTGGGCACGCTTCCGTGACGTCACAAGGGACACATTTTTTGTGACGCACCGGGTCTGATCGGGTTTCTGCAATTGAAAATCTCCTCCCAGTTGGAGGTGTGTTTGTTGACACACTGGTCAATTGTGACATTTCACAGATCTGCCGATCACCAAGATTTCCAGAAGAAATAGAATGTGTTTTTGAATGGTGCTCCCTAGGTGCTACTGTCTGTTGGTGGGGAATGATCTTCTTTAAACTAAATCCACATTGCACTGTAATGAGGAAGATAGTTCCCTGGTGAAGAAACACAAAGGTAGATAACTTTCATTGATCTTCTTGTTCTAACAGTTCAAATGTATTGCATAGGGTTATTGCCTCTAATCTGTAAAGCTAGCAAAATGGTTAGGAAAAAGCAATATGCTATGTTCAGTTATACCCCTATAACTTGCTCAAAAACAACAGAAAAACATGTACACATTGACTATTGCTAAACGCTGGACAAATATAATCTATTTAGCAGGTTTTTTTTTTAATTGGCATTTGTAGAGGTATAAAGATGTTTCATGTAATTGTTAGAAAAAGTTTATTTTTTAAATTCATATTTTTTCATAGTAAGATATGAGGAAAATAATGGTCTCTAAAGAAAGCCATTCTTATGCAAGTGAAAACAATATATAATTTGTGTGGGCACAGAAAAGAAGGAAAATTACAGCTTAATACAAATACTGCATAAGTGTTAACAGCCTGTTTAAGACATGACCGAAATGTTGTCACCAAGGAATTAAAAAAAACTAAAACAAGGAGCGGATGAACACAACACACTTCCATTTCCCATGTAAGATGGGATGTTTATATCTGTCTGTGCTTCCTGTATATGTGCACATATACAAAGGCAGTTGTATGCTAACTTTCCTATTTCAGAAACCTGTGTGTATAGTTACTGCTACTAGAGCTAAACTGTTTCTGACCTTCATTAATTACTTTCTCCCATGTTTTATTTGGTGCATCCTTCACATCACCAGTGTTTTCTAATCAAATGTAAATGGGCATTTGACTACATTGGCCAATTCCTAGTAAGACAGTTTTCGTCAACATAAATAATACATTCTTTGGTCTGATAGGGGATATCATCATGTGAGAAATATATATTATTATTGTACTGGTTTATTTAATGTATAATTATATAACCCTTGTATAAATATGTATGTGTTGTTCTAAATGTGGAATCAGTCTAATATTGTTCTGGATGTTGTCCCCAGGACACGCGTGAGAGAAATCTCAATTTATTTGTTCTGGCAAAAAAACATTTTAAATAAAAAAAATAGTTTTCAAGATAAGTATTTCAAAGACTGAAAAATATGTAAATAGATGTTTATTTTTAAAGTGTCTGTTTTTCATACTGGAATGGTTCTGTAATAACCAAATAATACATTCAATACATGTTTGTACTTTAGAAACCAGCCTGGTTATTGTTAGCATCCAGAGAAATGCAAGGATTTTTATATAAAACAATAAAAAAGTTGAGTTAGAAGTAGGTAGTTTAGGAGCCATAGCTCCCTGGCTCTTGGGATTTGTCAATCCCTATGGATGTTACATTGTGACCCAGCTTTAGAACACTTGTAGTGGATGACCTAGCATTAGAACGCTTGTGCTCTAGGCTAGTATCGTATACATAGCCAACTATACATTGTACAGGATACTATGAACATATACAATTGTTTATTACGTTTCTAAATTACCATCAAACATTTTTAAAACTAAATTCAGTATAGATAATGATTAGCTATAGCTCATAGTTTTTAAAGACAGAATTAAAATTCTGGTACATCTTGTGCATTTTCATTTATCTATTGATAACAAACACAATAAAACATGTTGGGAGGTAATTTTTGGAATAAAAAAGAATCAATAAATTAAACTTTCTTTCAGTAATACATAGGACTAGGTAGGGTGCGCACCATTGCGCACCTCATAGTTTTGCAAAATGTGTTGCTATATGTAAGTGCAGTCAATTAGATGCATTGTTATGTCATTCTAACCAGCCTGATTATAGCTTTATAAGTATGAACACACTAATAACTTTTGGAAATCAGGAAAACTGATGCAGAGAAATGCAGCTGCTGCTTGTGTACTCACTCACTGATGCCACTTAATTTAGAGGACTTGGTGAAGTGATATTCAATGTATAACTACAGAAGAATTGTCATTTGTTTTAAAGTCAAAATAAGTACATTTCACATGTAGAAAAAACATGTCTGACGTACAGAAAATAGGCGTAGTTGAATTACTCCATTCAGTTACAGGTAATGTTGCAATAATGCACAAATTTTCGGACATTAATGTTCTAGATAGTTTCTCTTTTTAGTAATGTATGTCTGACATGTAAACATTTTTACTGGTTTTAAACTAGAATTCATACATATGTACTGGCACAATTTTCTTGGAAGTTTTGCCACACTCCACAATGTGCTATTCTGCTAATTGTCTAAAAATCTCCTTCCCAAGTTTTGCAGGCAACCCTGTTGTAATAAAGTTTTCTGTGTCCATGTTCTCCATGAATTATGAACTATGTTCAGGTAGGTCTGATTTTCGTATCAGAAATGTATGATGTTTTGAAGGCAAAGGATGATCATGCCAGATATTGATCTTATTTTGCTTAATCTGAAATACATTTGGCCACCAAAATTCCAGCCTCACATTCGATCAAAACGACCAAATTTTGATGCCCAAATATATTACGAATTTGTCTGAACCGAAATATTGGCCTCAAATTAACATTATTTACTAAGGGGAGTTTAAGGCTACCTTTTTGCTTCACAGACTAGTAGAATTCCCCTCTCCAATAATAAAAAAAACTTAAATAAAAATTGTTTAATCTAAAATAAATATACATACAATGATGGAAAAAAGTATTTGATCCCCTGCTGATTTTGAACATTTGCTCACTGAAATGATCAGTCTATAATTTTACTTGGTAGGTGTATTTTAACAGTGAGAGACAGAATAACAAAAAAAATCCAGAAAAACGCATGTCAAAAATGTTATAAACTGATTCGCATGTCAATGAGTGAAATAAGTATTTGACACCTTCGACTCAGTACTTGGTGGCAACCCTTGTTGGCATTTACAGGGGTAAGACACTTCTTGTAGTTGGCCACCAGGTTTGCACACATCTCAGGAGGGATTTTGTCCCACTCCTTTACAGATCCTCTCCAAGTCATTAAAGTTTCGAGGATGACATTTGGCAAATTGATCCTTCAGCTCCCTCCACAGATTTTCTATGGGATTAAGGTCGGGAGACTGGCTAGGCCACTACAGGACCTTAATGTGTTTCTTCTTGAGTCACTCCTTTGTTGCCTTGGCTGTGTGTTTTGGGTCATTATCATGCTGGAATACCCATCCACGACCCATTTTCAATGTCCTGGCTGTGGGACGGAGGTTCTCACCCAAGATTTGACGGTACATAGCCCAATCCATCGTCCGTTTCATGTGGTGCAGTTGTCCTGTCCCCTTAGCAGAAAAACACCCCCAAAGCATAACGTTTCCACTTCCATGTTTGACGGTGGGGATGGTGTTCTTGGTGTCATAGGCAGCATTCCTCCTCTTCCTCCAAACACGGTGAGTTGAGTTGATGCCAAAGAGCTCGATTTTGGTCTCATTTGACCACAACACTTTCACCCAGTTCTCCTCTGAATCATTCAGATGTTCACTGCTGAACTTCAGACAGGCCTGTACATGTGCTTTCTTGAGAAGGGGGACCTTGCGAGTGCTGCATGATTTCAGTCCTTCACGGCATAGTGTGTTACCAATTGTTTTCTTGGTGACTATGGTTCCAGCTGCTTTGAGATCATCAACATGATCCTCCTGTGTAGTTCTGGGCTGATTCCTCACTTTTCTCTCTCTTTTTTTAGGCGGGTTTGAATGCTTTTAAAAAGATATGCTAATAGTCTATTTTTATCAATTAACAAAATGCAAAGTAACTGAACAGAAGTTAAACCTAGAAAAGAAAATGTTGACTGGCTGCAAGAATCAAAAAAGGATTTTAAATAACCATTAGTGCAAGATAGTCGATGGCTCCTTAGCATTCTATAATGTACCCTGTTTTAACATGGATATATGCCAACAACAGTTTAATTATGCTGCCATAAAAAAATGTATGAAGCGTGTGTCCTTGTGTGCTTTCAATGTGTGTCAAGGTGTACTCCTTTTATTGTTTTTGTCTTGAAGTAGCAATCTTCATTTTGTATCACATTCACTTGCAGCTGGTGGCGTAACATTTTTAAATCACTGGGGGAAGTATAGCCATGAGAGTGTTCCAGAACAATATGCTTTGCTGTTTTCATGTGATTTTTCTGCAGCCTCTTGGCTAAAAATTGATTCTGTTGTATTACCTAATAAAATAATGTTTGGCCCCCCAACCTAAGCTTTTGCAGGGGTGTGGCCCTCCATATTACAAAGTTGGGCAACACTATGAAAAGTTGTGCTATTTAATAAATAGGTTGTATTTTACTTATGTGACTGTATGTGTTATATTATTAATTGTTACATATCAACTGTGTGTATTGTAATATGGAAAACGTGCACTGTAGAGAGAATTGCAGGAAATTGAGATGGGAATTTCTAACATTAGGCCAATGTAGCCGAGTTAGTGCAATCGCACGGGTTAAGTCCTGTAAGTTGCAGGGACTCCATCGATCGAACTTGTTTGCCCAGCATATCCCACAGATGCTTAGTTGGAGTCGAGTTTGAAAAACAAGTGAAAAATAAAGTTCAGTTGTCCTTTAAGGCACTAAAATATCATTGCTACCATGTGTGCTTGTCAGTGTATGTGTAAATACAAGTATTACTTCCTCTTTGTCACGTGTATTTCTCTTACCTAGGAAGTTTCAAAACTTCCCATGTGTCCCCCCAACATATCCTAATCAGAGGAAGCATTGTAATTATTTTCACTTTCAGTACCCAGTCTTGTTTGTACCGTATTTGCTCGAATATAAGACCCCTCGTCTCAGACTATAAGACTGGGATCCAGGTCCCCCGCAGAGCTGCAGGGGACCTGGATCCCCCTCGCTAACAACCAGTGGAAGGCTGCGCAGTGCACACAGACATCCTCCACTGCCGCCCGGCACGTCTGTCAAGACTTCTGTGATGAAGCCGGGACTTTCTATAAAAGTCCCGGCGGAAGTGCTGGGCAGCAGCGGAGGATGTCTGCGCGTATCGTGCAGACATCCTCCGGCTGCCCCCACTAGCCACCAGGGAGATTTAGGCAGCTGGGGGATGTCTGCACGATAGTGCAGACATCCTCCATGCTGCCCGACACTTCTGTCTATTATGACGGAAGTGTCGGGCAGCATAGAGGATGTCTGCACATATCGTGCAGACATCCCTCGGCAGCCCCCACTAGTCACCAGCGCGGGAACGTGGGGGGGAGGGTGGGGGAATACAGACAACATTGGAGGGAGGGGGGATCCAGACAACGTTGGGGGGAGACAGGTACAGACAAAGACAATGGGAGAGAGAGACAAACAACATTGGGGGGAGAGAGAGACAGACAATGTTGGGGGGAAGGAGAGACAGAAAACGTGTGGGGGAGAGAGACAGATACCTTTGGGGGGAGGGAGGGGCAGCATTGGCACATAAAGGTAAATAAAAACAAGAAATGCATTTTTTTTATATCATTTTTTTTTAAATATGAAAAAGCAATTTACATGTGAATATATACAAGTTAAACTTTTTTCCTAAAGGGTACTCTTATACTGTTCTGGCTTTTATTTTTTTTCCTCTAAAGGAATATCCAAAGTTTGGGGGGTCGTATTATAATCAGGGTTGTCTTATATTCGAGCAAATATGGTAGTTTAGGATTGATGTCAAGAAACATGAATATATTTCATTGATATTGAATGTTTACATTTAATTGCATGTTACAATGCTGGAAACATGCATTTTAGTTATCAATATGTTGTCCAGACCAGTGCTTACTAACCTGGAGGGGGAAAGAGGTTGATATCTCAAGGGGGTAGCATGTATGGTCCTGGCAAAGTGTGGGTATAAATAAATGTCTCACACAAGATTAAAGGGAGAATTTTGAAAATCCGTGTTCACAGAACACTGATTGTCATTTATTGCAGGTGATTATTGTGATTGATTTTCATAGTGATCACATCAATAAATACAAAAAATAATGGTTGATCATATCAAGCTTCTTTGCAGGTTACTTCACAGAGGGGATTGTGTGCGGTAATTGAATCCGGTCCTAACCTTGACAAATCATGGCCTCATGTCACCATGGCGACTAAAAGATGGAACCTGGTGCAAGATAAAATGCAATAAGAGGGAGGTCAACATTGACCTTAAAGGACAACTGTAGCAAAAAATGTTCTTATGCTTAATTGAAAGATTGTATCAAGTGTAAATGATGTATAAAGAAAATCTTTAATGAAAGAAAACAAATAAAGTTCCTTATTGAGCCTTCTTTACTCCATATTGATCCCTCAGGGGGCTGACACCTTGGTTTAGATAAAGAAAGATCTGACCAAAGATTCTAAACAAAATGTCTGCCTCCTGGTGGAGCTATATGGGGTAAAGATGGCTCAATAAGGTACTTTATTTGTATTCTTTCATTGAAGCATTGCTATTTAAAATGCCTACACTTGATGAAATCCTTTAATTAAACACAATTTTTTTTTTTCCTACTGTTGTCCTTTTAAAAAGGGAAAAAAGTTTCACCAGCCTCCTATATTATTGTTACTGTTTGGCAGACTGGGCGTCATAGGAATTGCAGTCCACAGGAACTAATAATTGACACTTTATTTGTTGCCAACGGCATTTTCCATGATACTCAGCCAACAATTTGGCTGCCTTGGATTTATGTGAATTGCAATGTACCAGAGCTAGTATATCAAAGGTTAGCTATAACTGTCTTTATCTGTTCTACTAAAGGAGATGACAAAAATAATTTTAGTAGTTTAAAAGAACAAATTTCAATGGCCTGAAAATGACTATATTCAGCGCCACTACTTCAGCGCAGCCTTTTCATTGCTGACAGTTCAGTGAGGCTGTCTCATGACAGGGTTAGGTGGCCGCCCTGAGCTTCCCGTGATGATATTGTTGCATTAAACTAGCTGTGCTGAACTGGTGGTGAAGAAATGGATGCACCAAATCCTCATAGACCCTGCCTGGCCTTCTCTACCCTTTAACACATCAACTGCTGTGGACTGTGATTACCGTGAGAATCAACCAACCATTTGACTTCCTGAACATCATGGGAACTGCAGTATACATTAAGTGCAGCGTTAAAAGGCATACATTTCCCTTATCCATTTTTAGTGCAAGTTCTGCTTTTGAGAAATAAGTATTTTTATTTCAAACATCAATATTCCTTTTGAAACAGGCCCAAACTTTTTTCATAGGAATTTGAGCTGTTGAGGATATGTGGTTTAAATGTTTTATGTTAAATGTTTTTTTTAAAAAGTGTATTTCCTGTTATACTTAACTACACAATATAGCCCGATCTGTTCTGAAATGGATTTGTATCCGACATGATACCCAAATATATTCAGCTACACCAGGGCTTGACAAATTTAATTTGATTCTAGGAGCCAGCAAAAAATTTTAGGAGCCAGATAATCACGCAAACATACACGCAATTCATAAACACACACACACACACCAACCCACGTCACATATACACCACACACACACACAACAACCCATGACACATATACACCACACACACACCAACCCACTTCACATATACACACACACACACACACCAACCCACTTCACATACACACACACACACACACACACACCCACTTCACATACACACACACACACACACCAACCCACTTCACATACACACACACACACACCAACCCACTTCACACACACACACACACACCAACCCACTTCACATACACACACACACACCAACCCACTTCACATACACACACACACACACACACACACCAACCCACTTCACACACACACACACACACACACACACCAACCCACTTCACATACACACACACACACACACACCAACCCACTTCACATACACACACACACACACACCAACCCACTTCACATACACACACACACACACACCAACCCACTTCACATACACACACACACACACACACACACCAACCCACTTCACATACACACACACCAACCCACTTCACATATACATATCCCGCCCTTCACATATACACCCTCCCCACTTCACATCACATTTACACCCCCCCACTTCACATCACATTTACACCCCCCCACTTCACATCACATTTACACCCCCCCCCACCTTCACATCACATTTACACCCCCCCCCACTTCACATCACATTTACACCCTCACACATACACATATACACCTCACACATACACAAGTTTGTTTTTCCTTTCTTAACTTGTGAGTGCTGGGTGTCGTCTCTTGATAACCCAGCACTCATCCGAAATGGCAGTGAAGATCGGCTGCAGCACGAATGTTCCCCTTCCCTGCTGCCTTACCTTATTGCAGGGGAGGGGGGACATTCGTGCTTCAGCCAATCTTCACTGCTCTTTCGGATGAGTGCTGGGTTGTCAAGTGACGACACCCAGCACTCACACACGCGTTGCGCGAGGGGGCGGAGCTTGCGGACTTCCCCCCTCGCAAAATCCAAAACACCCGGGGTTTGTCGAGCCCTGAGCTACACAAAATGCTGCGATTCAGATCCAAATAGGTTTTTGCAATGATTTAACCGAGAATACAATTCAGATTCAGGGATAACAGAAAGTAAAAACTTAAATAATAGAAATTCAAAAATAAAATGGTAAAACTAAAGGCCCAATATAAAAAAAATAGGGGGAACCTGGGCCAGTAGCCAGGGCCCAGCCTAATATGAAACAGGGCTGGGAACCAACAAAATGGTACCTAGTTCCCATATTATGCATGGGACCAAGGCAGATAGACCAGACTCCCATGTTAAAACATCATTAACACATATGTAACCCTGACCTTTTAGCAGATGGAGGGGATACATTTATCGTATGGGGGCCAGGGCAAGTAGCTTTGGCCCCCGATCTGTTTTATGGGGGCTACTTGTTAATGGGGTTTGGTGTCTACCAGACACATTTTTAATGGGGGCTAGGGCTATATGCCCTGGCCCCCATGTATTTTTGGAGCCCTACTTGGGCAATTAAATAAAAAAATGTTTTTATTTTACATTTTTTTCATTTTTCCTTTCGGGGGGATTGTCTATGTCCATAATAGCCAAATTGGCCCCGAAATAAGTCTCTACCATCACACTGAAGTCTGTGTATTTCAGTTTGCTTTCAGTTTCGATAGCATTCGCGTGCAATTGGCTATGATAGCCGAATTGCTCCAGTATTTGGGGTCAAGTCAGGGAAGCTTGAAATTCAACTTCAAAATCTTTCCCAACATTGGGCCAATTAGTTTGGACCCGAAGTTCACTGTATATAAGTAGACCCTTTAGTATGTTGTTATGAATTAGAGAGTGGATTTCTATTGCCCTGTGTGCAGCTGTAATGTCTATCCTATCTGCAATGGCCAAAGCACTATTACGCTACTTCACTGATTCACTGTTCTTTACTGTACTGTGAAAGCTTTATTTGAGGAACATGAAAGCATGTCATTTGCTGTACCTACTTCTTAGTGGAGCTTTATATATTGCTAGATTTATTGTGTACAGACGGTAAGAGCAAAGCCTATGTCACAACACAGCTCAGTTGTAATTATAGCCTTTTTCCTCCATCAGCCTTAAAAGCAACTGAAGATCAGTCTAGCTTAATAAAACAGAACAAGGAGCTCTGTCACAGTATTTCATGTGTAGTTGAATAGATTTTTCCATATAAATATACATTTTATATATATAAAAATGTTATTCCATTAAGTTAGTATTTCCAATCCTTTTGCCAAAGTAGAAGCATGTCATTCCAATAGCATGCACTTATTTCCAATAATTACTGTTTAACTGTCATAAGTATATAGAATTTGGACTTTTTGTTAAAGTGAATCTATTATGCTTCAGAAACAGTCTTTAAGAAGGCACAAAGAACATAATAAGTAAACAATTCTTGCACTAGAGGTTTAAAATACATTTAATGTTTATGTAATGTTTATTAATAGCCTACTAAAAATAATGTTAAGTTAAATTCTGCTTCTACACTCAATGGGGCACGAATTTAGCCCTCAATGTTTTTAGTTCATTCCTAAAAAGCCGATACGTTCTATTGTGGTAGCTCATGAAATTAATCAGCTTAAACCTCTACATCAGGGCTTGACCAATGTAATTTTGGTTTAGGAGCCAGCAAAAAAAATCTAGGAGCCATACACACAATCATGTAACCATACACAAAAAAAATAGGAAAAAAAGGTGCGTGTTTCAAAAGGTGCATGTCCCTGCTGATTTACTTCATTGCAGGGGAGACAGTCATTTCCATTTCATTGTTGCCCTGGCGCCTGGGATTTGTCAAGCCGTTCTCTACATAATGTGTAGCCTTCCACTTTAAAAATGTTGCCCAACACTGCTTTACACTACCCAGTTACTAAAGTTAAAACAAGGGATGTTTGTTTCCCTTTCCATTGTCATATTTACACATTCTATTGTTTTGCAAGAAATTTTACATCTAGGTTATTACAGCAACTTGACAAAAAGTTTCATTATTTTATACTTCAGTGAAGAGTTGCCATCCGTCCTGTTTCAGGAATTTCCTTACCTGTTAGTGGAAACCTATATGAAATACTCATTGTGCAGGAAATGTTCTGGCCATTTCACAAGCTCATTGGAGATCACTTATATCTATTCTTCGAGCAGAGATGCAATTATTGCAACAAAGCTATATTTTTCCATAGAATTAGTATTATTTTTCTGGGATCCACAGGCCTCTTTATATAATCCAAATATAGCATTGTTTCCACAAGTTCGCCTGACAAGGAGTATGTGTTAGTGCTGTCCCCATGCTTTCCCCCAATACTGTTCCTCATGTTTCCGGAGTACAGTGGAGCTTTCTTTAATGAAAGTAGTATATAGCTAATTAAATCCATGCAGCAAAAGCATTCTGAATTGAAAGTGATTAAACATGAAAACATTTTCATTAGCAGATTACAGATTTTTAGACTTGTCTGGAGGAACCAAAGTAGGGTACATTTTTTTTAACCCCTTAAGGACAGAGCCTTTGAAACATTTTTGTCCTTTCTGGACAATGGCTATTTTAACATTTCTGTGCTGTTTGTGTTTAGCAGTAATTTTCTTCTTTGTCATTTGCTGTACCCACACATATTATATATTGTTTTTATCGGGACAAAAAGGGCTTTCTATGGATGCCATATTTTTGATCATATCTTATCATATTATTAAAAAAAAATAATAAAATATGGTTAAAAAAAAAAAAAATACACAAATGTCTTTGTTTTTATTTGAAACAACTTCTCCTCATCGACAATAGCGAACGAAAAAACATGCTAAATAGATTCTACTATTTCTCCTGAGTACAGGGATACCACCCATGCATAGGTTTGTTGGGTTGTTTGGGGGCTAAAATGCCAAATTTGTGAGGTGCAGTTTTTTGTTTTCCAACTTGAAATTTTTACATGCAGACAGCCTGCACCCATGTCCCATTTGGGACATATTTGAAACCAGCCAGTGTATTTTACCCCATCAACCCATATATTTTTTAAAAGTAGACACCCTAGGCTATCTCAAATGGTGGTATTTTAACACTTTCCATGCACTAATTCTACCACCAGCCTTTGTCAAAGTTTGTGGTAGTAATTTTTTTGTGTTTTTTTTTCACAAACCTTGTACTTCAGACATGAATTTACAGATGTTGGTATGTGTCACTGCCAAATAACACCCCAATAAGTGTTCAGCAACATCTCTTGAGTACAGGGATACCCCCCATGCATAGGTTTGTTGGATTGTTTGGGGGGTAAAAGGCCAAATTTGGGAGGTGAAGTTTTTGGTTTTCCAATTTGAAATTTTGACATGCAGACAGCCTGCACCCATGTCCCATTTGGGACATATTTGAAACCAGCCAGTGTATTTTACCACATCAACCCATATATTTTTTTAAAGTAGACACCCTAGGCTATCTCAAATGGTGGTATTTTTACACTTTCCATGCACTAATTCTACCACCAGCCTTTGTCAAAGTTTGTGGTAGTAATTTTTTTGAGTTTTTTTTTCACAAACCTTGTATTTCAGACATGAATTTACAGATTTTGGTATGTGTCACTGCCAAATAACACCCCAATAAGTGTTCAGCAACATCTCTTGAGTACAGGGATACCACCCATGCATAGGTTTGTTGGGTTGTTTGGGGGCTAAAAGGGCCACATTGTGAAGGTGCGCATTTTCAACTTGGAATATTGACGTGTAGCCAGCCTGAGCCCATCTTTCATTTGGGACTTTTTTTTAAAGTAGGACAGTGTATTTTACCCCAAAAAGTATATATTTTGTAAAAGTAGACACCCTAGGCTATTTTAAATGGTGTTATTTTAACACTTTCCATGCACCAATTCTACCACCAGCCTTTGTCAAAGTTTGTGGTAGTCATTTTATTGTGTATTTTTTCCCACATACATTGTACTTTAGACACAAATTCACATATTTCGGTATGTGTCACTGACAAACAATACCACAATATATGTTCAGCAACATCTCCCGAGCACAGGGATACCACCCATGCATAGCTTTGTCAGCTTTGTTGGGTGTTGAAAGGCTACATTTGAGAGGTGCGCTTTTTGATTTTCAAACTTGGAATTTGAACATGTAGAGCAAGGAAGGGGTTAATAGCTCTTATAAGAGCCTTTGTAGTACTGTACAAAAAAATTAACCCCTAAAAATGCACAGACAAGAAAAAAATTTCTGCTGTGCAGTGATCAGTGGCAGGGAAGGGGTTAATACACTACACTATACAAAGGGTATGGCTTTTATAAAAGCCCTTGGGACTCACAATTTTTTTAACATTTTATTTAATTTATTACATTTAAAAAATTATGTTATACAGATCTGTCTCTTTCCCTCACTAAAACTCAAGTGAGGAGAGGGAGGCAGATCCATATGGGTCAGAACAATATTTACCAATATTGATCGAACCAGACGAATGGTGATGCTCATCTGAGAAATCACCAAACCACCTTTGCCACTGATCGGCTGTTACTGATCGCTATACACGTGTTCAGACAGCTTCAAAAGGAATACACGTAATCCCCTAGTGGGTATAATTAACCCCTAGCGAGTCTGACAAAAAAAATGCTGATAGCAAAAAAAAAATCCTTCTGCGACTAGATTGCTCCATATGCGCTGCTTAGGCAGTGACCATATGCACTGCTTAGGCAGTGACCATATGTGCTGCTTAGGAAGTGATATACGGCAAGGAAGGGGTTAATAGCTCTTATTTAAAAAAAAAATTACGTTAAACGTAGTCCCCTAGCGGGTATAATTAACACGTGACGGGTGTAATAAAAAAGTTTTAAAAAAATTAAAAATGCTTCTGCAGCAAGATTGCTGCATTTGCGTCAGATCTCTGCTTAGGCAGTGATCTACAGCAAGAAAGGGGTTAATCTCTCTTAAAAGAGCTTTTTTTTATACTGTAATGAATTACAGTAAAAAAAATTAACCCCTAAAAAATGCACAGACAGCAAAAAATGTGCTGCTGTGTATGATCACTGCGTACACAGCGATCAATGGCAGGGAAGGGGTTAAATGGCTTTTATAAAAGCCCTTGGTGTTTAAAATTTTATTAAATATTTG
This sequence comes from Pelodytes ibericus, assembly GCA_036172795.1. Taxonomy (NCBI): domain Eukaryota; kingdom Metazoa; phylum Chordata; class Amphibia; order Anura; family Pelodytidae; genus Pelodytes; species Pelodytes ibericus. Next base: position 97,884,465 of record CM069863.1, read on the forward strand.
TTTTATTATTTTATTTTATTTTTTTACTTTATCTGATCTGTCTCTCTCCCTTACTATAACTAGTAAGGTGAGGGAGGCAGATCAATACTTGTCAAAGGCAATATTTGCTAATATTGCCTTTGACAGTATGATAAGTGCTCATCAGAGCACTTACCATACATGCCTGCACACAGATCACATAGATCTGTTGTGCCGGCATCGATTGGCTCCCCCTAGAGCATCGGAAGTGAAATACTTTCACTTCCGATGCTCTTGCCATTAGAAGGGAAGCGCTGCCTGTATAGGCAGCGTTCCCTTCTACTGAGCCGATGGGGTCGCTCAGGAGAGCGACCACCATCGGCTCTGGGGAGTAGAACGGTGTTGTTAAGTGCCTCGCTGGCGAGGCACTTTAACAACACCGGAGATGCTTAGAAAGCGAACGATCGTTCGCTTTCTAAGCACATGTGTGCAGCCGGCGCAGCCATTTTTAAATGGCTGCTACGATCACTCCGTGGAGTGATCGTAGCGCGCCCCTGCACATTTGGGGGGTGTTGCACAATGCCTCTACCTAGAGGCATTGTAGCAACACCGTTAGAGTAAAGAAAGCGACCGCTGGTCGCTTTCTTTACTCAGTTTAGTGCATGACGTGCCAGGCACGTCAGCTGTCGGCAAGTCCTCGATTTGCCGTGACGTGCCTGGCACGTCATCTGTCGTTAAGGGGTTAATGCAATGACTGCAGGATGTTTATACACTGCACTGTAAATACAAGGAAGAGGAAACAGTCATTTGTACATTTATTACAAGGAATTATCCCCTTAATCCATGACCATTTCTGATCTTTCAGCAATACCAATTATTTGGTGGGAGGATTTAGATGTTAAGTAGTAGTATGGTGCTGTTTTTGCAATGTATAAGGTAAAATATATTATATAAAAAAAATGAATTGCTTAGGCCTTTAGCATTTACAGTGGAAAAACTTGCCATAAGATATAATGCAATAAAGGGACTAAGTGGTACATATATATATATGTTTAACAATATTTTATGACTTTATCATGATGATGATGATGATGATGATGAAGTGAAGTTATCAGGGAAGAACAAATAGTGTGGACCTGTGTGTGTGTGTGTGGTATATCCAGCATTTCAAGTGTAAATATACATTAGTTTTATTGGTCCCTAATTAAGTTGTATACATTTCATAGAGCTTGCTGCAATTACAGAAGGACTAGATAATCGGGTATATGGCACTGATTAACGCAGGGTTCTAGCTAATTACATTTTGGTTCGGGTTTTCATCCCTCTTGAGGTGCGTTCACTTATGTAAAGTGTTTTGCATAACTGAGAATAATGTAATAATGTAAGTTTTTGCCACTTCAAGAACTACCTTTTCTTCACAAAAAATATACCTGCTGTGCTGTTGCTTCCATAGACTTAACATTGGCTTCATGCCAATATTTTACTGACATTTGGGTAAAATACCTGCAGAGTGACAACCTTAATGACTACCGACATTGTGGTTCTGACAAAGAGTAGTAACCTCATAAGACAGTATTATTTAAAGGTCCAGTGCACCAAATCTACTTTATTAGTGGTATGGTAGAAATTGGTTTACCAATCTGAACCTACATGTGTTTTGGGATCCACTCAGAAGTACATTAATCAATATTTCAGTCACAGTGTGCGATTACAAAGTCTCTGTTCCAATAAAATGTGAACTGTGGTCATGTGTGGTGAGATCCACATTTTTTTGATCTGAATACTTATGATATTAAGTTAGTTTTTTATCTTTGTAGTGTCTTGTGTGTATTGTTTTGTCTTGTTTACCCATAGTCTCTCTTGGTAATTGCTTTTATTTGCAAGAAGATGCTTAATTAAAAGCTCACTTGCTTAACAGATTCCCAAGTGGCCCAATCTGAAAGCAAAGCAGCACTAACTTGTCAAACTACACTAGTTGTCCGCTCTAGTGCAGGCATACTAGTCCCAAGGGAGTTGGAGGTAAAATATGATGGAAAATGTAAAAAAACAAACACCGTTTCTAACTTTTACTTGAAAAATCTTCTACATGTCTACAAACAGTAATAAAAAATTCTGCTAAAGAGTTTTTAATATTTTTCCTGCGTTAAGAAATACCCAAAATGAACGTCCCAATGTTTACATGTTTTTCTGTTGTCTTTTTGCAAGTCATAGGGCAATAACGGAAAATGGCGCATTCCTTTTTTCCCAACCATGTTCTCCTATAGTACATTACATCTGTAAACCTAACCCTAGCTTGAAGGCTAACTAAGGCTATATGTTTTATTGGATGTCTCTTACTAGCTTCCAAATCTCTGGCCCATAGCAGGTCGGCGCCATCTAGGAAAGGCATTGTGCCTTTCGTTATGGCTGAAAGTGAGCATGCCGGAAAGCAATCACGTGGCCACCCAGCACCTGCTTTCAGTGTTGCTTGATGCCTCAATATCGAAGCATTACGGCGACATTAGCTGAGCAGAAGAAGCAATCATTATGCTTCCGTTCCCTCTACACCTCTCCACTCCACCTCCTCAGGAGTATTGTTCTATCTTATGGGTAAACAAAAAAGAAAAGGAAATGTGTATACTATTTATATTCCCTGGTTCCTCCCCTTCTATGTTTTCTCTTTTTGTTTTGTGTGATTATAAACAGGAATATTGTTAGGTTATATTTTATTGGTCAATTTCTTCAACCGGTATTTTATGTCCTCCCCTTCTCCTTGTTGTAATCCCTTATCCATTGCATACCATTATTAATACAAAACAAATAAAAAATGTTTAAAAAAAAAAAAAATGGAGTGTGTTCCAAAATATACACAAATATGGTCTAGGAAATGCATTTTATAATTATATTATTCTACATACACTGAAAACAGATTGGTACAACATATATATGCAATACTGTACTTAAGACAAGTACTTTGTTCAGATTCTATAGATCCTTCTCTGTTGCATTATTTTTAAATAACAGCCTTGTAGTAATTTGTCATCATAGCGAATCAATGCAGTATACATAAACTAAGCATCTTTTTTTTTAATTCAATAATGTTTTTATTTAGCATACAAAAAGTGAACCTTACAACATAAATACATGCATTTAAAGTGCAATTTAAGGAACTGCAGAATTATTTATATTCTTCTGATGCCTCAGAAGAGGCGTTGCTAGGTTTCCAAAAGATCTGGGGCTATAGCCCATAAGACTTTTTTAGTTTTTTATATGGAACCATACGGGCACTTACCAATATATGCTTACCGCTCTGAGCTTCATGCCAGTTTTGTAATTTAGGAGCCTTCACAGGGCCGGTCCTTCAATGGGGCAGCTGCCGCAGGCGGCACCCTGTCAGGGGCGGCACTTTGCTGCTCTATGCAGCAGTCTTTTTTTTTTCTTGTGTCCAGGGGAGCTTGATTGAAGGAGGTCTCAGCCAATCAGGTGAGACTTCTCAACTCTCCTGATCGGCTGAGAGTTCCGAAGCCTCCCATGATTGGCTGAGACCTCCTTCACACTGAGCTCAAAGCAAAGAGATGCCTGCAGCAGGTAAGTTAAAAACTGACAGTGTGTGAATGATTGTGTGTATGTCAGTGTGAGTATCTGCATGTTAGTGTGAGTGAGAGTGTGTGCATGTCAGTGTGAGTATGTGCATGTCAGTGTGTGCATGTCAGTGTGAGTGTGAGTATGTGCATGTCAGTGTGAGTGAGAGTGTGTGCATGTCAGTGTGTGCATGTCAGTGTGCATGTCAGTGTGCATGTCAGTGTGTGCATGTCAGTGTGAGCGAGAGTGTGTGCATGTCAGTGTGAGCGAGAGGGTGTGCATGTCAGTGTGAGCGAGAGGGTGTGCATGTCAGTGTGAGCGAGAGGGTGTGCATGTCAGTGTGAGCGAGAGGGTGTGCATGTCAGTGTGAGCGAGAGGGTGTGCATGTCAGTGTGAGCGAGAGGGTGTGCATGTCAGTGTGAGCGTGTTGTGTGTGTATGTATGTAACTGGCTGTGTATGTGTTGTGTGTGTGTGTATGTATGTAACTGGCTGTGTATGTGTTGTGTGTGTGTGTATGTATGTAACTGGCTGTGTATGTGTTGTGTGTGTGTGTGTGTGTGTGTGTATGTATGTAACTGGCTGTGTATGTGTTGTGTGTGTGTGTGTGTGTGTGTGTGTGTGTGTGTATGTATGTAACTGGCTGTGTATGTGTTGTGTGTGTGTGTATGTATGTAACTGGCTGTGTATGTGTTGTGTGTGTGTGTATGTATGTAACTGGCTGTGTATGTGTTGTGTGTGTGTGTATGTATGTAACTGGCTGTGTATGTGTTGTGTGTGTGTGTATGTATGTAACTGGCTGTGTATGTGTTGTGTGTGTGTGTGTGTGTGTATGTATGTAACTGGCTGTGTATGTGTTGTGTGTGTGTATGTATGTAACTGGCTGTGTATGTGTTGTGTGTGTGTGTATGTATGTAACTGGCTGTGTATGTGTTGTGTGTGTGTGTGTGTGTATGTATGTAACTGGCTGTGTATGTGTTGTGTGTGTATGTATGTAACTGGCTGTGTATGTGTTGTGTGTGTGTGTGTATGTATGTAACTGGCTGTGTATGTGTTGTGTGTGTGTGTGTGTGTGTGTGTGTGTGTGTGTGTGTATGTAACTGGCTGTGTATGTGTTGTGTGTGTGTGTGTGTGTGTGTGTGTATGTAACTGGCTGTGTATGTGTTGTGTGTGTGTGTGTGTGTGTGTGTATGTAACTGGCTGTGTATGTGTTGTGTGTGTGTGTGTGTGTGTGTATGTAACTGGCTGTGTATGTGTTGTGTGTGTGTGTGTGTGTGTGTGTGTGTATGTAACTGGCTGTGTATGTGTTGTGTGTGTGTGTGTGTGTGTGTGTGTGTGTGTATGTAACTGGCTGTGTATGTGTTGTATGTGTTGTGTGTGTGTATGTATGTAACTGGCTGTGTATGTGTTGTGTGTGTGTGTGTGTGTGTGTGTATGTATGTAACTGGCTGTGTATGTGTTGTGTGTGTGTGTGTGTGTGTGTGTGTGTGTGTGTATGTAACTGGCTGTGTATGTGTTGTGTGTGTGTGTGTGTATGTATGTAACTGGCTGTGTATGTGTTGTGTGTGTGTGTGTATGTATGTAACTGGCTGTGTATGTGTTGTGTGTGTGTGTGTATGTAACTGGCTGTGTATGTGTTGTGTGTGTGTATGTATGTAACTGGCTGTGTATGTGTTGTGTGTGTGTATGTATGTAACTGGCTGTGTATGTGTTGTGTGTGTGTGTGTGTGTGTGTGTGTGTGTATGTAACTGGTTGTGTGTGTGTGTGTGTGTATGTATGTAACTGGCTGTGTATGTGTTGTGTGTAGGGTTGCCACCTTTTCTTCAGAAAAATACCGGCCTTGGGACTGTCTCCATAGACTTAACATTGGCCTGAAGCCAATTTATTACCGGCCTGCCGGTAAAATACCGGCCAGGTGGCAACCCTAGTTGTATGTGAATATGTATGTAACTGGCTGTGCATGTGACGTGTGGGACACATTAAGGAAAAAAAAACTTGCTGACTGGTGTGTGTGTGTGTAACTGGCTGTGTATGTGACTGACTGGATGTCTGTGAGGTGTGTGCATGTGATTGTCTCTGTGTATGTATGCTTTTCTGATGTTCCATTGTCTGGCTCCTACATTTTTTTGCTGGCTCCTAAAACTAAATAAAATTTGTCAAGCCCTGATATAAACATAAATCCTTCCTATGCTGTTTGGCAGTCCTGTAATAAAACATGTCACACATACACATAACACAAATGTGTGACGTTATTTATTACAGGACTGCTAAACAGGATAGGAATGATTTATGATTTTATATATATATATATATATATATATATATATATATATATATATATATATATATATATAGCATAAATCATTATGCATATATAGCATAAATCACTTATTTACATCCTCATTTGTGTATTTAAGCTATGTATTGTTGGTTTGAGATTCCTTATTACAGGACTGCCAAACAGCATAGGAAGGATTTATGTTATATATTGTTTAGCAGTCCTGTAATAAGGAATCTCAAACCAACAATATATTGCTTAAATACACAAAGGTGGATGTAAATAAGTGACCCCAACCCTCCCCTCTCTCCACACTACCCAGAGCTTACCTGAGTGGGAATAGACCTGCTCTGCATCTCCCACAAGGTGACAGCCTGCAAGGATTCCTTCAGAGCTGCTTCACTGTCCCACATGGAGCTTCCTTCACATCCCTGTGATGATGCTGTGTAAAAGCCCTGCACTGATAGGATGCTCAGTGATGTGCCAGCCAATCAGTGCAGGGCTTTCACACACAGTAATGATGCTGTGTAAAAGCCCTGCACTGATTGGCTGACACTTCACTCAGCCTCCTATCAGTGTAGGGCTTTTACACACTGTCTGTGTGATGTCAGGGGGCGGGGCTATAACAGAGCTGCAGAGACTCAGGGCTTTGCTCATTACATTTGGGGCTTCAGCCCCCTTAGCCCACCCCTAACGACGCCTCTGTGCCTCAGTATCCTATATAATTTGGATTTAATGTGTTTATAAATAATACAAACATACATTTTCAAGACATATATTTAAGCCGGGCATCATGGGAGTGTACCACCATCTAGTCCCACATTTCCTATTGGGGAAACTAAGCATCTTAAGAGCCTCCTTGACCACACCTCCATGGATGTCCAGCTAAGGATTGTAGGTGAACTAAAGCTTGATGGCTGTTAAATGTCCATCATAATAAAAAAAAACTAAGAGCAGAAAGACATCTCCTAACACCCAAAGCATATATTAATAGAATAAACCAGTAATTGTGACCAATTGTTTTAAAATATATTTAAAAATAAACAGAGCATACTTTGTGAATATTATGAATGTGTCCTGATTCTAAAGAAATGTATCCACTTCATGCATAGAGAAAATGTATGCATTATATTTTAATATCTGAGAAAATGGCATTTACATTCAAGCACTGCGGGGTATGCTTGTAGGAGTGACTGCTTTGATGCTTGTTTATTACTGTTAATATCACTATTCACTTTTAATGTGTTGATCCAAGGATAAATATTATTGCTATTTTAGAGTTATCAACAATTTTTTGTCTTTCATTTTTCAGCCTTCAGTGTGGAGTGTGTTTTGGAAGGGACCAGAGAGCGCAAAAAATATGTGAAATATATTGACTTTGATAGTAGTCATTTTTCAACCATATCTACTTTACCACTTATATCTGTCACTGGCCCATGGGTCAGTTATAAATGAATTTCTTTTAACGTTTACAAAATGAGCATCTGTCATTTCTGCAGATAGCTCGATGACTTACCAAACGATTCTATATAATAAATGTGGAAATTGGTAACTTAAACACACTTTGGAATGGCATTTATTTTACATATAACACTGAAAAAACTTTAAAAAAAAATGTTTTCCTTTAAACTGCAGATAACTTAAGCGACGCATTGGAGAAGTTGAAGATATCTGGAACGGATTGCACAGCTGACAAGCTAGATGGATGTTTGGACTGCCTGCTTCAGGCACTCGGTCAAAACAGTAAGTTTCTCAAATAATCTTCCTACCAATGACATGATTTTAAAATAGCGAACCAATGTACATAATAAATACAATCCTAATTGTGTGGCAGAACCACTTGAAGTAGGACCAATTCTCTGTATTTTAATAGTGGCAAATTCGAGGATATTTTTGATCTAGAAGTTGCCGTATGTGCAGATAGGATTTGACAGATTGCCCATTTTTTTTTACTGGCCGCATAAACATTAACATTGGACTTTATTCATGAAAGCGGAAAATGAAGGGAATTGCAAACTTAAGGCCAAAATAGCCAAGCTGGAATATTTCTCCCATTCAGCTTATTTCTTGAATAAAGCGCAAATAACGCATTTATAAGTAGATGTATGTGTCTGTAAGGAGATCAATTAATAAAGGTCTGGATCCCACAGAACCACATTTATTAATTAGTTGATTGCATGTAAAAGTTACTTGTGGCCAGTAAAAAATGGCTGATCTGGTAACCTTAATTACAGATGATTCACTGTAGCAATATTCAATGCTAAAAGATCATTTAAAAAAAAACTAGCTATTTTGAACAAGAAAAACGATTAAGCAGAGATTGCAGTAAGATAATTAGTGTAATAAGCTCTGTGATGAATTCCTAACTGTATGTTTGAATTACCTTTTTTTAACTCTGTCAACAATTGTTTGGCCTGCACAGCTGGATAAAATTGCAGGAGTGCACAACTCACCACTCTTCTCTCTGAAGTGGCTTCTTACCTCAGTTAGCAGGCGCAGGACAAATGCTGTTTAATATATTACATACAGCATGTTCCATGGTATTTGGTGGAAGTTTCTGCTAAGAATTTACACCATTGGAAAAGAGTGTCAAACCACGAAATGCTAACAAATTACAATGTTTTAAACAGGATTATCTTCCTTGTTTTCTTCTTCTTCACTTTGAACCTTTTATTTTAAATTCATATAGACAGTACAAAGACATAAACATTATAATTTACTTTTTATTAATATAAATTTCAAATATGTGTTTGTGTAAAAATACCCTTAGTTACTTTCATCAAATATTTCTAGATTTACAAATGGACAAAGACAATCCGACCCAACAACATAACACTTTGTCAGCACCAAAGGAAAGATAACTAAACTTAAAATAACATTTGTAAACATAGCCCAAGGCGAACAGCCTCACTAAGTTGGATAATATTATTCATCTGGGGATAATTTATCCATAAGCGATTCTAGTGTATATTTGAATGCCCTTTTCCATTTTTACTGACTTCGTCGTAGGTGGCAGATTTCCAAGCGACCAAGGCATTTTTGTATTACTCACTGGTAATTTTGACAAATTCATGTGAAATAGTGAGAGCTCTAGGCTAGGAACCAGATTGATTTCAGATATTTGATTAATTCGAGAGAATAAAACACCATTCCAGTAATTTTGTATGATTATTTTCTGATGTCTCGATCCAGAACTTCTTTCATAGATTTATTGGTCTGAAGTAATAAAGGTAAAAAGTTAGTCTCCACTCTTTTGTATGGATCTTAGTTTATTTGTATTCCAAAATAGTTCATATATTCATTAGCTCATGCAAAACCATATAACGTATTTGCTCGAATATAAGACGACCCCCCAAACTTTGGATAGTCCTTTTAGGAAAAAAACTAAAAGCCTGAATAGAAGACTACCCTATAGGAAAAATAGGAATGTAAATTGCTTTTTCATCATTAATTTAAAAAAATGATGATATAAAACAATACTGCTCTTGGAGGGGACCTGGATCACAGTCTTATAGTCGGACCTCAGTTTGAGGTCAGACTATAAGACGACCTCAAAAATAAGACGAGGAATCTTTTTCAGAGCATTTGCATCTGAAAAAAAACCTTGTCTTATATTTGAGCAAATACGGTATATGATTTCTTTGTTTTATCCTCTTTAGATATGTTGTTGACCAAGAATTGTGTTTTCACCGAATACCCGGAACAGATAACATACTTTCCTGTAACCCTATGTTCTGCCACTAACCTTTTGGTGTTCTCTAGTGTTAAGATGATATAATCTGCATATAAGTTGATTTTAATACTATGGCTTCACAGAAAGTGTATATATAAAGGGGGGGGGGGGGGGGGGGTTTGGATGCTGGGGCGCACCAGACTCCCTTGCCTTGTTCTGTTTGTCAGACTAAACCAACCATAACTAAATCCATTGCCAACAACTCTAGCTGCCTGGGTAGTGTAAACTGACAGGATAGAATCAAATCTTGTCTCCTTCAAACCAAAATCCAGCAGGATCTTCTTCAGGAAGTTCCAGTTGACCATGTAAAACATGATTATTGTTAGTCTGTATGTGACAAAGTGGTATTTGAAAGCACTCCATGTCAACAACACTCACAGGGTGAGAAAGTCTTTAATTTACAAAGCTGTTCAGTGACAGGACTTTATAAATTGTCCAATTGGCATGTTATTTCAACTGCAGTTTCACATACTAGTGGAGAAGTGCAAAACATTGTTTTCCACATATTACTTGGAAGGCTTACCAGCATCTTTCATAGAAATCTAAAATGTGTGTGCCTTCCATATGAGAAAAAGTACTTGAACTGTAGCAGCATGAATAAAGCCTGGTATGCCACAGTATTTAATTTTATTTGTATTAGCTGTTATCAGATTATGCCAAGTTCAGGTCTGTGTTACTAAGGGAACAGACAAGCATTAGCAAGCGGAATTAAAGGAAAATAAAACCTTTTTTTTTTTATTTAACCCTTGCTCCCTTAATGCAGACAAGGTTTTAAAAATCGTGTCCCCTTCTGCCAAATAACCCAACATTTTATTCTTGCAGATAAACGCAGGTTTACTCTTGGCCCTGCCTCAGAGCTGGTGGGGGAGGCTGGTGAACACAGACACTATCGCTGTACACACAGCCAATCAGAGCAGGGTCTCACCCCCACTTGTCTGATCAGCTTCTGAATGCAGTCTCTCTCTGCTAGTCAAGTTCCCCTCTGTTGATCCCTTTGAAACCGAGGGACTCGCTATGTACTAGTCGAGAGAGACCGTCACCAACCTGACTTTCCCAGGGAAGCTTGTACTGGCATCAAAAGTACATGGCACTTTATCCTCATGCTGGAGACACTGAATTGTTCACTTGTGCTTCTGCATTAGAAAAAAAAAGTTGTTGTCCTTTAACAAAAATATATTGTTTCCAGTTGACCAAAGCACTTTTATTTATTTGGTGACCCTAACATGTTACCGAAACCTTCCATCCATGGAGTATAGTCGAGCATTGATGAAGTAGGTGAAGATACTTGAGCCATTTTAACAATGGAAGGGATTATAGATAACTGTACTCTGTCTGTATCCTGATTTAACCATTCACATGGGCATATGAATATTTAACTGTAGAATAATATGACATACTGGGGTTCTACTATTCAATGGGAGTTAATTGACCAGAGGTAAAGCTAGGTGAGTGTGTACACAGAATGGAGGAGTTTTTATTTTTTATTTTTTTTAAAGTTCTGAAAGCAGAGGAAAGGCTGAGAAAGTGGGGCAGGGCTTTTCAAACAATTGGGGGCAGCTCAGGGAAGTCCTGTTTTTAAGTGTGAGAGGTTGGATGTTTATGTGTAAAGGACTATTTACATTAATAACCATCCCATATACACCCATCAGCCCTAACATTATGCCCACTGACAGGTGGCAAGCCAGCAGAGACAGTGTGATTCTTTGGGCAATTATCTGCTGGTCCTCCCATACATGTAGTCTTAGGTCCTCCCATACATGTAGATGTTAATTTGACACGTACAACCTATCTAAGCATTGGTGCAAACCATGGTCACCCTTTCATGGAAACTGTATTGCAGTGATTACATTGGCCTCTTCAAGCAGTATAATACACCCTGCCACAAAGGTCAGGTATGATTTGAGGAACACAACAACTGGCAGCCATGGAGGCTCCAACTTTCAACTTACAGGACTCAAAGGATCTGCTGCTAATGTCTTGGTGCCAGATACCATAGCACAAATTCAGAGGTTTAGTGGAGTCCATGCCTTGACGGGTCAGGGCTGGTCACATTATTAGGCAGGTGATTATACTGTTTTGGCTGATCGGCGTATATGTTTTAAATCTTCAGTGCTTACCAACTAAAATGAACATTTGTTTTTATTTTTAATTCAACCTATAGTTGTTCCCTTGAAACTCACATTTCTTATGATTTGCTTCCCCCCTTCATTTATTCATTGTTTCCTTGAAGCTGCACAAAACTGGTTGGCCATTTTTATCAATTTATTTCTCTTATTGCTGAGATCAAGGGGCACGTACACATCCGGACGTTGTCTTTGCATCACTCCCTGAATAATCTGGTAATTGCCCCCTTGCATTCACAGCAGCTTCATTCATGCCTTGGAAAATGATTGTGTTTCCTGTAGTTATTTTGTAAATATGTTATTTAGTTTTATTGGCTTGTGACCTGTCAATGTGTTTTTATATAACCTTGGTAATTATTGCAACGACTAATCTCTAAGTGCATACTGTCCATTGCTATCTGAACGAGTGCATAAGATTTCCTGTATTCTGCCATCTGTGGCTGGTTATGTCCGTAGAGGAAGCCGAGAACCGGATTGGGATAATCGCACAATATAAGCAATTGTGTCTATATCTAGAGTGTTCTTTTGTATAAATCTGTACTGGTAATCCTTTCTTTATCAGTCATCCTATAAATAATAATGATTATGCCTGACTTTAATTTTTAATTGCTATATCTTTGCAATATCTCTTTTTTAACTTACATTAATTTTTAGAAACGTTAAAGCTTAAACTGAAGGCCACATTGATATTTAGTTACCATTGGCTTGGCAATATAATTACATTGGAGAATTTGTTTTGGTAACTTTTGCAACATTTTTTGACAAACGAGTTACAATATGATTTTTTTTATTTTTAGGTTGCATTCATTTTAAAATGTTCCCTTTTTGCTGCAGAGCCTAAAGGGCTCTATGTCATACTTGTGCCACCTTTTCTTTTCCAATTTTTTTTTTATTATATTAGTGTAAGTATGTCTTTGGTTTATTAAATAGGAAGTAGGGAGCCAGATGTTGTTGGTCAACATTTGTCTTGGTTCTTTCTTTCGTTTCAACAACCATAATTATATATATATATATATATATATATATATATATATATATATATATATATATATATATATATATATATATATATATATATATATATATATATATATATAAATAATATATGCATTTGTTAACATGGCAAGTTGAGATGTTCAGGGACAAAAGTGCGTTGCGCACTGTGGTAGAGCTTAGTCATAGGCAACTCTCCATTCCTTACAGCTTTCAAAAACAAGGCAGTGGCGTTTTCCATATAACTTCCTGTATAATACGAGTCCACGCTTACTGGGTATAGGTCATTGATGGCAAAAACGTCACTGGTGCCATATCTTTCACTCTCACGTAGATAATTGGAAAACAGCACCTCCAAAATGCACAAGCCAGGGCTCCACAACCCCCAATAACAGAAATAAACACACAATGCTCGCTACTTGAGTGAGGTGAAGTTTTAATCCAACATGCCGTGCATGTTTATTTATATCTTGCACTCTGGCATCTCTGAGGTGGCACTCTGCACCTGACTACAGGTTTAAGGACATGCATCACATCACTGAATTGGAGCAATAAAAGGAAACTACATTTAATCAGGGAGAAGGGAAACTAAAATGAAAAAGGTCTGCAATGGAAATGACTTGAGACCACACCCATGCAGAGTACTGTTTCATTTTGAATTCTAAAGTCCACAGCTCCATGAACTCAACTGCCCTGGGGCAAATGGCGTCAGTCAATACAAAACTGCCTAAACATCACTCACAAGACTTGTTGCAAAATAAATCATCACCTTACAGCAGGTTACATCAATGTTTCAGACATATAATCTCAGTACTAGACAAATCCTGGGCACCAGGTTGCCATGGCGACCAGGAAACGAGCCCGGATATTACGGGTATTAGCTACATGGCGCTCCTTTGCCTCCGGAATAGTGGAGCACAGCATGAGGGGGCAAAGTCATTGCTGGTTGCACATGCTGCGCATCACGCATTAAAGTCAGAGTGCTGGGTGTCACGTGACATCTCGACGCTCAGCAGGATGACAAGTTGGTCTGTACCTGGTAGACCAGGCTGCAATATAAGTGACCCCTCCCCTGCAATGTGGTAAAGCAGCATGGGGTCCCATTTTACTTCAAAAACAATACAGCTGGCTTGTATATGTAATTGTCTGTATCTGTGAGTGTCTGTCTGTGAGTTTAGCTATCTGTGTATGTGTGTACATTTCTGTGTGTGACTCTGTAACTGTCTATGTGTGTACATGACCGTGTAACTGTCTGTGTGGCTCCTAAAACTTAATTAAATTTGTCAAGCCCATGTATATATACACATCTATATCTATCTATCTATCTATCTATCTATCTATCCCTTTACATTGGTGTACAATTCTTGGCAGTAAAAATGCATATTGTGTTAGTTTATTAGCATACATGGTAGAAATACAGTAAAAAAAAAAAAAATCTCAACCCTTTTTATGGTCTGGTTTATATTGTCATCTTTCTGTTTACTGTAATTCACATGAATATTCTGTTTTTAAGATTACACTATGTCCTTGTATGACTCCACCAAATGGACCTGCATATTAAACAGCTGAAGTGTGTATCTGTCTCCTGCTCATCTCATAAATTCAGCCATGTCTACAAAAATACACTAATTAGTATTGTACCGTTCCAGTTTTTATATAAACGTTAAACATGCCGTTTTTTTGTTTTTTTTTTAAACAAAACATTTATTTTGGTTAGCTACAGTAAAAAGGAACTGCCACTGTACTATATTATGTTGCTGGTCACATTAAGGATGTAGGCATACTAATGGTTACAATTTAGATGCTGGCTGTTCCCTTGGGTATGCTGCAGGATAAAAATTTGTCACAATATTCCCTTTGCTTGTGGTGGAAGAAACACTCTTGCATTGTGTTTAGGGCATAATTGGTGTGGGTTTGGGACTAAAGTCTCAACACATGTAAATACCACACTTTAATTTGCTATTGATGTTGTTTATCTCACGAACCTTAAACATTGCTTACATTTTTACAGTATACATTGATACTGAGAGATTTTTCCTAAAACTAGCTTTGTTATTTGTAATATTGAATCCGCATGTATTGTTAACCTTTGTGATTAAAAAAAAAAACAGTTCAGGTTGCTGATCGCAATATTGCCAGACACAATGAGGTTTTTTTTAACACAATTTTGGTTTCATCAGCAACATTGCTATATCTTTGCAACAACGTTTTGACTCCCCTAAGAGCCGTGGGGGTTTTGTGAAGAAGCAGTATTGTGAAAATGAGATTGTACTATTCATTAGAGAGTGAGCAAGTATACCAGACGTGATTAGAGGAATACAAGGAACAAACCGTTTTTCAACAAAAATACACATTTTTCTCATCTGTACTAAACACCATTCAAATTCACACAAAACTTTTTCATGGTACTATTAAACAAGGGAAGGAGTTTAATTTACCTATAAATATAGTGAATACGTAAAGCCTTTGAAGCTTGACTTTTTACCCTTGTTTGTGATTGTTTTAGAAGTACTGTTCTCTTGGCTCCTAAATAATTAGGCTTAGTCATGAATTGACCTTTTTTTGGCTCATAAAACAACTATTCTTTTACATGCATGTTACCAGCATAATTTAAGCCATTTGACTACTAGTACAGAAATAAACATACACAATTCATTTGTAAACAAGAACCATTTTACACTGTTATCTCTCTTTCCCCCTCTTGCAGGTATAGAAAGCAGTGAGAAAATTCAGCAGTGTGGCATTCTTCAAGTACTTGCAAGTCTTTTGAATTCACAATCTTCCTGCACAGCAAAAATAGCTCACATCATAGCAGAAATTGCAAAAAATGGTGAGGTTTTCCAGGATCGATTTAACTGCTGGAACATCTTCAGTTATGCACTTCATTTGTTAGTATGTTTTGAATTCACTTTCATTTCTTAGAATAGAGTCTGTGAATCCGCCTTTTAATTCTAATTATATGTGTGGCTTGTATATTTGTTTCATCCGAAAGATATTTGATTGTGTAAACACACAGACAAATACTTTACACCATTGCTGTAGCTCTGACTGATTTGCTGTGTGTGACTCATTTATCCATTATGTCCTGTCATTTTTCATAGTAGTAGTGCCCAGATTGAGGGACAGTTAATGGAGAAAGCCCAATAACAAATCATGTTCTAACTTTTAGTTTACTTCGGAATGATACTAGAACAGTTTCTGAATAAAATCTTCATTAGCCATTCTAATATGGTAAAGAATGATTTTAGAGCTATAGGAGGGGGTGCTGGTCAGAAGTTTTAAGAAACTCTTGTTTGAAACTTTAGTTTCACATTTTGGTTATATAGTAAAACAAATTTTACCTTACTTTTTTACAGCTGAAAAATATATCTGTAACGTTATGACTTCCCTGACGTGAGGAAATGTTCATTTTAAACTAATGGCAGCAACCTAGCTACCATTTCTGTATGAGTTGAACCACTTGATGGCAGCAGCCTAGCTAACATCTCCTGTATGAGTTGAGCCACTTGATGGCAGCAGCCTAGCTACCATTTCTGTATGAGTTGAACCATTTGATGGCAGCAGCCTAGCTAGCATATTCTGTATGAGTTGAGCCACGTGATGGCAGCAGCCTAGCTAGCATCTCCTGTATGAGTTGAGCCACTTGATGGCAGCAGCCTAGCTACCATTTCTGTATGAGTTGAACCACTTGATGGCAGCAGCCTAGCTAGCATATTCTATATGAGTTGAGCCACTTGATGGCAGTAGCCTAGCTAGCATCTCCTGTATGAGTTGAGCCACTTGATGGCAGCAGCCTAGCTAGCATATTCTGTATGAGTTGAGCCACTTGATGGCAGCAGCCTAGCTAGCATCTCCTGTATGAGTTGAGCCACTTGATGGCAGCAGCCTAGCTAGCATATTCGGTATGAGTTGAGCCACTTGATGGCAGCAGCCTAGCTAGCATATTCTATATGAGTTGAGCCACTTGATGGCAGTAGCCTAGCTAGCATCTCCTGTATGAGTTGAGCCACTTGATGGCAGCAGCCTAGCTAGCATATTCTGTATAAGTTGAGCCACTTTATGGCAGCAGCCTAGCTAGCATCTCCTGTATGAGTTGAGCCACTTGATGGCAGCAGCCTAGCTAGCATATTCGGTATGAGTTGAGCCACTTGATGGCAGCAGCCTAGCTAGCATATTCTGTATAAGTTGAGCCACTTGATGGCAGCAGCCTAGCTAGCATCTCCTGTATAAGTTGAGCCACTTGATGGCAGCAGCCTAGCTAGCATATTCGGTATGAGTTGAGCCACTTGATGGCAGCAGCCTAGCTAGCATATTCTATATGAGTTGAGCCACTTGATGGCAGCAGCCTAGCTAGCATCTCCTGTATGAGTTGAGCTACTTGATGGCAGCAACCTAGCTAGCATATTCTATATGAGTTGAGCCACTTGATTGCAGCAGCCTAGCTAGCATCTCCTGTATGAGTTGAGCCACTTGATGGCAGCAGCCTAGCTAGCATCTTCTGTATGAATTAAGCCACTTCATGGCAGCAAGCTAGCTAGCATTTTCTGTATGAGATAAGCTACTTGGTGGCAGCAACCTAGCTAGCATCTTCTGTATGAGTTGAGCCACTTCCTGGCAGCAAGCTAGCTAGCATCTTCTATATATTCTTGATGACAGCAACCTAGCTAGCATCTTCTGTATGAGATGATCCACTTAATGGGAGCAACCTAGCTAGCATCTTCTGTATGAGATGATCCACTTAATGGCAGCAACCTAGCTAGCATCTTCTGTATGAGATGATCCACTTGTTAGCAGCAAGCAAACTAGCATCTTCTGTATGAGATGATCCACTTGATGACAGCAGCCTTCATGCTTTCAGCTGAGGTATACAGGAGTTTATTAGCATGAATGGAAAATAGCATGCATCTATCTTCTAAATAAAGCCATTTACCCATAACTGGTTCTAAGGAAGCAAAAGTTATTGTCAGTTTAAGAGAGTGTAGTAGTATCTGTAGCTAGAAGAACACCGTGGCAGATGTATACACCTGTGGAATCTTTTCACCATCTTGAAGCTTCATACAGTAACACTGGTGTGAACTCATGTCTTAGTACGTCAGCAAATATTTGTAAACATTGTCCACCAAATCAGTAGACTGGGTTTCCCCTTTTTATGTTACGATATACAGTAGGATGCATAGAATAGCCAGGCAGCAGAAGTGGTTGAGGAGAATACAGTGAATGAGCTTAAATATGCACGGGATAGGCATAACGCTGTCCTAGATATAGGATAAGGCCAGGGGCTAATGGAAGTATTCATATTTAGATCTTTTATTTGTCAGAAACTGGGCAAACTAGATGGGCTAAATAGTTCTTATCTGCCGACATATTCTACATAGCAAAATACAATATATGTTATTAAGAGACAACTGATTAGGAGAACTTGATAAACCGTAAAATGCAATAAAACATAATGTTTTTTAACATTATTAATAAAGTTTTTTTTTTAATGTAATGCTTAAAGTGAAAAAGTACTCAAAGTGTGAATGATAAAATACACCGTATACAGCCCACAGGGTTTTTTTTTTTTTTTCTTCAAAAGAAAACCAGGCCACACTTTAAATGGCTCCAATAGATTGAAACCATGTTAAGTGTGGCCCATGTTTTCTTTTGGAAAATAAAAAAAACCTGTGGACTGTATATGGTGTATCTTATAAATCACACTTTCAATTTGAAGAAAAAATATAATTAAGTGTTTAATGACTTTGGGGTTTATCATTTTCTACTAATAAGAGATTTTCAATCTCTGATTTGTCCCTATTAGATATTGTGCTTACCCTTAAGCTAATTTCTGTAGTTGTACTATTAACAAACATCCAAATGACACTCCAGTAGTGTCCACTGAGTGTGTCCATAGTGACGTCACTACACTTATTTGTGTGATCGGACATTACTGGAGTTTGTACGTTGGTGCTTTCTACTATATGAAATCTTGGTGAGATACCTTGTGGTTTCCTCACAATATGCTGATTATTATGTGATAAATCTCTATTTATTATGCAATGAACTTCTCTTCTCTGGCTTTATGTTAACTTTACATATACAGGGAGTGCAGAATTATTAGGCAAGTTGTATTTTTGAGGATTAATTTTATTATTGAACAACAACCATGTTCTCAATGAACCCAAAAAACTCATTAATATCAAAGCTGAATATTTTTGGAAGTAGTTTTTAGTTTGTTTTTAGTTTTAGCTATTTTAGGGGGATATCTGTGTGTGCAGGTGACTATTAGTGTGCATAATTATTAGGCAACTTAACAAAAAACAAATATATACCCATTTCAATTATTTATTTTTACCAGTGAAACCAATATAACATCTCAACATTCACAATTATACATTTCTGACATTCAAAAACAAAACAAAAACAAATCAGTGACCAATATAGCCACCTTTCTTTGTAAGGACACTCAAAAGCCTGCCATCCATGGATTCTGTCAGTGTTTTGATCTGTTCACCATCAACATTGCGTGCAGCAGCAACCACAGCCTCCCAGACACTGTTCAGAGAGGTGTACTGTTTTCCCTCCTTGTAAATCTCACATTTGATGATGGACCACAGGTTCTCAATGGGGTTCAGATCAGGTGAACAAGGAGGCCATGTCATTAGATTTTCTTCTTTTATACCCTTTCTTGCCAGCCACGCTGTGGAGTACTTGGACGTGTGTGATGGAGCATTGTCCTGCATGAAAATCATGTTTTTCTTGAAGGATGCAGACTTCTTCCTGTACCACTGCTTGAAGAAGGTGTCTTCCAGGAACTGGCAGTAGGACTGGGAGTTGAGCTTGACTCCATCCTCAACCCGAAAAGGCCCCACAAGCTCATCTTTGATGATACCAGCCCAAACCAGTACTCCACTTCCACCTTGCTGGCGTCTGAGTCGGACTGGAGCTCTCTGCCCTTTACCAATCCAGCCACGGGCCCATCCATCTGGCCCATCAAGACTCACTCTCATTTCATCAGTCCATAAAACCTTAGAAAAATCAATCTTGAGATATTTCTTGGCCCAGTCTTGACGTTTCAGCTTGTGTGTCTTGTTCAGTGGTGGTCGTCTTTCAGCCTTTCTTACCTTGGCCATGTCTGAGTATTGCACACCTTGTGCTTTTGGGCACTCCAGTGATGTTGCAGCTCTGAAATATGGCCAAACTGGTGGCAAGTGGCATCGTGGCAGCTGCACGCTTGACTTTTCTCAGTTCATGGGCAGTTATTTTGCGCCTTGGTTTTTCCACACGCTTCTTGCGACCCTGTAGACTATTTTGAATGAAACGCTTGATTGTTCGATGATCACGCTTCAGAAGCTTTGCAATTTTAAGAGTGCTGCATCCCTCTGCAAGATATCTCACTATTTTTGACTTTTCTGAGCCTGTCAAGTCCTTCTTTTGACCCATTTTGCCAAAGGAAAGGAAGTTGCCTAATAATTATGCACACCTGATATAGGGTGTTGATGTCATTAGACCACACCCCTTCTCATTACAGAGATGCACATCACCTAATATGCTTAATTGGTAGTAGGCTTTCGAGCCTATACAGCTTGGAGTAAGACAACATGCATAAAGAGGATGATGTGGTCAAAATACTCATTTGCCTAATAATTCTGCACTCCCTGTAGTGGATGGTGTCTCAATGACCCCTTCATTTTTGTATGAAATAAAACAAGTGATTTTATCACTGAGCGGATGAAAGAGTGTTCTTTCAAGTGTGAGTTTATTACTCCTATTTGAATACA
The DNA here is from genome assembly GCA_036172795.1 of Pelodytes ibericus. Lineage (NCBI taxonomy): Eukaryota > Metazoa > Chordata > Amphibia > Anura > Pelodytidae > Pelodytes > Pelodytes ibericus. The sequence goes on from CM069863.1 coordinate 97,904,870, forward strand.
CGATGTTTTTGCATTTTAATCTTTCCACATGAGCTGCACAAATAACAACTCAAAGAAGGCTTCTCTCTAGAACAACCCCATAAAAGTTTGAATATTGTTTTTAATTAAGCACATTTTGGGTGTTTCTTATTAATAAAATATATTGTGTGTTGCACTGTATTGGTTTAATTTTGAGGTGTGGTGATTTTGGTGACACACTGGACTACAGCTGCATTAAATTGGTTTAATAGATTTCCTACAGTGCTTTTACCTCGCTCATATTTTTCTTTTTGTTATAGCCACGTGATACAGTTGTTTACTGATTAACCTGGAATCAGGATAGAGATCCTTAATATCTTAAAATATGTGGGGGGGGGGGGGGGGTGTTACTTTGAGATAAAGCCAACATTTATTTATTTATTTAAATGCAACAGATTAACTAATCCATAGGCTTTTAATGTATAATTTCAGAATTAATGCGTATTCCATGCGTCGATGCTGGTCTGATTCCACCGTTGGTGAAACTTTTAAACTGTAAGGATCAGGAGGTGTTACTGCAAACCGGACGTGCTCTCGGAAATATATGCTATGATAGTCGTAAGTATCTTTGATTTTTATAACTGCTTGATTGTGTTGCATTATTTCCCTTTCACCATACTACAGAAAATAATGTGACCGTGCCCAACATGCTTTTTAGTAAAGTGTATTTGTGTACTTTAAGATTACTTGGAAATGTCTTGTTGTCCTTAAAACATATCTGCTGATTGTCTTCTGCACCACTCTTACCTGATTCTTACTGTTGTCATACAATGTGGATACCAAAGATCCTCAAAATGTTACATTGTTAAAATTCAAAATATATGAACTAAAGGTGTAAACGTCCTTAGGGGTTTCTTCTCCTGATGCCTTTAACCAATTTAAGAAAAACAAAGAAAAATAGGTAGGGTTTTGCCCCTATCTGCCATATGTTGGTTTTATGAAAAAATTCTCTCTCTGGCTATAGATTGCAATACATTTTATACTTTTTGCATGAATTTGAATTCGGTGTTGTAACTTGGTTCTTCCTTTCCTTCTGTCTGCTCTAGGGCCTGAATGTAATCACTCTTTGTGCATGGGCTACTCCTTATCTAATTGCTTTGTCCTCTTCCTCAATTGTTTTCAATTGTTGTGGCACTTTGTAACTTACATGCATGAAATTGGCTATTCCTAAGTCTGGAAGCTACAAAACTAGTAGCAAACTTTGATGTTTTATACTATGGGGTGTATATATATTAAAAAAAGTCTACTTTTATTTTCTACTTGATCTTTGTAACTAGGTGACTGTCTGCATTAATTCATCAAGCAATAATTTTAATAATTCTATTTTTTTTAATACAATGAATTTCTCTGTTATTTCCCTATGCTTGTTTTCACTGCTAATTCTTTTGACAATGTATACTTCATGTTAAATCCAACAGGTGTCAGTAATTTAGATATTCTTCATTATCCCATGCTATAAATACTGTCTTATGTTTATCTTTATTCTGATTAAATTCACTTTCTTAAAGTCATCAGAAACAGTCATATTTTGTAATGATAAAGCTACATTTATTTTGCACATTACTTCAAATATACAAGCTATAACATGACTAAATATTGTATGCAATTACATTCATTTATTTGATCGGAATAAAGCAATACTCTATGCTCTTCATAGTAGGGGGATCCTCATTTCCTGGATTTCCAGGGACATTTCTGTAATTTCTGTAGGTGTCCGGACTGTTCCAACACAATAGAACATCAAGGTGCTGAAACCCACTTTGCAAATGACATCTAGTGACCTGGTAAGCTGGGAATGGAAACTGGAGTTGGTGCAGCGAGGGTGTTTGCTATGTGCTTTGCCCCATCGATTAAGAACATATAGATCTATAAATATACTGTTTGTTTACTAATAACATATTTTTCATGCTATTCCATCTTACATGAAAATGTTGTACTGTCCATTAATATATACAGTTTCCCAGCGACTGAGGTCCTTTGCAGTATTTGTGCACACAGCTCTAAGATAACACTCATTGCAGAAACTTTCCAGTCATGGTTTTCCACAAGGCGATAACCTTATAGATCACTAAAAGTGAGTCACAGGCAAATGCTGAAATTAAAGGATAACTAGTTTTTGGGTTTTTTCGCTTATGCTTGTCATATAGTGAAACATTCACTGCCGTTCATATGAGAATAAATTGACAAATACCTTTGATAGTAAATTCCAGTTTATCCTCTAAATGGCAGCTGCCATGCTTCCATGGAAAGCAGGCAGCCCGGTCAGGTCCGCGACTGTCTCCCTTCCACTGCAGGGGATCAACAGACGGGGCCTTAATTACTTTAACTGTTGATCCCCTTTGAAAACAAGTGTTTCTCTTTGTGTTGGCAAAGAGAGCCCCCACAAAATTCATACCCTGATCAGACAAATTAAAAAAACAAAAACAAGAATGATGCTCTTTGGTCAAAATGTATCCCCTACTTTGTTTAATTCCATTATTGTATATGCTCATTTATTGCTTGCTTAACATATATCATTCCCTTTTCTATGGTATAGATAATGGTTTATGCAGACAGCTGTGCCAGAGGTCTGGTAGTACAATAAGCATGGTACGGGTGATTGTTCACATCTTTAAATCTTTAAATTTTTGTGTATGTAAAGCATTACACTACATGGTACAGTAACATACTAACTGCTTTTTCATTGGTCATTAATCCAAGTACTCTGCACAAAAGTGTTTAGTATGGTGCCCTGTATGTAATGTGTGATACTTATAACTACACAGTTTGCTTTCTCAACAACACAAGCATTGTGTAAATCAAAGCTAAATCTTCATAAAATAATAAAAGATCCAATAATGAAGATGTGTTCATGATCGTGAGCCTATGATGAACTGATTTACTGGACAATGTAATTATCATTCGAGGGTAACAATGTAGCAGGGCCTTTAAGCAAATGAAATGTTTCATCATTGTAAGCCCAATAACAAGATGGTTAGACATTACAGGGGCCTGCCAGGGTGAAGAATTGCAATCAAAGGTTTATTAAATTACTTAAAGAAGTTTTGCTGCTGTTGCTTAACGCTGATGGAGAGTGCATTAGTAAGAAGGAATAAAATCTCACTGTCGCTCAACCTGGAATCTGGCTGCTGTCGCTTTCTGGTCTTACTAGATCTTTTCTAGGAGTAAGTCGGCCATTGAATAGACCTCCATGTACAATCCAAGTCTCACCGTGCTTTGCATTATCATTGATCGGGTCTGATTATTTTTTTTTTTTTTTTTTTGTTAAACGTTGCTTATATCCTGTTTATTATTTTATTATATTTATTGTATCACTTCACTAAGATGTCTCTGTGTTTAAGTCTTCAGTGCTGTACTGTGTCTCCTGTAAGACACTTTAATCAAGCCAGTATTAAATGTTACATCTAATTATTAAACACAGTTTCATTTTATTATGTTTTGACAAGGAACGCTAAGCAGTTCTCACATTTTATACAGCAGCATTAGTAACACAGGCAAGAATATGTTTGTGAACTCTTTAGGATTACACTTACAATGTTATCAGATTATCAACTCCTAAAGGCCAGTGAGATTGCTCAGTAGGATATTGCATTATATGTAGAATCTGTTGGTCTATGGTTGAACGTGTCAACGGGGTTGTCTCAGCCTTTCATCCTTCCGAGGTAGATAAGATGAGTACTATTAAATTGGGTAATTGTCACATCCCCTGGATGTTGGGCAAAAGTAACATCCTTGAGACTTACCTGAAGACCAGAAAATATCTGAATATACCTTTCATGGCCAAACACTTTGTTGTTATTGTTAATCAGTAAAGATAACAAATTACATTCAAGCTTGATGTGCTTTTCATTAAATGACTCACTGACCTTATAGTTCTTTTCATGAACAACATTTTTAAGCTGTTCATTTTGCTGGGCCATTAAAACTCACATTTACCAAGGTGGCAGAGGCTTGAGTTCTTTGTCTTTGTTCTGCCGATTCTGGATTAGTTCAGCAGCAGTGGCGGAACTATCTATCATTATCGCAGAGGTCACAGCTGCGACCAGCCCCGTCACACCAGGGGCCCGGCTGCCCTGTCGACCCCGGCGATAATGATAGATAAAAACCTGTGCTATGCGATCTGATATCGATATGATCGCATAGCACAGGCCCTCCGGAGAGAGAGATGTGGCCCGTGTGACATAGTCACTGATAGCCGCACCTCCGCTGGTCTCGCACGAGGGGGTTAAAGCTCTGCCCCCTCGCGCTTTGAGCCTCCTAGAGCGCCGGATGTCAGTTACATCCTGGCGCTCAGAAGATAACGCAGGCTGCATCAACCCCCCCCCCCCCCCCCCCCCTGCAATGAAAGGTAACCGTGCAGGGAGGAGGACAAAAATATCTGGGTATGTATGTCTGTAGTGTAAGTCTGTGTGTGTGTGTATGTAAGGATGTAAGTCTGACTGTATGTATGTAGTGAAAGTCTGTGTGTGTGTGTATGTATGGATGTAAGTCTGACTGTATGTATGTAACTGTAAGTCTGACTGTATGTATGTAAGTGTAAGTTACGCCTCTATTCAGCAGTGAACTTGTGTCCCTCTGTCCAGACTTTAATAGTGTCCTTGTTCATTCACGTTAAGAGAATCTATTATCCCACTTTCTAGGTAGTGCTCAGCGATGAACACATCCTGTTTGTCTTCTGAAGAGCAATCTGTTGGCTATTTCTGTTGTTGGGAAATCATAGAGATTCATTGAAGCATGATGCATATCTATATTATTTTCTGTAAGAATAAGTAATGGACAGCAAAATAACAGTAATTTGGAATGACATTCATGCTTGTCCTTGCTGAAGCTTAGGACTGCAACTTCTATCATGCTCGATTAATGCTTTGTCAGCATAGAAGTTGCAGTGACCAGTAAACGCATTATCAGGAAGCCAGGCAGCAGTCACAGTTGAGTGATGTCACTAAACAAGTTCAGAAACTTGAGAATGGAGCATGCCTCCTGGGAGGAGAAGTATAAAATGGTAGCGCTGGACTAGATAGAGGAGGCTAACCCTGTTTCCAATTCTAAGGTAACTATCGTATTCTAACCAAACTGACTCAGATCAAAGGTAAGTACTAGGACCATACATTATTTATATAAAAAATGTCAAGCCACCCCCCCCCCCCCCCCCACCCCCATTACTCCCAATTTAAGCAGAGATGCACCGTGGTTGGTATTCTTATGGCCTTAGTAAAGCATTTGCACTTTAATTATTTATCTATTTGATGGAGACCTTAAGAGGACCTGTCCTCTTCCTGATTGGTTGCCCAGTAATTGTTTAAACTTCATACATTTGGAGAGGGAATCAGTGAAAGCTAGATTTCTGTCCAGAATTCCCACATACTAATGGCAGCTTGAAATGTATCATTCCCAGCATTTTGATTCAACATATTGTGTAGGAGGGATACTAATAGACTGCTTTTAATTATTTTTAATGTGCCTTTTTGTTTGTTTCCAGATGAGGGCAGGCGTGCAGTTGACCAAGCGGGTGGTGCACAAATTGTAGTTGACCTGTTACAGTCAAAATGCACGTTAACAGATCCAGCAAATGAGAAGCTCATGACAGTCTTTTGTGGCATGCTGATGAACTATAGCAATGAGAATGGTAATCTAACTGCTTTATGCTCGTCCAAAAACACACATGCACTAATTGCAGTACAGCCAATGAAACGATACGCACACCTTATTTGTAATCTTTTATATGGTATAATGAGTGCTGTTTGGCCTAGGTTTATATAAAACATTGTATATGTAATTATAAAAAAAAAAAATCTATTTTATTGCATGCTACCCTGTTTTTGGCCTAAAATAACACACTCAGATTTTCCTGCACACCTATTTTATGCAGTTGTTCTTAAAGTCTCCATAATTGCTATTGACTAGTATGAAGTGTTAATTAAAAATTATCCTTTGCCAGGTTTTTTATTTTTATTTTCCTTTCTTTCTGTCCTTTTCAATTCAAGTACCATGATTTCTCAGCCAGATGGATGTTCATTGAATTGCAGAAGCAATCTGTTATATGCCTGTGTTCTTAGGATAGTTCACATTAAATGAAGATTTTATTTTATTTTTCTTACCCAGTAAACATTTATATTATGTAGGGTGGAAAATATACAATTAAATATGCATTGCCTCTCGTTATTGTAAGTTTTCAGTTTGTATAATGAGCTGTAATGTGAAATTTTAGATATCAGAAGCGGATGCATGCATGATGAGATCACTGGTGAACATTTGGTATTCATTTCTGAGCTACAGTTTATTTTCCAAAAAAGGAGTAAAAGTGGCTGCCTTACTGTCTGCTGCTTGTTTACTTATGGGTATGTGGGAAGACTTTAGTGGGTTCACGTGTACCTTGGACATTTTTGTGTCTTTTATTCTCATGAGTTAATATAGCATAGTCATGCTGTAATTTATCTATTTAATGTTATGGTTAGTAGTTAACCCTCAGCAATGTTGCGTGGACCAAAAAGTCACTTTATGCCAGTATTATAAGTGGAAAAAACATACGAAGGCAGGATTACGCATATTTTCTATATAGAAACCTGTCACACATGGAAACAGCACCCGCATGTAATTTATTTTAGAAATAAATTAATTTTTATGCTCGCAAGTGTCCTTCTGCTCTGCTTTTAGACGTGTGAAATAACACACATACTAAAATGTCAGGAATTGGCTCTCTATGAGCTGGTGCAACCCATGTATAAAGAAGCGTGTGCAGAAATGTGCATTAAAAGGGACATCCTCAATTCCGTTGGGGTGTTCTAACAAAAGGGAAAAGTGATTAAGTAGTGTGCCAGAAGTAATGAAAGATAAAGAGAGGAAAGGAAAAAATAGCTGCTGCAAATACCAATTAGAGTTATTCCCAGAACTCAAGAGAGAAGATGCAAATGGATAAATAGTGGTATAACTGCTGAGAAAGAAGTAAAGACTGTAAACTCCGGGAAAAATATACTATATCATTTTAATCGGTGAATAAACATTAAAAAAACACATATACACATAAATATATATTTATGATATTTGTGTGTACAGCGCTCCATCCTTTCTTTTTCCTGTTTCAATTTCAAGAGGTGTTTACTCTATACTCTCTCTTAAAATCATGGCTCTATTGAATAGTGGGAATCCCAGATGGAGATAGTGAACTTGACGAGATATACATTTCTAGATAATGTAAAAAAAAAAGTCAACACATGGTGACATTTTTTAGTTTCTAAACCTTACCACTATTCCAAGGGCATAGTGATTAAACTACAAATATAGCTAGGAAACTTTAAACACACATACCTACCCATCTCTCAGAATACCATCACCTAATAATTAGCCTTCTGCCATCTAAACATTGAGGGAAGCTGCCATTACCATTTTGGATTGGTAAGTATCTTTTTTGATCTATGTATTTGTTGGCAATTTAGCCTGCAAATATTAATGTTGATACATGTGTTCTCTTACTTATGTTTCTTTTACTTTATCTGTAAACCTGTATGTACTTTCACCACCTGGATGCCAGACTGCATGGATCTGCAGTATCTCAGTATTTCCAATATACAAGCTATCTGAAAATAGACATTGTTTTGATACAGTATTGCAATTTCTTTGAACCCCAACCTTTCATCTAAATAAATTGGTGGCAAGTAGTTCTTGTCAAAATAAGGTATGGCTGTAAAATAGATGTGATACTGCTACCCTATTTAACTCTGCCAAGCAGACTGTGAAATGCATCTCAAAACAGCGGTTGCTGTATATACGTATTTCTGGGGAACAGTTTAACACAAGGCACAAAAGGAACATTTCATTGGTTTACATAGTGATTGCTCCACTTTTTAGACACATACCTCTTAATTTCATATGAATCAAATCACCATGGCAATCAAAGAGGAAAACATACTTGTCTCTTGTTCTGCATGTTCACTAGCACACATATTATTATTTCTGACCTACACAATATTCTGCCTTAATTGATGTGTGTACCTATGATTCAGATTAACCCACAATCAGAGTGTATGGTAAATTCCAATAATGATTCAAATTAAATTATAACAATGTATTATAAAGCAAATGTCTGTCTCAACGTCTCTGCGGGGAATGAGTAGGTTCTGTTCTCTTTTTACAGCACTTGATGTATTCATTCCTCGTCACTTCATGTATCCGTTTCTTGTGCACTTTTAACCTGCCTTTTATTGAGCTTACATTTCTGGTAACCATTTTGCTTGCAGCCTTTTAAGTCGAGCAGTTTCCAGCAGTATGCATTAATGTTTGATTGATTGTATCTTCACTAATATGCCTTCAATCTATTTCCTTCCTTTAATCTGTCAATGTATCAATTAATTTTGTATTTATTGATCCATGATGTAAAATCTTTTTTTTTTCCCTGATATATTTCAAATTGTTTCGCATTATATGGATAAAAAGATTCTACCTTTTTATGAGATTATTTCTGAGAATAACTGATTTGAGTTGTATCTGACACATAAAAGCTACTTCAATCATTAGTATGACTTTAAATAACAGTCTGTGTGCTAATACATTTGAAATGGCTCATGAGTTGCTTTTGAAATATAATTACATGGATTTGAATTCTTCAAAGTGGCCCTGTAACCTAAGTGTTTTACAATTATTATGTAGAGGATTATATGTTATGTAAAGATATTTCATTAAAACATTTTAAAATTTTAGGTCTGTATTTTCTGTTTTATAATTGGTGTCGAAATAAGGAATGAGGATGAGATCAGACGTGCCTTGTTAGGTGAAATTGTAGTCACATAGTTTATTAAGTTTAAATAAAGGAATACCACAGCTAAATATAAAAAAAATCACTATGCTACATTTAAGTAGATCTATTTTTTCATGCCTTCTCCTTTACTATATTTTAAAGATGCCTGTTTATTTAGTATATGGAGAAATTCCCACTTTGAATTAATTTGTATGTTCTAATGCTCTCCCTTCACAGATGCTTTTTTCTCCAAGTAAATCAAGCCAATTTGTAATCCTGTTACATTCTTTTCATTTTATTGCATTACTTTTTATCATTGTACTATAAAATCTTGAACTAAGCTTGTTATATAATGTATAGATTAATTTATCTTTTTCATTTCTAGGAATTTTTCATGACAGGGGCCCTTTAAAATCTCTTATAACACTACAGAAATCAGCATAATGTACATCACTGGTTCATGTACATCTTTTTTAAATGACCAGATTTAAACCAGCCAGCAAAGGCTTATTGATGTTTAAAAAAATACCTTACACAGATTCAATTTCTTAAATAATTTCTTAAACAAGTTAACAATGTGCTAAGTTTTTATGCTCTGTATATGATTTGAAGCCTTAACTGCAGTTTGTAACCCAGTATAATCCTCCAAAAATAGATCAAAAAGTTTACCTGTGCAAAGTCGAAAAGGGTACCTTAGGGTAAAGTAATCTTCTGCACCCACATAGTGGTAATTGAATGTGTTGGAAGAAACAATATAGAAAAATTGTACTGTATGAGGCTGCAGAAACTACATTCATGCTATCTGGTAACTTAGGCTCTATTAAAGAAAACAGTATTTGTATTGGCCATTTCCTAAATTGTATGTTATAAAAGGTAATTTTCTTAATCTTTCCTGTAACTATCATTTTTGTATCTAAAAACAATGAGAAAGTATGGATATATTATGTTCTCTAGCATATGTTCTTTCCAGTCTTGCTATAGTTGTCCTATTCATTGAACTGAACTGCTTACTCTCCAATCTTTACTTATGTTCATCTTGAAGGGAAAGTTAAATTACAAACTACTCTATTTACTTTAAAACTCCAATTACTCCAAACTCATAATATTGTGGAAAAAAAGCTTTTGCATTTAAATCCATTCAGTTATAAAAAAAAAAATGTGTTGCTGCAAATTTCTAAACTCTTCTTCTTTTTCACTTGATAAATAATTTGTGATGTTTCTGCTTAATAACTAGTAGATAAAATGAGGCATTTTGCAGAATGTCACTTTATAATGATTTATATGTATAACACTAGTGTAAAATCACAGAACATTTATAGAGCACACAAAACATCTAATAGCTTTCACTTCCAAGTTCTTCTAATCCTAGGAACCAGAGAGCCATAACTCATAAAAGCCCTGCTACTGGCTCCTACATTTTTATACCATTTTACATAGATCCACTATAATTAGCAAGGCTGGCTCCTGAATTAGTATATTTCAGTTTACAATTAGTCTATTTCAACAACTTTTCAGTTTACAATATTTGTGAAGCCCTGCTTATAACTATCTTAACTTGGTCCTCTATAGACCATAAATCTATGGAAAGTGACCTCAATAATTATGTACAATTTATTAAAGGCACACTAATCCATGTTTTATTGTAAAATAAATTATAAACCTTGTGTTACTGGGGCTTTGAATGCGCTTCAGACAGTTTCTAAAGTACTACGGTTCAATTAAATTCATGATAAGTGAATACATGCAAACAATATTACATAGTTTGTAAAAATACAGTCACTTATATCTATTTTATGTAAACTGAATTCTGTTGTATACTTATATAGTCAAAACTGCTGTACATACTTAATATCATGAATATGGTAATAAAACAATACTACACTTTTAAATTCCATAGGATAGTAGGAAAGGCAAATAGACAAGTGCAAAAAATAAAATAATTATGGCAACAGTACACCACATTAATGATGCTACTGGCATGCTATACAAGATTTAAATACACAAGTTTGGTGATCCTTTACCTCAAGATACTACTTCTAGCTTTTTTAATATTTAATCCTGCTTGATTATGTTAAAAATTTGATTTTGCTAGTGATTTTCCACATGTTGATTTTACTTCTGATCTTATCTTAAACTGTAACACTATGCGAAAAGCCTCTCTTTGAATCAATGGTGAATGTGAACTGTATTACACCTAAACTGGCTGGGCTCCACACTGTCATTTTGAATAAGTATAGCACAGGCCGAGAGCTTGCATTAGTACAACATATATTGTATATCCATGTTTTATTTTTACTGGAAATATAAAGTCTAAGTGAATGCACTCTTCCTGACTTTACTTTCTCTTCATGTCTAGATTCTTTGCAAGCTCAGCTCATTAATATGGGTGTGATTCCTACATTAGTGAAGTTGCTAGGGGTCCATTCTCAGAACACTGCTTTGACAGAGATGTGTCTTGTTGCATTTGGTAATTTAGCAGAACTTGGTAAGTATCAGTACATGTTACCAGACTAAGTTGTACTCATGCTTTGAATATTATAACTCAGTTGCTGTAATGACAGTGTATTTGGGTAGATTTTGATAGGTCATTTTGGAATTTTGTTTTTCAGCTACTGGATAAGCCCTAATAAGTGATAAATAACTGTTTTAAACGATGCATAGGTGATATTTTTAATAGAATCGGATATGTAAAATTAAATAAACAAGGGTCAATAGAGTAGTACTATATCTAATACAGAGATATTCATTTGGTAGAAGTGACATTACTTGAAATCAGTTTCTCGACGTTGCTAATGCGCATATGTTATAGATGCGCCACCACTGAGCCTATTTATTACACAATGGATAAGATGGTATCTCTGTGGTCTAAAGAAGTCACCAGCTTTCCACAACTCTGGCCATCATGTCTGGGCTTTTAAATAGGAATTCCTGTGTGCCAGTCACATAACCCATAAAATCTCAAGCTTCAAATTGCAATGAGGAAGTTGGGTAGGCGATTAGAATCTGTTAATATTTCACTTCCCGAGAACAGAAAGCTCAAGTCAATGAAGAACAGCTTTCAATAATGCTTTTTATTAGTTTTCTATTAGGCTTTGATAGTTCTACGCAAGGAGTAATTTATCCTATTTGTCGTCATGATATAGAAAAATATAATAAACCGCTACTGTACTATAGTTTAAAGGACAACCGGGGTCCAGGAAAAAAATGTTTCTTTAAATGGCTTTATTACTGTTAAAAAGAACAGCAGAAAAAGCTTAATTACTTCAAATTTAAATTTAAGCTATTTATATCCAGTACTACATTTCCAGTCTCAATTTTGTAACACTTTTATTACTTTTGCACCTTTAGAATCAAGCAAAGAACAATTTGCTTCCACAAATGTTGCAGATGAACTTGTAAAACATTTTAAAAAGCAGACAGAACATGAAAAGAAGGAGATGATATTTGAAGTTCTGGCTCCATTAGCTGAAAATGGTAAGGGTAAATGTATGGCACATTGTTTGCAATACAATTTCACCACAACATAATGATTGATGTTTGTTTTTTTTAAGCTGCATGTAAAAAAATGTAAAATAAATATTTGTAGTATTGAAAGAAGGGAATTATTGCTTCATCAGCTCTCAAAAACCAAACTAAAAAGTTACATTTAGTAGAGAATGTAATAGTTCTCTGTAGTTAAAGAAGCAGAGGTACTGTTAAAGCAAATGCACAGTGAATGATATTTTATATAAACACCACAGATTTATTGTGTATATACACTTATCACAGTTTACAAAAATATACCTCATGTGATTTAATTTAATCCAAATTATTTGTATTTGCATCTTTCCTTTAGAACTTCAAATGTCAGGTTCCTAATTAATCATTAGTGAAGAAGGAGCTGTGAGTAAACAAAGCACATGTTATAAAAAAAAACCTCCTGTTTTTTAGGTGGTTACTGCTGAAGTGACTTTACAGATCTTAAAAACCCTTAAAATATGATTAAAAAAAAAAAAACTTTAAGAAAGGCTTAACTATTTAAACAGCTTCTATTCATACAGAAGGTCGCTTCTGGAAACACACTTTCAAGCTTCCATGTGAATGTAGCTCTGTAACATGGCAGCATTAATTAGCGTTCAGCGTCAGAGATGCCAAACGACTCCAGCTTAGAGGAAATGCTCATCTCACCCCACAGCTATAGGTTGTGTGCAGCATGATTGACATAGATCTTAACAATGCAACACATCGCATGTCTTTTATAGCTGTATCGCAGGTGGTGGCTGATCACAATGCCTGAATTTGAATCACAAAGTGGGAAATAAATAATGCTTATTTGCTAATATGAGGTCTATCAGTAAGATAAAGTACCCTATGTCTTCGAGTATAAGATGCCATCAATTCTAATATGCACCCCTTTTTTGGGGACGCATTTTAGAAAAAAGTCTTGGACTCTAAGAAACGGTTTTAGGTGGTATACTTACCCGGAATAGCATTGCAAGTCCTCCAGCACCGAAACTCCTCCCACCTTACGTGAACCAAAAGCTGAATTTCAGCTCCTGGAAGGCGAAGCTACTGTCTCTGAAGCAGAGAAGAAAATCTCTGCCTCCGAGACAAAAATAACGTTGTTTTACATTCAGTGACCGAATTTAGCCATTGATTCTAAGATGCATCCCTTTCCCAGAGCTATTAAAATCTTGGGGGAAGGTGCATCTTAGAATCGAGTAAATATGGTATGTATTTCTTTTATTGTGTCATTCATTGCATTCTGTCTTTTGAGATATGTTTAATTAATTGTAACACAAACAACCTCTTACCTACTGCTATGTTACTAGTCAATGACCTTTCTACAGTGCTGTCCTGCTGTGATTTCCGATCAGACTGTAACAGTTTGACTATGCATACTGATACAGTAATAGTATACATTTAGTAGGAATCTATGGCCACTATATAATCCAGGCCACTATTTTGGCTTTGTTCGATACCTGCCCGAGGTTAACATGGCTTGTTTTTGATTGCCTACCTTTTTGGTATTGTGCCTCCAGCACCAACCCAGACAGCTGTAGTTCCACACACTTGAATGAGCTGGCTTCTCAGAAAAGCGCAGAAGCGTGAGGGAGCAGTGAGTGAAACCTGTGCTGCTCTGGAAACATGAGCACTGCCCCCTCACGCTGCACACAATGCTGGATGTGTAGGAGATGTCCAGCCCATCAAAAAAGAACAACAACAACCAAACAGCACCATGAAACATAAGCGAGTAATTTTCATGGGGGTGTGGGAATGAGTGTTATTTATTTGTAGAATTATATTGCATGGTTAAATATTAATGCAGTTATGGCTACTAATGAGAACAATGTGCAATTATGACAATAAATTTGAATGGCACATGTACTAATGTAACTCAATGCCAGAGGTAATCTTGATGGATTACACTGATCAGCCATAACATTATGACCACCTGCCTAATATTGTGTAGGTTTTGTTTTGATGCCAAAACAGCTGTGACCCGTCAAGTCATGGACTCCACTAGAATTCTGAATGTGTGCAGTTGTATCTGACACCAAGACATTGGCAGCAGATCCTTTAAGTGCTGTAAGTTGCGGGGGAGGGGGGCGGCTCCATGGATCAGACTTGTTTGTCCAGCACATCCCACAGATGATCAAATGAAATGAGATCTGGGGAATTTGAAGGTCAAGTCAATACTTTGAACTCATTGTTGTGTTCCTCAAACCATTCCTGAACCATCTTTGCTTTGTGGCAGGGTGCATTTTCCTGCTGAAAGAGGCAAAAGCCATCAATGCAATACTGTTTCAATGCTTAAATAGGTTGTACGTGTTGAAGTAACATCCACGTGAATGGCAGGACCTAAGGCTTCCCAGCAGATAATTGCCCAAAGCATCACACTGCCTCCACCGGCTTGCCACCTGCCAGTGGTCATAATATAATGGCTGATCGTTGTATGTGTTTTAGGTCTTTTTAAATAAAGTTGATGGAAGTATGTGTGTGGAGAAACTTTTTAGATCCTTTTCAGACATATTCTGGATAGTTTTCATGCAATCTCCATGCGAGCATAACTAAACAACTACATATGAAATAGATTGTTGCCACTGTGCATTGCCTCATGAATTTAATAATATCTTGCTCCCAAAGGGCATCCTAGATAAAAGATGAGGCCAGAAACTAATGAAAGTATTTCTGACCTTTTTTTTGTTTATTTTAAGTTAGGCAGAATAATTGATTCTTGCACTTTATATTGCTGTATGCTGCACTTTATTAAATGGCACTGTATGCACTTTATTTTATTACCACTGTTCAGGAGGATATACAATACTTATGGATTGTGTTTTCTGATCACCTAATACTATTGTTGTGCAATCACACATACGTGTATATATAATATATCATTTTCATAGGATTCAAACTTATACATTGGTTTGCTGTATTTTAATATTTATTTGGCAGATTCAATGCCAAATAGTGTTTATTTTGATGTCAAATTTTGATTTAGTTTTAGTCATAGTCTTTTGGCAATAGTTTAGTTTAGCAATATTTTAGTCATCTGAATTGTTTTAGTCGACTAAATCTCCAGTACATTTTACTTGACTAAATCTCCAGCAATGAGGGAGGGAGAAGGTCTGAGAAGTCTGTTTCATAGTGTTAAGTCAAGTTGCTACAGAAATGGGAGGGGTAACTTTTTTTTTTTTAAACTCTTCCTTTAAAGGTTTTGCCTCAGAGCA
The DNA here is from genome assembly GCA_036172795.1 of Pelodytes ibericus. Lineage (NCBI taxonomy): Eukaryota > Metazoa > Chordata > Amphibia > Anura > Pelodytidae > Pelodytes > Pelodytes ibericus. The sequence continues at coordinate 97,920,332 of CM069863.1, forward strand.
CAAGTTAAAAACATGTTTTGTTTTCTTTTAACCTTTTACTTCACAAAAAGAGTTCCATTTGTCTTTTTTACACAGGTGGTCTCTGTAGTTTACTGTCCCTTAGAAATAGGTCATTCTTTTTATGCTAATCTCTCTTTTGGTTTCCATGACTACTGAAAGTTGAATATTTCTTGCAATGTCTGATTACTGCAAAATACATGAGCATTTCTCTTTTATAACTTTACATATTGCTCTTATGGTGATGCCACATGCTGTTAAAATTATTGTCGAATATGCACGGAGACATGTAAAGCCCAAATCTCCTAGCAAAGGGCAGGTACTGCTTTGTGGGGTTTCAAAAAAATCCTCATTGACATTATGCAACATTCTGACATTCATTTTGCTGCATGAATAGGCCTGTCAGGTGTATTTGTGAAAAATAAATCCTAGTGCTTCCGACTACTTAAGGATACCAGATAGATGTTATGAATTTAAATTAATCTGCCTGCTGTTGTGTTCATCTATTCCATTTAATATGCTTATCTATCTTACAATTACCTGGAGAGTCTACTTGCAGTTGGTCTCCTTTGCTGCCCAGTATTTGTCACACATATCTTCTTTCCCTGGTTCTATACAACTGTAGAAGGCATGCCGCACCATTTGTGAGAAGTAGTTTAATTAAATTGAGTGTTGTGTGTGAATAGTAATGCTGCAAGTTGTTTGGTGTTGTTCCTGTATCGTGTGCGTAAAACTGTCTAGGCCATGGCCATAAAAAAAAAATGATTTTTGTATTCTCAAATAGTACACATTTAAAATAAAAATGAGGCTTTTTGTGCAGTGGAGAATATGATTGGTGAACTGTACTGTAATAACGTAATCTTTATTGATAATAGTCAGCAAAAACATTCTTAAACACTGATTTAGATCTCTCTTCCATTTTGGAACAATGGACTATATGCCTGATGGTTATCTTTTTACACGATATACAGACATTTAAGTATGCAGACATTTAAGAAACAAAATTACTGACACCTTAAATACATAAACCCTCCAGCCTTCCAACTGCGACCCTCCAGCCACTGGTTAATTAGGCAACTCATAATTCCCCAGCAGCTTTTAAGAATTGCAGAGCATCATGGTAGTTGTAGTTCAGAAAAAGCAGTTGGATGGATACTTACTGTGTGTATTGTGCCAATATGGCATTGCTGGTTTTAGAAAATGTGGTAGCTGTTATTCATCTCCTAGTGTACTACAAAATAAACGTGGATCAAGTTAAAATACATGTTATTATAAACTTGTGTGCTTAGACACAACTATGTCTTTAAACTAACAAAACATCTCTGTTGTAGTATGCTTTATGAAGGCTATACATGGGGAATAAATGATTCCTTATCTGCAACGGAGATTCATTCTGAGCCACAGTTGGCACTGGCAGGGAGAATTGTGTTCATGTCAGCTGCTTCTCGTTGGAAGAGCTTTTCCGTTTAATATGCACTTAAAGCAACATCTGTTACACAAAATAATCATCCTGACAAATGACTGTCATTGGAAGGTTTATGTTTATTTAAGGCATGTGGTGTGGGTGTCTTACTAAAATGTATGCCACTAATCTACATAATATTAACAAGCAAAGCATTGTTTTATGCAACAATTAGCAACGATTATTTCCCCTTAATTTATACATCTATTTTTAATCGTTTTTATTATTTCATTCCATATTACTGCTTTTTTCATTGTAATGTTGTTGACTTAATGCATGTAGCATTTGGCAAATGATGCAATTGAGTCATATGAAACATATGTAGCAACATACTTTGTAAAACAAACATTTATTTGGGTAATTAACAGTTTTATTTAATGGACATTAAACAGAGCTGACATTGGGTTCTATTCAGTGAGCTGATTTATCACTTCTCACTGGTTTTTGTCTCAAAAGTTCTTTTTGCGGAGATAATTTCTTAGGTCCTTGAATACAGCCCATAAAGTCCACTTTGACTGATTTGACGCACACTGTATTTATACACCAATCAGCCATAACATGATGACAACCTGCCTAATATTGTGTAGGTCCCCTTTTACCGCCAAAACAGCCCTGACCTCTGAAGGTGTGCTGTGGTAACTGGCATCAAAACATTAGCGCCAGATCCTTTTAAGTTCTGTAAGTTGTGAGGTGTGGGCGCCACGGATCGGACTTGTTGTTCCAGGACATCCTACAGATGCTAAAATGGATTGAGATCTGGGGAACTTGGAGGCCAAGCCAACACCTTGAACTCATTTTTGTGCCCCTTATACCATTCCTGAACCTTTTTTTTGCTATGTAGTAATTATCCTACTTAAAAAGACCAATGCCATCAGTGAATACTGTTTCCGTGTACATGGTCTTCAACAGTGTTTAAGTAGGTGGTACGTGTCAATGTAATATCCACATGAATGGCGGAACCCGAGGTAATTTATTTGGAGTATATGATTTTTACTTATTCTTGACAAAAATTCTATGATATGACTTATTCCAAAATGTACTATATTAAGGTAAATTAGTCCCCAGTTACAGAAGCGATAACTGTGTAATGAGGCACCCTTTTTTATCTCTTCAAAACTACCTAGGGTATATCATGTGACACATTTGACACCAAACCTTTTGTGCATTGTATTGTGGCTCTGAATTATGAGAGATTGATGTATGTTACTGGAAAACATTGTCAAATTAATTTTACCATAATTCTTTAATGAAGTGCTGTTTGGTAAATGTGTGAACATGTCTACTTATTAAATAATGATTTTATTTTCCAGATGCGATCAAACTCCAGTTAGTTGAAGCCGGCTTAGTGGAGTGCTTACTTGATATTGTCCATCAGAATGTCAGCAGTGAGAAAGATGATGACATAGCAGAACTGAAAACTGCATCTGATCTCATGGTGTTGCTACTTTTGGGCGGTACAGTACAATTTTCATTAGAAAAATACATGTACATCTTGGGGAGATGTGGCTCCCACCCCTATTTTGTCTCCATGAGTTAACAGGATAAGCCAAGACGTGGGTCCCTGGCTCACTGCACCTCTTTGAGAACCAGCCATACCAATGAAGGCCAATAGTTGCTGTGTTCCTCGTGCAGAGGAGGCTTGCCATGCATTTTGGGTCTAGACTGCCCTTATGGGCAGTGCTGTATTTACCGCGAGGCATCCTAGGCGGATGCCTAGGGCGGCAAATTTTGGGGGGCGGCCCCCAGCACTGAAAAAAACATTTTTTTTAAAAAAAAGACCGCGCTTGCAGGCAGAGACGGAGGTGACAGGGGATCGGAAGATCCCCCCCCTCACCAACGCTCTGCCTGCCAGGCTGCACGGGGAGCTGAACAGGCAGCACAGAGAAACCTCCGTGCTGCTTGTTCGGCTCCCCGTGCAGTGTGCCGACAGTCACGTGACGGGCGCGCTGACGTCATACGCGCGCCCGGTCACGTGACCTGTCGGCACAATCGCCGGGAAGCCGAACAGGCAGCGTGTGATGGGAGAGTGTGTGTGATGGGAGACAGTGTGTGTGACTGAGTGTGATGGGAGTCGGAGTGTGTGATGGGAGTAGGAGTGTGTGATGGGAGTGTGAGCTTGATGTGAGTCTGAATGATGGGGCATGTCTTAGGTGTGTAACGTGGGTGTGCAGCTTGTGTAGGGGGGTGCCCAGATTTTGTCTGCCTAGGGCAGCACAAAATCAAGATACACCACTGCTTAGGGGTGTGATTAGTCTGATATGTTAATGGAGAGGTCTCCTTTAACAGTTGTTAATGGTGCAAGTGAGTAAAGTTTCAGCCTTTGAAAATTGTTCCTGTAGCACAGCTCCAACTTTAGTAACATTAGGCTTGCTTATGTAATTTATGATATTTTATAAGCATTCATATATGCATATTTTATGCATTATACACCATGGGAAGATCCACAAATTTCTAATATGAGATATATAAAGTTTTGGTGTACATAATTTTATTTTTTATATCTAGGTTTACACAGATGAGATATACTAATATCTTGTGCATAATGCAAAACTATGTCTTGGTTTACACAGAAGATATACTAAGATCGTGTGCATAATGTATTATCTATATCTTGGTTTTCACAGATGAGTCAATGCAAAAGCTTTTTGAGGGTGGAAAGGGCAGTGTGTTTCAAAGGGTCCTGTCCTGGCTTCCATCTAACAACCATCAGCTGCAACTTGCCGGGGCTCTCGCGATTGCAAACTTTGCAAGAAATGGTAATGTTCATAAATATTTTTAGTTATTATAAGTTAAGAACTTGGTTCTAATCTCATACTTTCCTTACTTGCTAATGTAATTTTGCCCACCCTGTCTCACCTCTTTTAAAGAGCCACTAAACCTTTTTTTTTCGCAGAAAATGAAAAAAACTTGGTATGTACATTTTTAGGTACATGCCAGTTTATTTGCACTAGTAATGAGAGAATGTTGGCAACTGCCTCAGCCATGATACTTCTGCCAATAAAAGGATAGAGACCTTAATTTTAACTTGTCCCATCATGTGGAGTTTAATTGTAAGCGGGGAAAAAAACACTACTTTATGTTACTGCCGTATAACTCGCAAAACACGTAAACTCACATTTCTAAAACCAGGACTAATATTAGAAACTATCTAGCCGAGGTCTTTTTTACAGTTTGTAGATTCAGGTAAAGGTTAGAAAATTGTTTTTATGCTATAATTTTTTTTTATAGTAAATTTATATGATGTGATGAAAATAATGTTATCTTAAGAAAGCCCTTATGGTGATTAAAAACATTATATAATATGTGTGGGTACATTAAAATGGGGGTAAAATTACAGCCAAACACAATCACCGCAGAAATATAACAGTCTCAGTCACTAAGGAGTTATAATTAAAAAAAAAAATATATATATATATATATTTTTTTTTTTTAATTACTTGCTTTGTTTTGCTCTAATATAAATTTGGCTCAAAAAACATATAACCTGAGTTTAGCTAAATTAAAGTGTATAGCATATAAATACTTTTTAAAAGTTAAATTAATTCTTTTAAGTTTATTCCTATAAATGTCTATTTTCAGTCTGCTGTTTATATTCCTTGGCATACTAAATAATCTAGAAATTCTGTACTATTAACCCTGCTCTTGTTTATTTAGATGGAAATTGCATCCACATGGTGGACAATGGCATTGTGCAAAAACTTGTTGACCTTCTAGATAGACATGTAGAAGATGGGAACGTAACTGTACAGCATGCAGCTCTCAGTGCTCTTCGAAACCTGGCTATTCCTGGTAATGTACACAATGGCTATTAGGATGTGTAGTGTGTATGGGTAAAAAGGCATGAAAATGTATGAACTAGGTATCCTGATAAAATAAACCAATGTATGTGCAGATGATTTTACATGCTTGGAAGAGTTCTTTACAAATGTAACGCTTTACTGTGTTTTTGTTTTTAGTTGTGAATAAAGCAAAGATGCTATCTGCAGGAGTAGCAGAAGAAGTGTTAAAATTTCTTACATCGGAAATGCCTCCGGTCCAGTTTAAATTGTTGGGAACACTGAGGATGTTAATAGATGCACAAGGTAACTACATTATCTGTACCAGACATGGCACAGTCAGTTCAGAAACTACTTATTGGGAGCTGCAAATCTAACCTTATTGAATTGATTATTTATATTTAAATATATATTGCCACAACACATGAGTATGGTCACATCTGTCTAATCTCAGCTCATATTCCCGATCAATGGGTGAACAGTCCAGTGTTTGGCAAATTCTGCTTCATAATGATTGGAATGGCCATCATTGACAAATATTTCCTAATTGGCTAGATATAGCTAAATGTTTTTGGGGTTTTTTTTTACTCTTTTTAAGACTTTTAAAAATACAACTTGTTTTTATTTTAATGTCTGTATTTCAAGTGCTTTATAAACAATAGAGATCTCTCTATATAAACAATTACTTATTTCCCTTCCTAATCAGTGCTAATGATAAGCACAGCTTACATGCAGCTTTTCTTCAAATGTTCACTAGTGCAAATTACATAATTATCAGACCCCAAAACAGTTCATATTACAAAAAATACCCATCATATCTCAAGTTGGAAGAGACCTTTTTTCTTTTCTTTCTCTTTTAAACACTTTAATCAACAGAAAAACGTTAGCATTACAAAAATTTAGATGTGCGATTATTACATTAGTTACATCTGGTTCGCAAGGGTTAAACACGGACACAAAATATAACGTACAAAACCCGCAATTCCCCCATTATACTAAACGTCTGCAATCTGCAGAGTTGCCACACTTCTCTTAATAACACTGGTATCATAAAGTAGCATGAGTAATTTAAGGTTAAATAGGGAGCTACTATTTTTTTTTAAAAATGAAACCGCGGAATAATATGCTACCTGCCTCAGGAAGAAGTAGGGGAAAAAAAGAGAACATAGATGGAAAAACTTTAGGTATATCAAAAGATTAACTCCATCATACTTCTTGAATAGAAACCCTTCCTATATTTAATGCCTGGGAGAATAAAAAATTTGGACCAAGTACGGGGTTAAGACCTCCCACTGGTAAGGAAGTGGGGAAGGAGAAAACCCCCCCAAAAAAACAGTAAAAATCTTTAAGTCTTGGTGGCTTTCAATCGTGTGGCAAACTTATTCCAATGACAAGTTCATGGGGAATCACATATAAAACAACTCAACATTTACCGGACACTAAACATTTAAACATTATTCTTTCCCGCTGGCGGACGGGGGAGAGGGGGGGGGGGAATCGATCTCCTACAGCAACCCAGCAAGGGAGGACGGACTCGGGAACTCACTGACCCCAACCCCTTCCACAAGTATCAACCGCTATTTCCCAATTTTGCCTCTATAGTCGTCTTTTATATCATTAAAAGGACCCCGATTCCAGTTCATTCGTCCACCTATTCCAGTATTGTGCCTCTGTGAGGTTCCCTAAGTCATAGAAAGCCCTGCTACTCTCCATCCTACATTGATGAATCACCTGTGATTTTAACTTCGGCCATTCTGGTGCCTTCGGGTTTTTCCAGTTCCTGGCTATTTCCAATTTACAGGCTGTTAAGATATGAATAATAATCTTATGCTCTTTTGTGTATTCCGGGAAATTTAGATGCAAAAGTGCCATTTCTGTTTTTTTTTTTTTTAATATTTCAATCTTTATTCAATTTTACATTAATTTCTTTCCAATAATCTAAACAAACACATAAATATACATAGAAGTAATTCGACAGGTCAAAATACGCATTTGTTAGCAAAAACAAAAATATTTTAGCATCAAGGTTGCTCCAGTGCATTTTTCAGTTTTAACACTTATGGGAGGGGCAAGAGGATGGGAGGGAGAAGGAGAAGAACTAGACATGAAAAGGAAAACTTAACCTAGGCTCCCCTGCCGCCTAAAGTAGCTCCCAAAATGCTCTCTCATACGCACCATATCATCCACATTCGCATCCTCATTCGCCCAACAGCCAACCTCTTGGGGTCTTGATCTTGACGGGGGGGGGGGGGGGGGGAGGGGGCAGATAGTGCTCTATACTTAGCTAAAACCTGCGGGGGGGGCGATGGCCGAATAGTGAGACAGAGGCGTCGGGAAATCTCCTCACAGGGGGTAAATAACCCCAGCAGAAGCCAGGGAGCGGGAATACGCCCTCGACCAGTGATAGAGATCAGTTTGCTAGCTCCAACCATTTTGACCAAATTCCCTCATAGGTTTCTTTACTAACTTTATTTTTATTTTTGGCCCTCAAGAGGAAATATTTTTCGGCCTCGGCCTGGAAGTTTATCTGCAACTTAATTTCGGGCCAGGACGGTATTTCTGACCTCCTCCAGTATCTTGATAGACATATTTTAAAAGCTACGAGAATATTGATACAGAGGGCCTTCCGGTTTTTATCAGTTTCCCGTAAATCTAAGTGGAACAAAAAGGCTTGTGGAGTAAGTTGCCCTTGATTAGGGGTCACCCCTTCTATTAAAGCAGATGCCTTCTGTCTTATCGCTAATAACTCGTTGCAATCCCACCATATATGGCGGTTCGATCCAATTGCCTGGTGGCAACGCCAACATAAATCGTTTGCGTTTACGTCAAATTTAGCCAGTCTTTTAGTAACTAGATACCATCTATGAGTAAGTTTATAAAATTGCTCATGAATGTTGATACAGTGATTTGCTCCCCTAACTTCTTGCCAAACCTTGAACCATTCTTGGGGGGCAAATGACTTATCCAAATCGATCTCCCATTGCGTAATCGCCGACGACTTCCCAACCGTCACCCCCATGTCGAGAAATCGTCGGGATTTTGCTATTACATTGCTGGTCCCCACCATAGTCAAGAAATTCTCCCAGTCCGACACATCCGTGGGAGGATGTTCCCCAAGAAAGGATCTGAGTCTAAGATAGTTATAAACTTCAATGCCTGGGAGGTTATAATTTTTAGTTAATATCTCAAAGGAGGTCAAGTTGTCATTTGTATATAAATCGCCCAATATGTTGATCCCAGCCTCCCTCCATCTCTGTAATTTGATATCCCTTATACATAGCAAGACTATCTGCAAAGGGGCAGCTTTTGATAATGTGTCTCTTATATTATGTGATCTCTTTAATTTATAAAATGAGTTCATTCCGTCTGTTATTGTCCTAAGCGGGCAGTCCATATTTCGATAAAACTCGCGGGGTAACCAAAGGAGTAAGGCGGGGTCGTTATTTCCACATGCCATCTTTTCTAACCTGTACCAACCTGGGCCGTATCTTTGGTTCTTCCACGCTAATACATGTGACAATTGACACGCCTCGTATGTTCTACGCAGGTCTGGGTATCCCAGTCCGTCATATTGCAAGGCACGTTTAAGTGTCTGACTGGGAATGCGTGGCTTTTTAGATGCCCAAGCGAATTTTGAAAACATTAAGTCATATTCTCTCAAAATCTTAGTCGGAACTTTGTATGGTATGGTTCGCAATAGATATATAAGCTTCGGGAGAATGTAGGCTTTCAGTATGTTAATACGGCCTAACCAAGATGTTTCCAATTTTGCCCAATGTGAGATCTGTTTTTTTAGGTCTATAAGTAACAACTTATGGTTCACTGGGACAATTCTATCTAATTGCCTCAAAATTTTGATCCCTAGGTAATCTATTGTCTTACATACCAACCCTTCCCCGCCAAAAAGCCGCCTTACCTGACAGTTGGGTATTGGGAGATAGAGGGAGATAGACTGTGTTTTAAGGAGGTTGACCTTGTAGTTAGAATAGGAGCCATACAGCTCAAGGGCTTCAAGGAGTGCTGGTATCGAGGTTAGGGGATTCGACAAGGTCAGCAAGACGTCGTCTGCATAAAGTGTAATAAGATGTTCGTCCGAACCAATCGGGATCCCTTCCACGTCCTGTGAGTTTCTCAAATATTGGGCCAAGGGTTCAATGGTGAGTGCGTATAAAAGGGGCGCTAGCGGGCAACCCTGTCTAGTTCCGTTGCGGATATCGAAAAACTCCGAAGCCAGGAAAGGACCCCTAATCCTGGCCCGTGGATCTGCATATAGTGACATTGTTGCGTTGTAAAACGAGCCCATAAATCCAAAAGCCAGGAGGGTTTCCGACAAAAATCTCCAATCCACTCTGTCAAAGGCCTTCTCCGCATCAAGAGCGACAATGACAGAGGGTATTTTCCTTTGATGTATACTATCGATAATGTCGAAAACCCTCCTAGTATTCTCAGAGCCCTCCCTACCCGGCATGAAGCCGGCTTGGTCAGGATGAATCAAGTTATGGATCACCAGCTTTAAACGATTAGCCAGGATCTTGGAGAATATCTTAATGTCGGTATTTATTAGTGATATGGGCCTATAATTACTCACCATCTCCGGGTCCTTACCTGGCTTCGGAATAGGGGAAATAGAGGCCTCCAGCATCTCCTGTGGGAATCCCTGTCCTCTAGTAACTGAATTATACAATCTGACTAGTATAGGAGAAATCACTGGCTCGAGTATCTGATAGAAGGAAGCTGGGAACCCATCTGGGCCTGGGGATTTGCCCTTCTTCATCTCCCTGATTGTTTTAGATACTTCCACTAAGGTGATCTGTGTATTAATAGATTCAATCTGATCAATCGACAAGCGCGGCAAGCAGAGAGTTCCAAGAAACCTGGTCAAGTCGAAGCTAGATGTCTCCGGTTGTGGCAGATTGTATAGTCTCTCATAGTATGCTTTAAAAGCTGCGGCAATTTGTTCTGGGGCAATGCAAGTCTTGCCCTCATTTACTATCTTATTTATTCTTGAACGTGCATTTTGGGTTTTAAGTTTTTTTGTCAATTCTTTCCCCACTCTGTTATTGCTGTAATACCACTTGCTTTTTAAGCGAGTCATTGCGGTTTCAGCTCTAATCCGGAGAGCCCTCTTAACCTTCTCCTGAACATCCTGGATCTCTCTGCTTGTCCGCTCGGAAGGATCCGCCTTATTCCTGGCCTCAAGGGTTGCCAATACAGCATACAGCTCCGCCAAGTCCTTACCCCTTTTTTTCTTTAACCAGGCGCCCTTTTTAATCAAGTAACCTCGCGTAACACACTTTAAGGTACACCATAGATTCTGATCTGACGTTTCCGCATTATCATTAGTTTCGACAAACGATTTAACCTGTTCGATCAGTTCCTGGGCCCTCTCTTCTGGCTCTATCAGCTGCTCATTTAACCTCCAGCTGTTACGGGTTTGATAATTAGGGTTGTCTTTAATGTCCAAATATATTGGGGCGTGGTCTGACCATGTGATGTTACCCACACTGGATTTGGAACATCTTTGAAGCATAGGGCCCGTTACCAAAAAGAAATCAATTCTTGAATAAGTCATATGAACCCTAGAGAGGAAGGAATAATCCCTTTCCTCCGGGTGGTGCACCCTCCATACATCATAGAGGTTTTGCCTAAACAGACAGGCTGAAAAGGCGTCTGCTCTTGCCCTTATACTAGCCTCCTGCTTCCTCGCATCAGCTGTCCGTCTATCAAGATCGAAATTAGTTATCGCATTGAGGTCGCCTCCAATAATCAAAAAGCCTTGAGCAACCCTCTCAATACGATCCATTGATGAATTTACAAATCCTATGGTGCCCTCCGAGGGGGCATAAAGATTGGCTAATGTGTAAAGTATATCATTAATTTTGCAGACCAGTATGATTCTCCGAGCTTCTGGATCTGTTTCTAGATAGATGAGTTTGAATTTAATTTTGGCCGTCACTATAATTGCCACTCCCCTCTTTTTTTTCAGTGCCATTGCAGAGGAATATACATGGGGGTATTTAGAGTATTTCCACTGAATTCTCTCATCCTGCCTCCAATGAGTTTCCTGAACAAATACGATATCGATGTTGCCCTTTAACAATGAGTCATACAGATACGATCTCTTATGGGGGGAATTTAAGCCCTGTGCGTTTATCGACATTAATTTAATAGCCATCTCTCGCCCAATCGACCATCAGATCCCCCCCAGCCAAGTTCCCGTGCCTCTCGCCCAGCCCCCCAGACCCCAGAACCATTTCTGGTTTTAAATCACATTTCTCACCAAATTTAACCCTTAGTCGGTGGGAGATATCTTGCCAGAATCCAAGAATGATTGGACATAGCCACCAGATATGCATATAGTCTCCTCGGGCTCTGTGACTCTGTGAAAAGGCTGGGTATATCTTACAGAGCCTTGCGGGGACTAAATACCATCGGTTGATTGAACTGTGTCTCATTTAGGTTTAGGCAATGGACAGCCCTATAACACCTATCCAGAGCCAAGCACCATTGTTTTTCCTCTATTTGTATCTGGAGGTCTTTTTGCCAGTTCAGGATGGCGGGAGAAGGCACAACTCTCTTTAAAGATTTAAGAATTTCCAGTGAATTTGCTACAAGCTTTCTGTGGTGGTGTTGCAGGATAAGTCTACTCAGTAATGCTAATGGGCCTATACTGTTAGGATCTACAAAACCAAAGATATTTCCCTAGCAACCCTTAACTCTAAGATATTTAAAAAGGTCTTGGGGTGAGAGATCAAATTGCTCTTGGAGAGCCGGGAAGGTTTTTATATTGTCGTTATCTATCAGATCTTCAATCCGAAGCATACCCTTTTGTACCCAATTCATTAGGTCAATGTTTTCCATCAAGTGACCAATCACTGTTAATGGTAGGGTGGGGATTAATTTGTTCTTTAGACCTATTTTAGCTTTAACTTGGTTCCAGTTATCTATTATCTGATTTTGCTTCCTCTTTTTGCGAGGATATGGCCTGGGCCAGGAATGCGGCTTGTGCATATTCCCCTATTAGTGGGATCCCCAAACCACCTTTCTTGGGTGTCTTAGATAGTATCTGTAATCCTAGCCTTGGTCTCTTGGTATTCCAAATAAATCGTGAGAAAGATGATTGTATCATCTGCAGCCAATGAGCTGGCATCCTAAATGGAAGCATACGAAAAATATGCCTTAATCGCATTTATTCTTCCCCACCATACTGACTTCCATACTACCAGATTTCTATCTACCGTATTTGCTCGATTATAAGACGAGGTTTTTTTCCGAGCAAATCCCCCTCGTCTTATAATCGAGGTCTCTTATAATCTGACCTCAAATTGAGGTCAGATTATAAGACATAGATCCAGGTCCCCAGCAGAGCTGCAGGGGACCTGGATCCCCCTCTCTAGCAGCAGGGGATGTCTGCGCAACGAGCGCAGACTCCCCTGCTTCCGCCAGGCACGACCGCCGGGGCTTCTGTGAAGAAGCCGGTACTTCCGCTTTCATCACAGAAGTCCCGGCGAGCGTGCCGGGCGGCAGCAGGGGAGGTCTGCGCTCATCGCGCAGACTTCCTCTGCTGCCCCACTAGCCACCAGGGTAAATCGGGCAGCTGGGGGATGTCTGCACGATACGTGCAGATATCCTCCATGCTGCCCGACACGGCAGACTATTATGACGGACAGCTGTACGTCATAATAGACTGCCGTGTCGGGCAGCATGGAGGATATCTGCAAGTATCGTGCAGACATCCCCCGGCTGCCCCCACTAGCCACCAGGGATCAAGGTAAGGGGAAGGGAGGGAGGGGGGCAGAGAGACAGGGGGAGGGAGGGAGGGGGGCAGAGAGACAGGGGGAGGGAGGGAGGGGGACAGAGAGACAGGGGGAGGGAGGGAGGGGGACAGAGAGACAGGGGGGACAGAGAGACAGGGGGAGGGAGGGGGACAGAGAGACAGGGGGGAGGGAGGGGGGCAGAGACAGAGTCAAGGGGAGGGAGGGGGTTAAGAGACAGAGACAAGGGGAGGGAAGGGGTTAAGAGACAGACAAGGGGAGGGAAGGGGTTAAGAGACAGAGGGAAGGGGTTAAGAGACAGACAAGGGGAGTGAGGGGGTTAAGAGACAGGCAAGGGGAGGGGGGAGAGAGAGAAAAATGGGGGCAAGGGAAAGAGAAAGGCAGCATTGGCACATAAAAAGAAATAAAAACTAGAAATACATTTTTTGATATCATAATTTTTTTATTTAAAAAGCAATTTACATGTGAATATATACAAGTTTAACTTTTTTCCTATAGGGTAGTCTTATATTCAGGCTTTTAGTTTTTTTCCTAAAGGAATATCCAATGTTTGGGGGGTCGTCTTATAATCAGGGTCGTCTTATAATCGAGCAAATACGGTATTTCCCTCATCAGGGGGAGAGCATTTTTCTGTGTCCAATTTTTTGGGTCCACAGAGATGTTCACCCCCAGATAGGGCAAACTCTGTTTGTTCCAGGTGAAACTATATTTCTTTTCTATGTCTATTATCTGTTCGGGGGACATATTGAAGGGCATCGCTATGGTTTTAGCAACATTAAGTTTGTAATTTGATACCCGGCTGTAATTTGTTATTTTCGACATTACATGGTCCACCGAGACAGCAGGATCTTCCACTGTTATTAGGATGTCATCAGCATAAAGTTATGCTATCTCCTGTCAGTTAGGGATGTCCCTCGCCAGGGGCTCCAAAGTCAAGATGTAAAGTAGGGGGGACAATGGACACATCTGTCGAGTTCCGTTTGTCAAATGGAACCATGAGGAATCAATCCCCGGGCCTACTACCCTCCCTGTTGGCCGCGAGTATAATGCACTGCGGAAATAACCCACTATGCCGAATGCATCGAGGGTGCCACCCAGAAAATCCCAGCCGACCCTGTCAAAGGCCTTCTCAGTGTCCAGAGACCGGGTCAGCTGGGGAATCCGGCCCTCAGCCGCATACTGAAACATGTTTGCCAGAGTTCTAATATGTCCCGCTGTTGTCCTCCCTGGGACAAACCCCACCTGGTTGGGGTGGACTAGGTCTTTTATTATTAATTTCAGTCTATCTGCCAGAATGTCAGCATAGATTTTCGCGTCTAAGTTCAGCAACGCAATGGGCCTATAACTAGTGATCTCATTAGCCGCTTTGCCACTCTTCAATATTGGGATGATATTCCCTTGCAAGATATCCTCCGGAAGGGTACCTGTATCTCTTGCTTCATTATAGACTTCAGTTACATTTGTGACTATCTCTTTAAGTAGGGTTTTATAGAACAGGGGGCCAAACCAATCTGGGCCGGGCGCTTTGCCCTCTTTCTGCCTAAGAATGGCATCCGTGACTTCTTTGTTTGTGAACGGCCTATTTAGGTCCATCATCGTTGCAAGTGGTGGTTTAGGGAACTCTCTCTTCTCAAAATACTCTGTTATCCCCTCTTTATTAGTCTCTGATGATAGGTTATACAGGGTGGAGTAATAATCATTAAAGGCCTTACCAATTTTCTCTGGGGATAAACATACCTCTTTGTTATAGTCAATCCTGGCTCTCTTATTTTTTGCATTTTTTTTATTTAATAAGTTGGTCATAAGATTGTTCCCTCTGTAATACCACTGAGTTTTTAATTTTCTCAACATCGCGTTTGCCCTATCAATGAGTTTTAAATTGATCCTAGAGTGTATCTCTTTGTGATCGCCTTAGATCTATCTATTGTGACCGATGCCTAATTTAATCTTGTTAGCTGATGTAGTTGTATATAGAGGTCCGATAGCCTTGATTCTGCTTTTTTTTGGCCTGTGAGCCCAATTTAATGAATGGTCCCCGCGCAACCGCCTTATAGGCACACCACATCGTGGATGGGGAGAGATCAATGGAGTTGTTTTCTTGAAAATAATTTTCGGTTATATGGTCAATGTCCTCTTTGTTTCAGTAGATTGGGATTCAACCACCACTCCGATCTATGTTCGGTGTATGTGTCTTTAAGATCACCAATGACTGAGTTATGATCAGACCAGGTAATCTCATTTATCCTGATGCTAGCTACCTGTAGTGTTATACCTGTGTCCCCTAAGGTCATATCTATCCGTGAGTATGCAGAGTAGGTTTTTGAGAAGCATGTGTAATCCTGTTCAGTTGTATGGAATATTCGCCAAATGTCATATAGTGATACTTTATCTAGGAGGTCCTGTAATCTCCGTGCCTGAGAGGTAACCCTTCTATCCCTGGGTCTGTCCCTTAATATCTTTTTGTCCAAATTTGGATCCAGGAGGCAGTTAAAATCTCCCATAACTAGGAGGGAGCCCTGTCTCACCATTTCTATCTTACTGAATAGTTTCTTAATGAACTGGATCGGGGCCTCATTCGGGGCATATAAGTTGACTAGAGTTAAGAGTTTATGGTCAAATTCCCCAACTATGATTATATACCTCCCTTCTGGGTCCAACTCAGTATATTTCAAATTTACGTTGACATCGCTCAAGATCATAATAGCAACTCCCCGTTTTTTTACCTTTATCCGTTCCCTGGAGAGGTAATTAAGAAGAATAGCTCTTTTGAGGGGAGTTCAGGCCTCGCACGTTTAGGGTAGCGAATCTAACCATTTGGTTTGTTTCTTTTGCCAGCCCCTCCCCCCCCCCAAATCCCACCCAGTACTGCCAGCAGACCTATACATTACAAGACATAACACAATACATACAATTACATACGGTCCTCCGTCCCATACGGAGGAGCCTAATTTCGCACTTTTGTTAAACCCCAACATGTGCGATAGTTTCCACAAATTAATTGTGGGTATCGAACCAGTGCTCTTGCGGTGGGTCTGTCGCAAGAACGGGAGAGAGAGAAGAAAAGGAGAAAAATAGGGAAAGGAGAAAAAGAGAAGGGGGAGAAGACACAGAGAAGAACCCACAATGGAGAGGGGGAATAAGATAGCGAGTCGTTCATTATAGTTTGTTAAATCTCCTATTCATTGGCTTTACAAGGGAGTAACCGATGCATAGCCCCATTTCTGTCAGTTTATGATCATCACTAAGTGGGTCAAGCTTATTTTATTCAACCTGCGAAGGTCTACTAGGGGAGGGAAGTTGGAAGAGACCTTTAAAAAATGCACCTGATTTTTCTTTCTTAAAATGTTAAGTTCATTTTGTTTGTCTTCCTAAAGCAGAGGCTGCTGAACAGCTGGGAAAGAATGCCAAACTTGTGGAGCGCTTGGTGGAATGGTGTGAAGCCAAGGACCATGCTGGCGTTATGGGGGAATCAAACAGACTGCTCTCCGCTCTCATAAGACATAGTAAATCAAAGGTTGGTCTAACAGGAATATCATGATTTTATATAGAATTTATCTTTTCCTTTCTAAAAAAAAAAAAAAAAAAAACTCATACTGATTAGAAAAAATAGTTCTATTGTATGCATGCTCCATACTATACTATGTATATTATATCTGTATGGGGAGAGGTCTATCTGATGTTCTGTTTAGCCTGATGTAATGAGAATATTTGGAATAATATTAGATTCGTTGTCACATTTTGGCTAATTTGTTTCAGAAAATAAAGACACTTGCTCCGCACTTCTGTGAGGTGTGTTTGTTCTCACCCCAAAAAGTCAACGCTTCGATCCAAGAGGCTTGATAAAGACACTCTTTTTTTTTTTTTTTTGCTGTAAGAATAAACACACCTCAAAGAAGTGCTGAGCAAGTGTCTTTAAAGGGATGCAGAATTTTTATTGGCCGTGGCACTTCAGAGTTTAAGAAGAATAAAAAATGTTTTGTTTTTTTGTTCTAGCCCTAGGGTCGGGGTTATGGATATAATAAATAACAAATACAAATAAATGATATGAAATTTAAAAAAGTCCTTCTAATCCTAATTCGGACTGAAACATTAATCTTATCCATAATAAATCACTGTATATTAACATTTATTTATATAGCACCAACCATTTACGTAGCGCTAGGTACCGAGCATAGAGGGGGTCGACATACCAAGATAGACTTAACAAGAACAGGTCTGCCCACAAGCTGGCAATCTAGAAGATGCGTTGAAGGTCATGTGAGTTCCTCATAATCTTAGGATTGGAATATTGGCATTGTGGAGCAGCACCCGGGCATAATGATTATAGATTAAAAAAATTTCTGTGGACTTGTATTTCATAAATATATTCAATTCAGTGAGATGGGACAAACCTGGTAAGTTTCTCCTGATAGAAGTGCTCAGGTAGCACTGCATGATTCACAATATGTATCAATTTAACAGTGTTGTAGGCAGGGCCAATGCTGTACTTCTAGCAGGAGAAACTGCCCAGGTTTGTCCCTCCTAAATGTTACTTTAGTGACAAGTTGGAATCATTCTCCCATTCAGCTGAATGGGATCATTTTTACAGTTTAGCTACTTTGGCCTTAAGTTTGAAATTCCCTTGTCAATTCCCTGCAATTCTCTCTTTCATGAATAAACCCCCAAATAATTTATTTTTTAACAAGATAAATTAAGCTTATTATGATACAAAATAAAAAAAAATGTTCTTTTATTACTGACTTTTAAGGACAAGTGGACACCTTGCACTGTTGATGAGATCGAGACTTTCCATGTACATCATTCCTTTTCATTGCTTGATTTTTGTTCTTTACCGTAGGATGTAATTAGAACGATCATTGAAAGTGGTGGCATCAAGCACTTAGTCACCATGGCAACCAGCGAACATGTTATAATGCAAAATGAAGCACTCGTTGCTCTGGGATTAATAGCTGCATTAGAACTACGTGAGTATTTTGAAAGATATATTCTCTTTCTGTCACTTAGGAATTTAATGCTGCCTGTGATCAGTTTGCATCATGTGTTTGTCTACTATGCTACCCATCATTAATCATGCCAGTTAAGTTATTAGAATTATTATCCCCTTCCATAGCTGTACCATAGGATAACATTGAATAAATTTATTCTGGAAGATTTATACTACTCACTTGATGCTGCAATATTCGTTTTAAGTATAAGCAGATTGCTATAGTTATGTGAATGCCATTTCTTTTGTTTAAGTTTTGAACAGAGACGAAGTGTAGTCTTTTTACCAAAGGAAGCAAAATGGCATACAGACTTACTATGGCCAGATTCTGCTCCTCAGTTAAGGGAGGCAAATCATTATAAAGGGCCAAATTATACGAGAAATTATTGGAGGTTTTCGGAATAATAGGGAGGGTTCATTAATGAGTGTCTGATACCCTGCACTCTAGCTGATGAAAGTTGTAAGGGAGATATGTTAATGTTCCAAGTCACATTTCTCCAGTTTTGAAAGAAGTATCTCTTAATCTATGTAGCACTTGGTTTAACAGTATCTAAGAGAGACTTGGAAAAGGTCCCAGTATTGTTCAAGCTTGTGATGAGTAATTGGTTTGAGACAAAACTAACATGATGTGATTAAAGTTTTGGAAGGCTGCTGGGAAATTACACAAATTGATTGGTATGATGAATTATCAAATCTATAATGGCCATATCTGGTACTGTGAACAACCTCTGATTCACAGTTAGACTCCACATAGACCTAGCTTCTCTAAAGTTTTCTTGAATTGGTGCCACAGGTATAATTATTTTGAAAGTTAAAATGACATAATAATATGTAGCACACAATAACAATGAATTGGGAAATAGTTTCTCTCCCATAATTCAAGCTGTGTTTGAATAGTTTGTCATTTTAATGGGGGCTATTCACTAATAGGTGAGTTGCAGGTGAGATGAACATTTGATATACAAATAAAGCTAGCTATACATTTTGCAGGGAAAATCATGGTGTGTTTGCTTATATCAGTTTGCCTATCTTTCCAGGTCAGTTGCTAATGCCTGATTTTTGCAGTTCACTTGAATTGACTTTTATTGACAAGCCCGCTATGAATCCATGTGATACATAATTACAGAAAAAATACTAGATTTATGTTGCTTTTGTGTGCATACAGTTCACTAGAGAAATGGACAGTGAATGCTTCTAGGGAGAATTATTAGGCATTAGACCATGCAAACGCACAGAAAAAGTTTTTTATTTATATACATACATACATACAAAAAGTGGAACTATTACCTCATGCATCAATGTGAGTTACAATTATGTGCACCCAAACTGCTCTTCTGGGTTGCGCTTGGTGCACTAATTTAGCCCATGTTTAAAAAACAAATGATATGGATTTATTTGACTTGAGCGTTTGATTCATACAGAACTGACAACTTCAACTGTTGGTTCCTCTTGACATATATATAGATGAAAGTATTGATCTAAGAAGTCACTTGAAGAAATTTTTTTTTTTAAATATATTTTCATATGATTTGTAAAGAAAAACTAGTCTTTTGAAAGTGCCAATAATTTGTTGAAGAAGACTATTTTCTATTGTAAGAAACCATAAGAATTGTGATCAGAAAGAGACCTAAGACGAGGAGGTTTGAGCAATACCACAGATGACACAATATATGTTGATAAAGAAAGTGCCAGAAACAAAAAGGACAAATAGCTTTGACAGATGGAGAAAATACCAAAGGTCTACTCAATGAAAAGAGAATTGCACGGAATTGAGATGGGAATTTCATACTTAAGGCCATAGGAGCCGAGTTGGAGAATTTTTAAAACTCAGCCACACTGGCCTAAAGTCCGAAATTCCCATGCAATTCTAAATTCCACTTAGGATTTAGTCGTTCTGGTAACAAAATGACAATTCATGGATTAAACAATTTGAAGTTAAAGCTACAATTTTCTGTTTTCTTTGTGTCTGGTCTAGAAACAGCAGAACATGATCTAGAAAATGCCAAGTTAGTCGAGGTTCTGCATAGACTGTTGTCAGATGAGAGAAGTGCTCCAGAGATAAAGTACAATTCTATGGTCCTTATCTGTGCTGTAATGGGATCTGGTAAGTCATACGTGTAACTTTGTTACTTTAATTAACCAGGCATTAATAAGGTATTAACACAAATTTTTAAATATCAAAATGTGCTTGTACATAAAGCATTGTCTCTCTGCTAATTATATATTCAAACAGATCTAGGCACATGATTCAGCAACTCTCTGTACAAAATACTTGTAATACCTCAAAATGTTTGCTGTGGCTCACAGAGCCGCACTACACAACATATTCAATTTTGCTGACTTCAACTCCCATAATGTTGAACATTCAACATTGATAGTTAATTATTATGGGAGTAGTAGCGAACTGTTGGTGGGGGAAGTGGGAGAGAGGCTACAGTACAAACAGTAAACACTTTATTCATGAATGAGGGAATTGAGATGAGAACTTCAAACCTAAAGCCAAAGTTGAATGTGAGAATTTTTATAACTCTGCGACTTTTAGGTTTGAAATTCCCTTATAAATGTCCTCTTTCATCAATAAAGCCCTTACTTTTGTTGACTGCATCTGCAGTAATAGTTATAGACTGGGGTTCTGATAAACTATGTCACAATACAAACTAACTTTGTTGTTGTTGACTTCAGCTCCCATGATATGGGATACAGTCAGCCATTACTGGCTGAACACCATAGGAATTGTAGACTGGGGTAGTTGTGGCTAATCTTTACCACCCCAGCTATTCCGCAGGTACATGCCGGTCATATCATTTTTCCTATTAATGAGTAACTAACATTTAAATCCCAGGAAACTCCTTTCCTGAGCCAACAAAGATAGGCAATGGGGAGGAGAAATGGCAATATTGGGATGGGAGAGGGTAAAAGTGGGAAGGATCGACTCCCATGGCTAAACTCTAGATAAACAATAAGTGGATGCATGGAATAGCCTTCCAGCCGAAGTGGTAGAGGTAAACACAGTGAAGGAGTTATGCATGCGTGGGATAGGCACAAGGCTATCCTAGATAAAAGGATAGTCTTGTGCCAGGAACTAATAAAAGTATTCAGAAAATTGAGCAGACTAGATGGACCGAATGGTTTTTACCTGCCGACACTTTCTATAACCAAACTGTAGAGCATGCTGGCCGGAGTGGTAGAACAGGGTTAAAATCACATATTTCCAAGAAATATATCCAGAGACTTGAAGTGTGCAGATATATTAATTGGAAAGATGTGATGTTAATCCTGTTCTACCACTCTGGTCAGCATTCTCTACAGTTTGGATATTGTGTGGGCTTACCATTGGCTATGCCGTCTATCACTGAATAAGGGTAAGCTAAGCTATGGTGATTTATCATTACCATCATCTGAGTTCTATTTTTTCATGATTTTGACACATTCTATAATCCATGTACACGGAAAGATTGACATGTTTTAATCCATTTGTCTGAAAGTTTAAAACTAGAAGCCAAAGCTCCTTAAAAATGTCATAGTGCTTAAATGTCTGGTGTGTTTTATATAAAAAAATACCTCTGCCCTTACACCCGAGAACATGCTTGCTGCTCTAATCTGTTAATTTTGGCCATATTGCTCATTTGATACAACATAGACACCTAATCTCTACCACCAATGCATAACAAATATGTTGACTATCATAGACATCAATAGGAAATTATGATCTCCATGGCTAAATTCTCTGCAGCTGGCTTTGAACCTTCTTGTTTTAAATAGAATTCCATTCCATGATTAACTTGATCACTCAATAGACCCCATTGCATGTTCATAATGTATGTTTTGGTGTATGTATAAGTATATATAATTTAATTTATGTTTTTTACTTCTTCTTCTTCCAGAACCTCTGCACAAGGAAGTTCAAAACCTGTCATTCCTTGATGTTGTATCCAAATTACGCAGCCATGAGAACAAAACTGTTGCCCAGCAAGCCTCGCTAACTGAGCAGAGACTGACTGTACAAAGCTGAGACTTGTTTGCACAAACTGTCTACATCGCTGACTTCATTGTTGTCTCCTTTGTGCTGCTCCGGCCATGTCCCTACCGACTGTATCACTTGTGCATGTGTGTTATGTTGCCACAGAAACAGGTGAACTGCTGTACTTACCTGTACAATCATAGACACAGAAAGATGAAAACTTAAGCCAGTCTCTCCTCATTACTGATTACTGTGTCCCTTGTATCCTCGTTGCTTGAACCCAGGGGTAAAATGTGCATGTTGTAGTCATATGATGTAAAAGTGATACTCACTGCTCCTTTATTACAACCCTGAACCGTGTACTAGAGTATTGCTAGAGTATGGACAATTCAGGATATATAGCCAGTTCTTTTTGGAATTGGATTGTCACATGTAGTAACAGCAGCTCCATTTTTGGTGCTCTGGATGCAAGCTAGGAAAGGAATGCAATTGCCGCTCATTCACTAGTCTTGCCTGTTGCTGTCAGACCTGTGGTACAGTACTTAGAGTTAACTAATAAAACTACCAGTACCTTCCTGTTTAATTTCCTTACGTTTCATTTCTTTAATAAATAACTCATTTTGGCCAGTTATACAAAATGTCTGCGTGAAAGAAGACTGCGTTCGGTCTGGAACTTTAAGGGTTGTTTAAGACGAAACAAGCTCCTCACTAGCAGACTGCAGAACATAGGGAAAAAAATAATACAAAATAGTGTGATTCTTTTAATAACTTGCTATGTAGCCGGTAGAATCTATGCCATTACGAGATTTGTTGACATTTACTGATTTGGGTTTGTTTGTTCTTGTCAGCATATTGAGTTGAAGCACTCCTCCTTAATGACCACTAGAGGGAGAATACAAGACACATTTCTTCAAGGACAACTAAAAAAATGTTTACAACACTTAGTCAATATTTAAGTCAATTGAACGTTTTTTTTTTTTTGTGTGGGTGGGGGCACTTACTTTGTACTTTATTAAATTCCCAGCCTCTGCTGGTTTTATTACTGACCTCTTGGTTCTACATGAGACAAATGTTACCTCCGGATTGCATTGCTGACAATTGTTTCAGCAATGCTTATTCGGAATATGCCTGACGGTGAATTGTTTGTGCATGTATGCTCTACTGAGGCTTCCTCCACCACAGAATCATGGGAAAATTAGTTCTCATTCATTCTGCTGTATCTTCACAGACTGCAAAAGCCTCAATTCCACATGTGCACACATGCACAGTTCACTGTCTGGCATATTTTGAATAAGCATTGTGTCAGCAGTGCAATTCAGTTGCCACATTCGGCCCCTGTTGTGTGGGCGACACAACTGAGTCAGGAATAAAAGTAGGAGGGGCTGGGGACTTTCTGAATTAAATAAATTATGATGTAAGTGCCCCGCCCCCAAATAAATGTTAAATGGTTTATTTACTAAGTGTCATAAAACATGACACTGACCAAAAAGGTTTAGTTGTCCTTTAAGAGTTATAAGTTGCTTTTTGAGTAACTGAGTTTGAGGAGGATTGGGCCCTTTCTGAATGACAGTAGAAAGTCTATACATATATAAACATCTGATCGCCAAATAGAATATAGCTTTATTCTAATCCAATATTACAAATGTTAAAGCATGTTTAGGATGACTCATTTTGTACATGTGTGTAGACATATGCATGAATTGATATTTCATATATGTGCTATAACCCAGATTGTGTGCATATCATGGTGTGATGATACCTGCCCTGGTTTATTTTAGTAGCAACCTAACAACTACATAGATAATTATTCTATCTCTTCATGCAAGATCTCCATCACCATCTCCAGGATTAAGAGATGGGCAAATTCACAGACACAATCGATATTAATAGTCCAGTTACTATATTGACAAAAGTATTACGACAACTGACCTTTACACCAACCAGGGGACTTTTATGACATCACAAACTAAATACATAGACATGAATATGTAGTTGGTCCACTCTGCTTCCTTATATCAGCCACCCAAAGCCACTAGGCAGAACCAGTGTTGTAGATGGAGCTTCCAAATCACCAGACAGGACCAGTAACTTTGAAAACAGGAATGCACATTTATTGAACAGTAACATATGATATTCAGACATAACCCAGTTAACATAAAAGTCAACCAACATATTAACATACAAAAGAAACCACACAGCAATTAACAAACATTGCTACAGATATAGAAAACCACATCATAATTAGTTTAAATCACACTTAAGCAGCAGACAGGCTGTCTGCACTACAGGGGCTAAACTATTAACCATTGTCCTTTACTCCCCTGTGACATATTGTAATCAGAGTGGTCTACTCACAGAATTATACATTACACATATATAATATATTAACAGAATCTGACTTAACCATATTAAACATAATCCAGGGTGAGTCAGGATTACAGAGGGCACAATCTGGGTGAATGAGTAAAGTCAATGAAAAGTGCACACTTATCCACTGTACCCAAATCCTAATGCCAGGGTTCTGTCGCACTGCTCTTGAAGGAAGAAGAGTTTCTGTGGGAATTGTTGCCCATTCATCCAGTAGAGCGTTTGTGAGACTGCAGCAGAAATCTAACTTGACATCAATAGAAGTGTCTGTGACTCATGACATCACATGTTTTTTAAGGGAAATGTGTACTTTGCATATTAAGCTGCTGGTGATGTCATAAACAGGTGACTCCAAAGACACATTTTTGCCAACACAATGAATAGATCATTGTCAATGATTTTTTTTTTTTGCGCTCTACAGTCACAATAAAACAATGTTTAGGTTATACACTCCCTTTCTGATGCTTTCATCCTGATAAAAGTTCACTGGAGGAACTCCGCAATACACTTTCTAGCCCATAACACCTGTGACCATTTCCTCTTTGGCTTTCGAGGTAAGTAAAACTTGGATCTGTGTTCAAAAATTTAAAAAAAAAAGAGTACAAACGAAGTTTAACCCCTTGCCGACAAAGGACGTGCCAGGCACGTCCTGGGAGAAACTCCCTTAACGACAAAGGACGTGCCTGGCACGTCCTGCATTGAAAACCGCTTTAACAGTGCTGGTCTATTGCCTCGACATTGAGGCAATAGCCAGCACCGAAATTTCTATTTCGGGACCCCCACAATCGCCCCACGGAGCGATCGTGGGGAGCCAAATTGACGGAGCATGCTGCTCCGTCAATATGGCTAAGTCCTCTGCCGGTCTGAGCTTCGGAAGTGAAATTAACTTCACTTCCGTCGCTCTGAATATGCTACTTGACTACCCCTAGTGGTAGTTTAGTAGCATTGCAATGGGAAATATTTAAAATAAATATTTAATTAATTAAAAACAGGTTATTTAGCTATATTAGCCTATAGGGTTAAAATTAAATATTTTTTAGCATAAGGGATATGGTTAAAATTAAATTAAAGTTAAAAAATATTAAGGGATATAATAAGGATTAGAGTTGGGGTTAAATTTAGTGTTAGGGTTACATTTTGGGTTCGGGTTGGGGTCAAAAGATCTATATAGGAAAAAACACTATTTTTGGTTTTTGCCCCATAACTCGCAAAAAAATACTGAAAGATATGGAAACATGCATATTTTTGAACTCGGGAGAACATTTAGAAACTATTTAGACGGGGTCTTTTTTAATGATTTTATTTGTGTAAATTATATTTTAGGTCAAAGTTAGAAAAAGTGTGTTTTTTTTAAATTTTTCATCATATTTTATGATTTTTTTTTTGTAGTAAATTATAAGATATGATGAACATAATGGTATCTAATGAAAGCCCTCCTTATGACGATAAAAACAACATATAATTTGTGTGGGTACTGTATGTGTGAGAGAAAAAAATTACAGCTAAACACAAACACCCTAGAAATGTCAAAACAGATATTGTCACCAAGGGAAAGTCAAGGTGAAAATGTCTTGTCACTAAGGGGTTAATCAAGGTTACTAAGTTTTATAAACCAAACATTTTCTGTAAATAAACAGTTCAATGTTTTATTCATCTGAATTTTATGTGATGGATCAGAACACAATAGTCTTAAGTTAGTGAAGTGAAATTAGAAAAATATATACATAAAACTATTTTTTAGAAATAGAATACAGAAAATTGGCATGTGTGTATGTATTCACCCCCTTTGTTATGAAGCCCATAAAAAGCTCTGGTGCAACCAATTACCTTCAGAAGTCATAAAATTAGTGAAATGATGTCCACCTGTGTGCAATCTAAGTGTCACATGATCTGTCATTACATATACACACCTTTTGTGAAAGGCCCCAGAGACTGCAACACCACTAACCAAACACTGCCATGAAGAACAAGGAACACTCCAAACAAGTAAGGGACAATGTTGTTGAGAAGTACAAGTCAGGGTTAGGTTATAAAGAAATATCCAATATATATATTCTCACCCCCTCCACCTCTGTTCTCTTCCCCATCTCTGTTCTCTCCCCCTCCTACCCCCATCTTCGTTCTTTTCCTCTGTTCTCCTCCCCCCCCCCCCCCCCCCAATTTCTGTATTCACCCCATCTCAGTTTTCTCCCAGAGCTCAGTAAGTGCTGCTCGCGCTCCCTGTGCTCATCCGATGCCCTGCATTATCACTGCGTGCAGGGAGCATGAGCAGCACTTACTGAGCTCCATTTTACACACAGAGCTCATGCTGCTCGCGGTGGGACTGCTGCCTCAGTGACTTTCATCCTTTTCCCTATTTTGGTTTGACTGATTTTATACATAGTGTACTAAATACCTGTGGTACGGGAATGCAGACAATCTTCCCCCAGGAGTAGAATGCATTATGGTTGCCCACCATAAAGGTGATCTGACAGCCCATCTTTTTTGAGCAATGTTCCCTTACGCTGTCAGCGTCTCCCATGGGACACGCCTTCCCTGCTATAACTTACTCGTATCTTTGTTACCCCCCCCCCCCCCAATCCTCTTCCTCCTTTTTCTCTTTTCTTCTTATTACATTGTTCGTTCTATATAAGTTTAATTATTACTGTATGGCAATGTACGTGCGTATGTTTAATAATGCCACCGATGTCCAATCAGCTCTTCCAGTCTAATGTAAGGTAGGCATATGATATGTCCTTATGTGAATTCATCCACTACGTGTAATGATATGTGATCTTACATTATCATCTGTGTGAGTATGTAAACTCATGACTCAATAAAAACTATGATAAAAAAAAAAAAAAAAAAGGGAAGGAAAGCAACCTTAAATACATAAATATGGAATGTCCCTTAACCCCTTTGTGACGTTAGGACGTACTATGCCGTCCTGACTTTAAGTGCCTTAAAGTCGTTAGGACGGCATAGTACGTCCTGTACTAAACAGCTCATCGCGGCTCCCCGCGATGAGCTGTTTTCGGATCCCGCTGCAGGCACTTACAGCGGGATCCCACCTGTCAGATGAGGCCACTTTGAGTGACCTCAGTCTGACAGGGAAAATGTAGCCGGTGCTCAAAGCGAGCACCGGCTACATTTTGCTAAATCGCGCTGTGCCCGAACTTCCGGATTTTTTTTTACTGAAGCTAGTTAACCCCATCGTGACGCATGGTGCTTGCTTCCCAAACGACGCAAGCACCAAAACGTCACGATTTGTTCCTGTCCACGTGATCGGTAGCCAGGAACACTCTGGCAGAGACCCGATCAGGGTCTTAATAGACCCTGCGGGTCCCTGCCAAAAAATCGCGAGACCTCCGGACGTCACGGAGGCGTGCCCGAACTTCCGGGTTCGGGCACGCCTCCGTGACGTCCGGAGGTCTCGCGATTTTTTGGCAGGGACCCGCAGGGTCTATTAAGACCCTGATCGGGTCTCTGCCAGAGTGTTCCTGGCTACCGATCACGTGGACAGGAACAAATCGTGACGTTTTGGTGCTTGCGTCGTTTGGGAAGCAAGCACCATGCGTCACGATGGGGTTAACTAGCTTCAGTAAAAAAAAATCCTTGTACACATTTATGGGTTTTGATGCTGTTTAAAAAGACCCCTGACTTCATCATTAAAGCAGTTCTGCAACATAGCCATTGGTAGGGCTGTGAGGTCCAAGCAAATCACTAAGCATGCCAGTCTTTATTTAACACTGGGCAAAAAAGGCAGCTGCACATGCTCCAGAAGTTTCAGAAGGACCCAGAGCAGGGATACATATATGTACATTATATATGTAATTATTACATTGTCTTTTATTTCTTTTTGCAAATTATACATATGGTGATTTTATTATTTTAAGATCCTTCTAGCAGGACAAACCAGTAGTATGTTTAAATATATGATGTCCCTCCACTGTAAAGCACTGCGAAATATAGTGACTTTATATATAAATAACAGTATTACATTACCGTAATACATTGTTTTTGCCTCATCTTCACTTTTAAAGAAGTGCAGGGATCTTGACAATAATTATTATGTATACAGGGAGTGCAGAATTATTAGGCAAGTTGTATTTTTGAGGATTAATTTTATTATTGAACAACAACCATGTTCTCAATGAACCCCAAAAACTCATTAATATCAAAGCTGAATATTTTTGGAAGTAGTTTTTAGTTTGTTTTTAGTTTTAGCTATTTTAGGGGGATATCTGTGTGTGCAGGTGACTATTACTGTGCATAATTATTAGGCAACTTAACAAAAAACAAATATATACCCATTTCAATTATTTATTTTTACCAGTGAAACCAATATAACATCTCAACATTCACAAATATACATTTCTGACATTCAAAAACAAAACAAAAACAAATCAGTGACCAATATAGCCACCTTTCTTTGCAAGGACACTCAAAAGCCTGCCATCCATGGATTCTGTCAGTGTTTTGATCTGTTCACCATCAACATTGCGTGCAGCAGCAACCACAGCCTCCCAGACACTGTTCAGAGAGGTGTACTGTTTTCCCTCCTTGTAAATTTCACATTTGATGATGGACCACAGGTTCTCAATGGGGTTCAGATCAGGTGAACAAGGAGGCCATGTCATTAGATTTTCTTCTTTTATACCCTTTCTTGCCAGCCACGCTGTGGAGTACTTGGACGCGTGTGATGGAGCATTGTCCTGCATGAAAATCGTGTTTTTCTTGAATGATGCAGACTTCTTCCTGTACCACTGCTTAAAGAAGGTGTCTTCCAGGAACTGGCAGTAGGACTGGGAGTTGAGCTTGACTCCATCCTCAACCTGAAAAGGCCCCACAAGCTCATCTTTGATGATACCAGCCCAAACCAGTACTCCACCTCCACCTTGCTGGCGTCTGAGTCGGACTGGAGCTCTCTGCCCTTTACCAATCCAGCCACGGGCCCATCAAGACTCACTCTCATTTCATCAGTCCATAAAACCTTAGAAAAATCAGTCTTGAGATATTTCTTGGCCCAGTCTTGACGTTTCAGCTTGTGTGTCTTGTTCAGTGGTGGTCGTCTTTCAGCCTTTCTTACCTTGGCCATGTCTCTGAGTATTGCACACCTTGTGCTTTTGGGCACTCCAGTGATGTTGCAGCTCTGAAATATGGCCAAACTGGTGGCAAGTGGCATCGTGGCAGCTGCACGCTTGACTTTTCTCAGTTCATGGGCAGTTATTTTTTGCCTTGGTTTTTCCACACGCTTCTTGCGACTCTGTTGACTATTTTGAATGAAACGCTTGATTGTTCGATGATCACGCTTCAGAAGCTTTGCAATTTTAAGAGTGCTGCATCCCTCTGCAAGAAATCTCACTATTTTTGACTTTTCTGAGCCTGTCAAGTCCTTCTTTTGACCAATTTTGCCAAAGGAAAGGAAGTTGCCTAATAATTATGCACACCTGATATAGGGTGTTGATGTCATTAGACCACACCCCTTCTCATTACAGAGATGCACATCACCTAATATGCTTAATTGGTAGTAGGCTTTCGAGCCTATACAGCTTGGAGTAAGACAACATGCATAAAGAGGATGATGTGGTCAAAATACTCATTTGCCTAATAATTCTGCACTCCCTGTACAAGGATACATTTTTTTTTTTAAATGTATATGTAGAAATCACAGGCATTATTTGATTATGCACAAATATATGCTTATAGATGTATGCATATTTTCAAAATCTCTAGTAAGTACAATATATTTCTTCTGTTCTGACAATAAACCATGTACAGGTCATTATTTTTTAGTTATACATGCAGATGTATACAAATACAGAGATAAACGAGTGGCCAAAAGACAGGCAATCCGACTAAACACACAATGGGGTGGAAAAAAGGATATACCATGTAGATGAATGGACCCAAAACCATGAGGTTACCAATGTGAAAAACTTAAAAGACCCAGCACTAAAAAAAAAAAAAAAAAATATAGATATATATATATATAGTGCAATATATGTTGCTATCATGTCTAGTGTTGAGCGAACCCGAACCACACTGTTCAGGTTCGTACCGAACATTACGGTTTTTGGACCCCGGACACGAAAACACGGACATTCCACTGTATGTTCGTGTTGGAGTTTGGGGTTCGGCGATTACATTGTATGTAATGCTATTGGCTTTCTATAAACCGAAATAGAGTCCCCATTCATAAGAAATTCTTATGAATGGGGACTCTATTTCGGTTTATAGAAAGCCAATAGCATTACATGTATTCCATAAACTGAAAGTCTATAAACCGAAAGACATTGGGTTTATAGACTTTCGGTTTATGGAATACATGTAATGCTATTGCTATTCTATAAACCGAAATAGAGTCCCCATTCATACGAATAGGTCAATTGACCTATTCGTATGAATGGGGACTCTATTTCGGTTTATAGAATAGCGATAGCATTACATGTATTACATCTGAGAGTCAAATAGAACCGTCAAATACTGTGCTTACAGCGCACTTTGAAACATTCTAATAGTTTTGGGTGGTAAATAGTACATTTGCGTCTTGCGGTGCACTTCATATCTGAGAGTCAAATAGAACCGTCAAATACTGTGCTTACAGCGCACTTTGAAAAATTCTAATAGTTTTGGGTGGTAAATAGTACATTTTAGACATGTGCATTCGTTTTCGGACGAATGCATTTTCGGACGAAAATAGCATTTTCGTCCATTCGTCCGAAAAACGAATAACGAAAATTTTAACTAACAAAATCCGAATGAACGAATGGTTAATAAACGAAAATCATTCGTTCATTCGTCCATTCGTCCATTCGTGCTATTGGCATTCTAAACCGAAATAGAGTCGGTTTACAATACCAATAGCATTGTACTACATTCCATAAACCGACATGAATGACTTTCGGTTTATGGAATGCATGTAATGCTATTAGCTTCCTATAAACCGAAATTGAGTTCCCATTCATACGAATAGGTCAATTGACCTATTCGTATGAATGGGGACTCTTTCGGTTTATAGAAAGCCAATAGCAGCATGTATTCTATAAGCCGAAAGTCTTTAAAACAAACGACGTTCGGTTTATAGAATACATGTAATGCTATTGCTGTTCTATAAGCCGAAAGACATTCGGCTTATAGAACAGCAATAGCATTACATGCATTCTATAAACCGAACGTCGTTCGTTTTAAAGACTTTCGGCTTATAGAATACTATTGGCATTCTATAAACCTAACTAGAGTCCCTCCTCATTCATAAGAATTTCTTATGAATGGGGACTCGACTCTAGTTCGGTTTATAGAAAGCCAATAGTATTCTATAAGCCGAAAGTCTTTAAAACGAACGACGTTCGGTTTATAGAATACATGTAATGCTATTGCTAAACTATAAACCGAACGACTTTCGGTTTATAGAATAGCCATAGGATTACATGTAGTACATAAGCCGAAAGTCTATAAACCGAAAGTCGTTCGGTTTATAGGCTGTCGGCATTTAACTATACAGAGACAGAGTCTCCATTCATAAAATTATGAATGGAGACTTTGTCTCCGTGTAGTAAAATGCCGAAAGTCTATAAACCGAACGATCGGTTTATAGACTTTCGGCTTATGTAATACATGTAATCCTATGGCTATTCTATAAACCGAAAGTTCGGTTTATAGAATAGCAATAGGAATACATGTATTCCATAAGCCGACAGCCTATAAACCGAACGTTCGGTTTATAGGCTGTGGGCATTTTACTACACGGAGACAAAGTCTCCATTCATAATTTTATGAATGGAGACTCTGTCTCTGTATAGTTAAATGCCGGCTTTTAACTATACGGAGACAAAGTCTCCATTTATAATTTTATGAATGGAGACTCTGTCTCCGTATAGTTAAATGCCCACAGCCTATAAACCGAACGTTCGGTTTATAGGCTGTGGGCATTTAACTATACGGAGACAAAGTCTCCATTCATAATTTTATGAATGGAGACTCTGTCTCTGTATAGTTAAATGCCGGCTTTTAACTATACGGAGACAAAGTCTCCATTTATAATTTTATGAATGGAGACTCTGTCTCCGTATAGTTAAATGCCCACAGCCTATAAACCGAACGTTCGGTTTATAGGCTGTGGGCATTTAACTATACGGAGACAAAGTCTCCATTCATAATTTTATGAATGGAGACTCTGTCTCCGTATAGTTAAATGCTATTGTATTCTATAAACCGACTCTATTTCGGCTTATAGAATGCAATAGTACTACGAATGGACGAATGAACGAATGATTTTCCTTTATTAACCATTCGTTCATCCGGCTTTAGTTAGCTTAGCATTTTCGTTCTTCGTTTTTCGGGCGAATGGACGAAAATGCAATTTTCGGACGAAAATGCATTCGTCCGAAAACGAATGCACATGTCTAGTATATATTCACATGTAAATTGCTTTTTAAATAAAAAATTATGATATAAAAAAATCTTGTTTTTATTTCCTTTTATGTGACAATGCTGCCTCTCTCTTTCCCTTGCCCCCAGATTTGTCGCTCTCCCCCCCTTAGTGTTGTCTCTCTCTCACCCTCCCTTTGGCTCCCCCCTCGCTCCCCTTGTGTCTGTCTCTTCCCCCCTTCCCTCCCCTTGTTTCTCTCTGCCCCCCCCCCTTGTTATTCTGTCCCCCCCTCACCTGTTTCTTGCTCCCTGGTGGCTAGTGGGGGCAGCCGGGGGATGTATGCACTATACATAATAGACGGAAGTGTCGGGCAGCATGGAGGTTATCTGCACGATTCGTGCAGACATCCCCCAGCTGCCCGATTCTCCCTGGTGGCTAGCGAGGGAGCGGAGGATGTCTGCGCGATGAGCGAGACCTCTCCTGCTGCCGCCCGGCATGACCGCCGGGACTTCTATGATGAAGCTGGGTACTTCCGGCTTCCTCATAAAAGTCCTGGCTGTCGTTCCGGGCGGCAGCAGGGGAGGTCTCGCTCATCGCGCAGACATCCACCGCTGCCTCGCTAGCCACCAGGGAGAATCGGGCAGCTGGGGGATGTCTGCACGAATCGTGCAGACAACCTCCATGCTGCCCGACACTTCCGTCTATTATGTATAGTGCATACATCCCCCGGCTGCCCCCACTAGCCACCAGGGAGCAAGAAACAGGTGAGGGGGGGACAGAATAACAAGGGGGGGGGGGGCAGAGAGAAACAAGGGGAGGGAAGGGGGGAAGAGACAGACACAAGGGGAGCGAGGGGGGAGCCAAAGGGAGGGTGAGAGAGAGACAACACTAAGGGGGGGAGAGCGACAAATCTGGGGGCAAGGGAAAGAGAGAGGCAGCTTTGTCACATAAAAGGAAATAAAAACAAGATTTTATTTATATCATAATTTTTTATTAAAAAAGCAATTTACATGTGAATATATACTAGACATGTGCATTCGTTTTCGGACGAATGCATTTTCGTCCGAAAATTGCATTTTCGTCCATTCGCCCGAAAAACGAAGAACGAAAATGCTAAGCTAACTAAATCGAATGAACGAATAGTTAATAAAGGAAAATCATTCGTTCATTCGTCCATTCGTAGTACTATTGCATTCTATAAGCCGAAATAGAGTCGGTTTATAGAATACAATAGCATTTAACTATACGGAGACAGAGTCTCCATTCATAAATTTATGAATGGAGACAAACGTATAGTTAAAAGCCGACAGCCTATAAACCGAACGTTCGGTTTATAGGCTGTGGGCATTTAACTATACGGAGACAGAGTCTCCATTCATAAAATTATAAATGGAGACTTTGTCTCCGTATAGTTAAAAGCCGGTGTTCTGACAAATTTCTGGAGCAAATTCTCCTGCGCAATCGCAGGAGAATTTGCTCACTGCGCATGCGCATAAAGTTACAGCTGATAACTCAGCTGTAACTTTGTGACCACCGTGCATGAGGCAGCTGCGCAACCCACCTCCCGCCCCCTCACACCCGCCGCACACCCCTTCTTACCAGATCATCGACCACAGCGATACACAGCGCATGCGCACGCCTATCCAGCCGTTTGGGAATGCGCGCGTCCGTTGTTGTGTTCTTAAGGTGGTAAGTAACACGGGGCGTCGGGACATAAGGGGGCAAGCATCCTGGTGAGGGCTGCCTCATCTTGATGGGATTTGTGATCCTCCTGCTGTATTATTGATGCAGCAGGAGGATCACAAATCCCATCAAGATGAGGCAGCCCTCACCAGGATGCTTGCCCCCTTATGTCCCGACGCCCCATGTTACTTACCACCTTAAGAACACAACAACGGACGCGCACATTCCCAAACGGCTGGATAGGCGTGCGCATGCGCTGTGTATCGCTGTGGTCGATGATCTGGTAAGAAGGGGTGTGCAGGGGGTGTGAGGGGGCGGGAGGTGGGTTGCGCAGCTGGCGCATGCGCGGTGGTCACAAAGTTACAGCTGAGTTATCAGCTGTAACTTTATGCGCATGCGCAGTGAGCAAATTCTCCTGCGATTGCGCAGGAGAATTTGCTCCAGAAATTTGTCAGAACACCGGCATTTAACTATACGGAGACAGAGTCTCCATTCATAAAATTATAAATGGAGACTTTGTCTCCGTATAGTTAAAAGCCGGCATTTAACTATACGGAGACAGAGTCTCCATTCATAAAATTATGAATGGAGACTTTGTCTCCGTGTAGTAAAATGCCCACAGCCTATAAACCGAACGTTCGGTTTATAGGCTGTCGGCTTATGGAATACATGTATTCCTATTGCTATTCTATAAACCGAACGTTCGGTTTATAGAATAGCCATAGGATTACATGTATTATATAAGCCGAAAGTCTATAAACGGATCGTTCGGTTTATAGGCTTTCGGCATTTTACTACACGGAGACAAAGTCTCCATTCATAATTTTATGAATGGAGACTCTGTCTCTGTATAGTTAAATGCCGACAGCCTATAAACCGAACGACTTTCGGTTTATAGACTTTCGGCTTATATAATACATGTAATCCTATGGCTATTCTATAAACCGAAAGTCGTTCGGTTTATAGAATAGCAATAGGAATACATGTATTCCATAAGCCGACAGCCTATAAACCGAACGTTCGGTTTATAGGCTGTCGGCATTTTACTACACGGAGACAAAGTCTCCATTCATAATTTTATGAATGGAGACTCTGTCTCCGTGTAGTAAAATGCCGACAGCCTATAAACCGAACGTTCGGTTTATAGGCTGTCGGCTTATGGAATACATGTATTCCTATTGCTATTCTATAAACCGAACGACTTTCGGTTTATAGAATAGCAATAGGAATACATGTATTCCATAAGCCGACAGCCTATAAACCGAACGTTCGGTTTATAGGCTGTCGGCATTTTACTACACGGAGACAGAGTCTCCATTCATAAAATTATGAATGGAGACTTTGTCTCCGTGTAGTAAAATGCCCACAGCCTATAAACCGAACGTTCGGTTTATAGGCTGTCGGCATTTTACTACACGGAGACAAAGTCTCCATTCATAATTTTATGAATGGAGACTCTGTCTCTGTATAGTTAAATGCCGACAGCCTATAAACCGAACGACTTTCGGTTTATAGACTTTCGGCTTATGTAATACATGTAAACCTATGGCTATTCTATAAACCGAAAGTCGTTCGGTTTATAGAATAGCAATAGGATTACATGTATTCCATAAGCCGAAAGTCTATAAACCGAAAGTCGTTCGGTTTATAGACTTTCGGCTTATAGAATACAAGTAATACTATTGCCTTTCTATGAACCGAACGAGAGCCCCATTCATAAGAATTTCTTATGAATGGGGCTCTCGTTCGGTTTATAGAAAGCCAATAGTATTACATTGTATTCTATAAAACGAACGAAAAAAATTAACGAAACGAAAATAATGAACGAATTTCGTCTGAAACGAATGCATTAAAGAACGAAATTCGTTTTAGACGAAATAAATAACATTTTCGTCCGAATGGACGAAAACGAAACGAAAATTTTAGTTTTGCACATGTCTAGTACATTTGCATCTTGCGGTGCACTTCATATCTGAGAGTCAAATAGAACAGTCCAATACTGTGCTTACAGAGCACTTTGAAAAATTCTGGCTACCTCCTCCTCCTCCAGCGCCGCTTCCACCTACACCGCCACAGTCACCGCCTCCTCAACCTATGGGTCACTTAGTATAAACTGAAAAAGAATACCCTGCACTCCAACCCTCTCTCAAATGGATAATTCTGTTGATCCTCCTGGCAGCCATGCTTTAGATTTAGATTTATGTTCTTCCAAAACTAAAATCAAAGATTCCATCTAGTGCTATTTTATGGCTCAGCTGTATTTTTAATTTGTATGTATTTTATGTTATTTTAAGTTATTTCCCTATCCATATTTGTTTGCAGGGCACTTGTCCTACACTTGCCCCCATTTTACTTCCTTTTGCAGCCCTCCGCAACTTTTTTAGAGGCATTTTAGTGGCCAAAAGTTTGTGTCCCCATTGACTTCAATGGGGTTCTGGTTCGGGGTCAAGTTAGAGCCCGAACCCGGACATTTTTCAGAAGTTCGGCCGAACCCCGAACATCCAGGTGTCCGCTCACCTTTAATCATGTCCTGACAAAGAGCATAATGGGATATGTAGTTCCCACAAATCTCCAGTGTCAAGATTAGCCATCATTGTCCTACACGATGCTAGGAGCAAATTTGCTCTTGTCAAGTGAGGTGAGTGGTTTGTAATATGGAAGCTGATTATTATTCTGATTGTTGAACCACAATTTGGACAACAAAATTATTTACATTGACAAGTAACATTAGGTCAATTAAAGAAACAGTTAGCAATAATTATACCATTTTAGAGTCTTTCTTTTTACAAGTTCCTCCACTGTGTACAAGAAACCATATTCAATGTAGTTTTCTAATAATAATAATAAACACGCGGTGCAACTAGATGGTCTCATTGGTTCTTTTGCAGGACTAAGATAATGTTTGGGCCAATGAGGACCAATGATACATATTTAATACAACAGGAAAAATCCTGCTATTTTAATATTAATAAGACAGGATCTGTTTCTCACCCCCACACTACATCCAACATGAGACAGCATTTGGCAGAATCATGGAAATCCAAGATTAAAAGCTCATTACTATAAATACTGATGCAAAGCATTGACCACTGGAACTAACCTTCAATGTATTAGGTTAAACAGATGCAGTGCAGTATTTACCGCGAGGCATCCTAGGCACATGCCTAGGGCTGAAAATTCACTAGGGGTGATGAAAAAAGCACCCCCCCCCCCCAACTCTGGACCAGCGCCCCTGCACCCACCACTGCGATTGTGACACTTCTTGTGCTGCATATCAAAATTAAGGCCACCCGTGCCGTTTATTAAGGGGACGAGGCATCGCTGATGACGGGGGAAGCTATGACAGCGCTAGGTCACGTGACCTATCTACACTCATTGCAGGGAGACAAAGAGGCAGCGTGCTGCCTGCCAAAGGGACCCCGTGTTGCCTGCCACCAGGGTAAGTCCTGGGTAGTGTTGAGCGAAACCAAACTGCACTGTTCGGGTTGGTACCGAACATTACGGTTTTTGGACCCCAGACCCGAACACGGACATTTCACTGTATGTTCGGGTTGGAGTTCGGGGTTCGGCGATTTAATGGCGCGTTTTGAAAGGCTGCAGGGCAGCCAATCAGAAAGCCAATAGCATTACATACATATACATTGTATGTATTGCTATTGGCTTTCTATAAACCGAAATAGAGTCCCCATTCATACGAATAGGTCAAATGACCTATTCGTATGAATGGGGACACTTTTACCCACATTTTAATTCATTTTGCAGCCCTCTAGCCCTTTCCAGGACTTTTTTAGAGGCATTTTAGTGGCCAAAAGTTTGTGTCCCCATTGACTTCAACGGGGTTCGGGGTCAAGTTCGAGCACGGACCCGGACATCGCCGAACCCGAACATCAAGGTGTCCGCTCAACTCTAGTCCTGGGGTGGGGAGGGGAAGGGGGCATGTATTGGGGGTGATGGAGGGATGTAATGGGGGTGATGGAGGCATGTAATTGGGGTGATGGAGACATGTAATGAAGGGATGGATGTAATGGGGGTGATGGAGGCATGTAATGGGAATGATGGGGGCATGTAAAAGATGTGTAACGTGGGTTATGGGGCACGTCGTGAGTGTGCAACGTGGGTAGGGGTGTGCCAGAATTTTGTCTGCCTAGAGCAGCATAAAACCAAGATACACCACTGAACAGATGGCACAGATTCCAGGGAAGGAATGGTTAGATGACCCTATTGCCCATCTGATTGTAAGTTAGGAAGGAAGAGCACTGATTATACAAGTCTAATTTCAATTAGAAAAATTATATTTGCAAATGACATCACCATGAGTTGATGTCATAAACAGCAGACACCAGAGACACATTTTAAATGCAATTTGTTCTTTTGTCGTATGAATGTTTTTGCAATTCTGCTAGCAAAATTTATAAATCATTTTTATTCTGTATTTCCATGTGGAGTGCTGCTTACTAGGCAAAAAAAGCTGAGAGTGACAGGCTGGACAATCGAACATATAGGCTTTCTGAGATTGTAAACTATCTTATTTATTTATAATCACCAAAGAACAATTTGTAATGCCAACATTTTTATTATTTTATTTATCTACTATGAACTCTTCTTCAGTTTATGTATTAGTGCTTAGTGTTTTCCGAGCATGACATATTTTATGAGTAATTCTAGTTTAACAATATCTCTCTAAAATGTATTGTTCTGTGCCACACTAGGAACACAAGGTGGCAGTAAAGCACGTGCTGAAAAAGAATACCATGCGAAATGATTCACATGAAGGGAACTTTCTAACCTTTAACCTTGTAAATTCCAGATATAAGAGCAATGCATTCCTCTGCAAGGTGTTATCCATCCCTTATGCACTCAATGAGGTAAAGTTACATCTGTTAAGACATTAAACATTTTTTTTTTTTTTTTATCATATTACATTCTGCAAGGCAGGTGGAGGGATTTTTATGTACACAGGCAAAGGTGTACCCTCCCAGATTTGCACTCACAGGACTTACCCGAGCACCCATTTTACACTCAGGATTTACCCCAACCCCCGGATTTACATTGATAGGACTTACACCAACGGCCAACACCCAGATTTGCTCCAGCACCCTGTTGCTGCTGCCTTTTTACTGAGCGCCGGGATGTCACCTATCACTCTGTGCTCAGATTGGCATGGCTTGAGGTGGTGGAGCAAGCAGTCTGTGCCAATGTGCCTGGCACAGACCGTTTCCCCTAATGCTGCACTTCCCTACACATCGATGCTTGGGGGAGAGATTTGGAGCATTTGAAATTTTTTGGATTCTGTTGATTCAGATTTTTCCACCCCAATTCCATTTTTGGCACCCTAAACTGGCTGTCACCCTGTCAATCATCCACATAAAATGAACCATGTCAAATAAGGAACAGAGAGTACTTCATGCAAATTAACTTACTTTAAACCATGACTCAGTAATGGCTTATTACTGGTTACAAGGATCAAAATCACATTAGCATGTGTTGAGCAGCTAATTATGTTGAATGACAGCACTGTGTGTCATTCAACAGAGGTACACTAGCTGCATTAAAAGTGTGATTCTGCCTGTCTTATTTTCTGTATGTTGTACATAGGTTCACAGTGGCCTCAAAAGATAGTGGCATCCAAAGAGAATGACTAGCAGAGATAGGCAGAACTGTTGCTATAGGAACATCAATAAAATTGATTACCCTTATTTGCAGATCATTTTACACAGTGTACTTGCCAATAAATATTTTTGGACACCATGGATGGAACAAGTCCTTTAATATAGAGAAGACTATTTGACAACATAATTTCTAATATTTTAAAAACTTAATTACTAGGGAAAATCCATACAGCATCACGTTACCCAGGGCTGCCATTAGGGGTTATGGGCGATACAGCCATCACGGACCCAGCGGGCCCCCGCTTGCTATAACATGGGCCCGCTGCCCATATGACTTTCTCACACGACAGTCACAATCAGGCAGCAGCCGGCAATCCGCATCCAGCAACTGCAGACCCGGATTCCTGTCATTGCCACCAGAAATGACGGCAAGTCACATCCGGTGGCTGAATTTCCCACCTCCGAAGACTGGTGAGGAGACAACCGGTTATGAGCACCATCCAGGCAGGGGCGTCACTAGGGTTGGTGTCACCCGGTGCGGAAACTCATGGTGTCACCCCCCTGGATTTCCTCCAATACCATGCCAAACAGATTCCTTAGTAATGCCAGTTAGATGGCAGTTAGATTAACTATGCCACACACAGGAGCCCCATAACTTATGCCACACCAGAGCCCCACTATTTATGCCTCACCTCTGCCCAATTAATTATGCCACACACACAGGTGCCCCATAATTATGCCACACACACACAGGTGCCCCATAATTATGCCACACAAAAGAGTCCCTTAATTATGCCACACATGGGGCCCAATAAATATGCCACACACAAGCGCCCCATAATTATGCACACATGGGACCGCCATTAATTATGCAACACCCAGGAGCCCCACGAGGTGACAATTGTACAATAATAGATACCAGTAATATTGTGCCAGTCAGATACCAGTAGTATTGTGCCACTCAGAGCCCAGTACTATTGTGCCAGTCTGATACCAGGAATATTGTGTCATTCAGAGCCCAGTAATATTGTGCCAGTCTGATACCAGGAATATTGTGTCATTCAGATACCAGTAATATTGTGCCAGTCTGATACCAGGAATATTGTGTCATTCAGATACCAGTAATATTGTGCCAGTCTGATACCAGGAATATTGTGTCATTCAGATACCAGTAATATTGTGCCAGTCAGAGCCCAGTAATATTGTGCCAGTCAGAGCCCAGTAATATTGTGCCAGTCAGAGCCCAGTTAGAGTGTGCCAGTCAGAGCCCAGTTATAGTGTGCCATTCAGATACCAGGAAAATTGTGCCAGTCAGAGCCCAGTAATAGTGTGCCAGTCAGATGCCTGTAATATTGTGCCATTCAGAGCCCAAAAATATTGTGCCACTCAGAGCCCAGTAATTTTGTGCCAGTCAGATACCAGGAATATTGTGTCATTCAGATACCAGTAATATTGTGCCACTCAGAGCCCAGTAATATTGTGCCAGTCTGATACCAGGAATATTGTGTCATTCAGAGCCCAGTAATATTGTGCCAGTCAGAGCCCAGTAATATTGTGCCAGTCAGAGCCCAGTAATATTACGCCAGTCAGAGCCCAGTTATAGTGTGCCATTCAGATACCAGGAAAATTGTGCCAGTCAGAGCCCAGTAATAGTGTGCCAGTCAGATGCATGTAATATTGTGCCAGTCAGAGCCCAGTAATAGTGTGCCAGTCAGAACCCAGTAATATTGTGCCAGTCAGAGCCCAGTAATTTTGTGCCACTCAGAGCCCAGTAATATTATGCCAGTCTGATACCAGGAATATTGTCATTCAGATACCAGTAATATTGTGCCAGTCAGAGCCCAGTAATATTGTGCCAGTCAGAGCCCAGTAATATTATGCCAGTCAGAGCCCAGTTATAGTGTGCCAGTCAGAGCCCAGTTACAGTGTGCCAGTCAGAGCCCAGGAATATAGTGCCAGTCAGAGCCCAGGAATATAGTGCCAGTCAGAGCCCAGGAATATAGTGCCAGTCAGTGCCCAGTAATATTATGCCAGTCAGAGCCCAGGAATATTGTGTCATTCAGAGCCCAGTAATATTGTGCCAGTCTGATACCAGAAATATTGTGTCATTCAGATACCAGTAATATTGTGCCAGTCTGATACCAGGAATATTGTGTCATTCAGATACCAGTAATATTGTGCCAGTCTGATACCAGGAATATTGTGTCATTCAGATACCAGTAATATTGTGCCAGTCAGAGCCCAGTAATATTGTGCCAGTCAGAGCCCAGTTATAGTGTGCCAGTAAGAGCCCAGTTATAGTGTGTCAGTCAGAGCCCAGTTATAGTGTGCCATTCAGATACCAGGAAAATTGTGCCAGTCAGAGCCCAGTAATAGTGTGCCAGTCAGATGCCTGTAATATTGTGCCATTCAGAGCCCAGTAATATTGTGCCAGTCAGATGCCAGTAATATTGTGCCAGTCAGAGCCCAAAAATATTGTGCCACTCAGAGCCCAGTAATTTTGTGCCAGTCAGATACCAGGAATATTGTGTCATTCAGATACCAGGAATATTGTGCCACTCAGAGCCCAGTAATATTGTGCCAGTCTGATACCAGGAATATTGTGTCATTCAGAGCCAAGTAATATTGTGCCAGTCAGAGCCCAGTAATATTGTGCCAGTCAGAGCCCAGTAATATTATGCCAGTCAGAGCCCAGTTATAGTGTGCCAGTCAGAGCCCAGTTGTAGTGTGCCATTCAGATACCAGGAAAATTGTGCCAGTCAGAGCCCAGTAATAGTGTGCCAGTCAGATGCCTGTAATATTGTGCCAGTCAGAGCCCAGTAAAAGTGTGCCAGTCAGAGCCCAGTAATATTGTGCCAGTCAGATGCCAGTAATATTGTGCCAGTCAGAGCCCCAAAATATTGTGCCAGTCTGATACCAGGAATATTGTGTCATTCATATAACAGTAATATTGTGCCAGTCAGAGCCCAGTAATATTGTGCCAGTCTGAAACCAGGAATATTGTGTCATTCAGATACCAGTAATATTGTGCCAGTCTGATACCAGGAATATTGTGTAATTCAGATACCAGTAATATTGTGCCAGTCTGATACCAGGAATATTGTGTCATTCAGATACCAGTAATATTGTGCCAGTCAGAGCCCAGTAATATTGTGCCAGTCAGAGCCCAGTTATAGTGTGCCAGTCAGAGCCCAGTTATAGTGTGCCATTCAGATACCAGGAAAATTGTGCCAGTCAGAGCCCAGTAATAGTGTGCCAGTCAGATGCCTGTAATATTGTGCCAGTCAGAGCCCAGTAATAGTGTGCCAGTCAGAACCCAGTAATATTGTGCCAGTCAGAGCCCAGTAATATTGTGCCACTCAGAGCCCAGTAATATTATGCCAGTCTGATACCAGGAATATTGTCATTCAGATACCAGTAATATTGTGCCAGTCAGAGCCCAGTAATATTGTGACAGTCAGAGCCCAGTAATATTGTGCGAGTCAGAGCCCAGTAATAGTATGCCAGTCAGAGCCCAGTTATAGTGTGCCAGTCAGATGCCTGTAATATTGTGCCAGTCAGAGCCCAGTAATATTGTGCCAGTCAGAGCCCAGTAATATTGTGCCAGTCAGAGTCCAGGAATATAGTGCCAGTCAGAGCCCAGGAATATTGTGCCAGTCAGAGCCCAGGAATATTGTGTCATTCAGAGCCCAGTAATATTGTGCCAGTCTGATACCAGGAATAT
The DNA here is from genome assembly GCA_036172795.1 of Pelodytes ibericus. Lineage (NCBI taxonomy): Eukaryota > Metazoa > Chordata > Amphibia > Anura > Pelodytidae > Pelodytes > Pelodytes ibericus. Next base: position 97,964,020 of record CM069863.1, read on the forward strand.
TGTGTCATTCAGATACCAGTAATATTGTGCCAGTCTGATACCAGGAATATTGTGTCATTCAGATAGCAGTAATATTGTGCCAGTTTGATACCAGGAATATTGTGTCATTCAGATACCAGTAATATTGTGCCAGTCAGAGCCCAGTAATATTGTGCCAGTCAGAGCCCAGTTATAGTGGGCCAGTAAGAGCCCAGTTATAGTGTGCCAGTCAGAGCCCAGTTATAGTGTGCCATTCAGATACCAGGAAAATTGTGCCAGTCAGAGCCCAGTAATAGTGTGCCAGTCAGATGCCTGTAATATTGTGCCATTCAGAGCCCAGTAATATTGTGCCAGTCAGATGCCAGTAATATTGTGCCAGTCAGATACCAGGAATATTGTCATTCAGATACCAGTAATATTGTGCCCGTCAGAGCCCAGTTATAGTGTGCCAGTCAGAGCCCAGTTATAGTGTGCCATTCAAATACCAGGAAAATTGTGCCAGTCAGAGCCCAGTAATAGTGTGCCAGTCAGATGCCTGTAATATTGTGCCAGTCAGAGCCCAGTAATAGTGTGCCAGTCAGAACCCAGTAATATTGTGCCAGTCAGAGCCCAGTAATATTATGCCAGTCTGATACCAGTAATATTGTGCCAGTCAGAGCCCAGTAATATTGTGCCAGTCAGAGCCCAGTAATATTGTGCCAGTCAGAGCCCAGTTATAGTGTGCCAGTCAGAGCCCAGTTATAGTGTGCCAGTCAGAGCCCAGTTAGAGTGTGCCAGTCATATACCAGGAAAATTGTGCCAGTCAGAGCCCAGTAATAGTGTGCCAGTCAGATGCCTGTAATATTGTGCCAGTCAGAGCCCAGTAATAGTGTGCCAGTCAGAACCCAGTAATATTGTGCCAGTCAGAGCCCAGTAATATTGTGCCAGTCAGAGCCCAGGAATATAGTGCCAGTCAGAGCCCAGTAATATTGTGCCAGTCTGAAACCAGGAATATTGTGTCATGCAGATACCAGTAATATTGTGCCAGTCTGATACCAGGAATATTGTGTCATTCAGATACCAGTAATATTGTGCCAGTCAGAGCCCAGTTATAGTGTGCCAGTCAGAGCCCAGTTATAGTGTGCCATTCAGATACCAGGAAAATTGTGCCAGTCAGAGCCCAGTAATAGTGTGCCAGTCAGATGCCTGTAATATTGTGCCAGTCAGAGCCCAGTAATAGTGTGCCAGTCAGAACCCAGTAATATTGTGCCAGTCAGAGCCCAGTAATATTATGCCAGTCTGATACCAGTAATATTGTGCCAGTCAGAGCCCAGTAATATTGTGCCAGTCAGAGCCCAGTAATATTGTGCCAGTCAGAGCCCAGTTATAGTGTGCCAGTCAGAGCCCAGTTATAGTGTGCCAGTCAGAGCCCAGTTAGAGTGTGCCAGTCATATACCAGGAAAATTGTGCCAGTCAGAGCCCAGTAATAGTGTGCCAGTCAGATGCCTGTAATATTGTGCCAGTCAGAGCCCAGTAATAGTGTGCCAGTCAGAACCCAGTAATATTGTGCCAGTCAGAGCCCAGTAATATTGTGCCAGTCAGAGCCCAGTAATATTGTGCCAGTCAGAGCCCAGGAATATAGTGCCAGTCAGAGCCCAGGAATATAGTGCCAGTCAGAGCCCAGTAATATTGTGCCAGTCAGAGCCCAGGAATATTATGCCAGTCAGAGCCCAGTAATATAGTGCCAGTAAGTGCCCAGTAATATTATGCCAGTCAGTGCCCAGTAATATTGTGCCAGTCTGTGCCCAGTAATATTGTGCCAGTCAGTGCCCAGTAATATTATGCCAGTCAGAGCCCAGTAATAAAGTGCTAGTTTTAAACCACCCTCCTCCCCCCCTTCCCCATTACTTACCGAGTAGCTGCTGCTCCGTGTCCCCATCCGGACCTCTCCGTGCAGTCTCCCCTTTCGTCACATCCGGTTGCTGTGATTTTATTTGTACTTTCTATCGGCGGCCGCATCTAGCGGATGCGGCGGCCAGAAATAAATAGTTAAGCAGCGCTTTGCGGGGGGGGGGGGGGTGTTCCGGCAGCACGGGTCTCACCCGGTGCGGTCCGCCCCCCCCCTCGGGACGCCACTGCATCCAGGTAACTACTGGGGAAGGGGGAGGAGGGGAGGGGGTCATTGGGCCAATTGGTTGTGGCATATTAATGGCCAAATTATCAGTGACATATTAATGGACAAATTTCCAGTGGCATATTAATGGATAAATTGTTAATAGGAACATAGAATATGGGGGGGGGGGGGTTTCCGGCAGCACGGGTCTCACGCGGTGCGGTCCGCCCCCCCCCCCTCGGGACGCCACTGCATCCAGGTAACTACTGGGGAAGGGGGAACATAGGAACATAGAATATGTCGGCAGATAAGAACCATTCGGTCCATCTAGTCTGCCCAATTTTTTTTTTTTGAGTACTTTTATTAGTCCCCCTTTCCCGGTCATATAGCTAGGATTGCCTTGTGCCTATCCCACGCATGCTTAAAATCCTTGACTGTGTTTACCTCTACCACTTCTGCTGGAAGGCTATTCCATACATACACTACCCTCTCAGTAAAGTAATACTTCCTGATATTACTTTAAATCGTTGCCCCTCTAATTTAAGACTATGTCCTCTAGTTGTGGTAGTTTTTCTTCTTTTAAATATACTCTCTTCCTTTACTGTGTTGATTCCCTTTATGTATTTAAATGTTTCTATCATATTCCCCCTGTTACGTCTTTCCTCCAAGCTATACATGTTAAGATGCTTTAACCTTTCCTGGTAAGTTTTATCCTTCAACCCATGAACCAGTTTAGTAGCCCTTATATAGATACGGTCTCCAGTATTGCGTACAATACTCCAAGTGAGGTCTCACCAGTGCTCTGTACAATGGCATGAGCACTTCCCTCTTCCTACTGCTTATACCTCTCCCTATGCAACCAAGCATTCTCCTAAATCCCTTTCCTCAGATGTTGAGGTTAGGACTGTACCAAATAGTCTAAATTCTGCTTTTGGGTTTTTACGCCCAAGGTGCATAATCTTTTTCATTTAATCTCCACATTAAATGAAAATGTTAGTGGCAAATTAATGGTCAAATTAACAGTGGCATATTAATGGATTAAATAACACTGGCATATTGATGAGCAAATTATCAGTGATATATTAATGGAAACATTACCAGTGGCATATTAATGGACAAATTATCAGTGGGATATTAATAGTCAAATTATCAGTGGCATGTTATTGTTCAAATTGTCAGTGGCATGTTATTGTTCAAATTGTCAGTGGCATATTTATTGACAAATTGTCTGTGGCATATTTATTGACAAATTGTCTGTGGCATTTTAATGGACAAATTATCAGTGGCATATTAATGGTCAAATTAGCAGTGGCATATTAATCGATAAACTAACACTGGCTTGGCATAGTAAGTCTTGGATGTGCAATGAGGGTAATGGGGCACCAGGAAATCCTGGATGTGCAATACAGGTGATGGGGCATGTCCTGGGGTGTATTTAAATCATTGGCATGATATACAAAGACCTGGATAAAATGACTTTGGGAAGGGAAGGGGTTGAGAGGGAGATATGAGGGGGAACACAGATTTTTTTTTTTTCCAGTAAGCATAAAAAAAAAAAAAAGTTCCCCATGGATCTGCAGGCTTCCGAAATACTGCAGACCTGGTCAAATTAAATAAATAACCTTATGGAATAATAGTAAAATTGGGGAACACAGCGTTAATAATAGACATGTGCATTCGTTTTCGGACGAATGCATTTTCGTCCAAAAATAGCATTTTCGGCCATTCGTCCGAAAAATGAAGAACAAAAATGCTAAGCTAACGAAAGCCGAATGAACGAATGGTTAATAAACGAAAATAATTCGTTCATTCGTCCATTCGTACTACTATTGCATTCTATAAGCCGAAATAGAGTCGGTTTATAGAATACAATAGCATTTAACTATACGGAGACAGTCTCCATTCATAAAATTATGAATGGAGACTTTGTCTCCGTATAGTTAAAAGCCGACAGCCTATAAACCGAACGTTCGGTTTATAGGCTGTCGGCTTATGGAATACATGTATTCCTATTGCTATTCTATAAACCGAACGTTCATAAAACTATAGATCTCTCCTCCTACCAGGACACGATGGATTCCAAACTACAAGAGCAGAACCTGAGACACAGAAAGGAGGAAAGGGTCCCCACTCCCACAATGGCCTTGGATCGAGAAGCTACCACTCAAAGAAACCTTCCGGAGACCCAGGTCCAGGTCTGATGAAGGGTCCTCCCGAGATCACTCTAAGGCACTACTCTTTTAACCCGGACGATCATATTCATAATTGAATAACTGAACGCCACACAGCCTTGGCTCACATTTAATAAGCTCAACATTAATCCCATAGACACCCAAGAGAGATTGTTAAATTGGAGAAGACCCAATTCAAGAAGAACAAGAATTGCACTCCATTCTGAAACTCTCGATACCACTGGCATTTTTGCCACTGGACACTAACACCTCTTGGTTCATTGTTCAGTTGACTTTCTGAAGACATTTATTGTTGTCGTTTTTCTTAACATATGTTATCTAAGAAGGGGCTTCCTATGCGCAAGCCTCATAAGAAGCGAAGTTACTATTAATTTTTCTACTACAGCTTCCGAGTTTCTTCGATGTGGTAAGATTTATAACCCATATAGTTCTCGCCACAAGCAGAGAGTTCCTGAGGGGCACTATATTTTAGTAAACCTAGAAACACCCTCTCCTCTTACTGACTGGCACTGGAAGTAAGACCAGTCATACATATAAATTCTGTTAGAATTGTTGGTTATTTTGTAATTTTGTTCATATCTGTATCCCCCTCCCCATATATCTCCACCTTTTAACTATATCAAATACGACAGATTACAGCTATTTTGAACCCCCCCCTTTTTTTTTTCTTCTCCCAGATCGCTCATTCACTTACAGTTCCCTAAGTACCCTAGATAGCTTATAGAGACTACCTTAATTGACAATGCTCCGTAATATTAATATATTATCCATCAACGCTCACGGCCTAAATTCCCCACAAAAACGGAGATCCCTTTTGAGACACTTAGACAAGATGAAGGCCGATACAGCATTTGTCCAGGAGTCACATTTCAGTTAGCATAAAACCCCTTTATTGAGAGACTGTAAATACTCAACTTTATTCATATCGAAGAACACTGCTGAGAAAAATGGGGTATCAATTCTTATAAAACAATCATGCCCGTTCACCCCTGAGACCCACTTTACAGACTAGGCAGGTTGATACCTCTGTCTCTTGGGCTCCCTAGGAACCCTTAAGATCACATTACTGAATTTGTATGCCCCATCCACACCGGACAGAGAGTTCTGGACTACACTAACTACATTCCTCAGACGACACCCACAGACAAACTAATCATTGGAGGTGACTTCAACGCCACAATATGTCCAGGACTAGACAGAACAGGTACATTGTCATGTGCCTCTTCCTACCCCTCAGACACTTACTTGCTCAATTTCCTTAAAACCCACGACCTCCTGGATATCTGGAGGCTGCACCCTCCATCCACAAAAGATTATACCTTATTTTCTCACCCGCATCTTAGTTATTCCAGAATTGATATGTTCCTCATCTCTAAATCACTCCTTCCTCTTATTAGTAGAACAGACATACATACTATAACATGGTCTGACCATGCAGACATTACCTTAACACTTACCTTACCCAACTTCACTGGGCATTGGACATGGAAACTTAATGAATCCATACTCCATAATACACAAAGTGTTGAATCCATAAAAAAATCTCTGACAGAATATTTTGAGCTTAACATACCTTCGGTCCCAGATTTTGCCACCGCCTGGGCAGCACACAAACCGGTCATCAGGGGTCATATGATAGCAATATGTTCGGCCCTCAAAAAGCATAGAGGCTGAATCTCTACGATTAGAGTCAGATCTCATCCAACTCGAAACACGTAACAAAGCACAACCATCCCCACAACTGACCCAGGAGGTGGCAAAAGTCAGAACTGAAATAAGATGGCTCACACTCTCGGACACGGCAAAATCCCTCAAATATACTAAAAGATTCTATTATGAAAAGGCCAACAAAGCTGACAAACTATTAGCATCATCCCTCAGCAGAGGCGGCTCTCTAATTAGTTGACATTGTAAGGTGACGGGAGCTTATCGCTGCCTGCGTGTAGTGTGTAGCAGGCAGCGATAAGTCAACTGTCACACTAACCTCCGCGTCAGCGCCGGCACTTTCAGGTAAGGGGCCGTCTTCACAGGCAGAGATTCTGTATTTTTTCCTCTCCTGCACACGAAGATTACCGCTCTGCTCCGCCACCACTGCAACCAAAACATCAACAGCAGAAGCGCCAGCACAACGTGGTCTATGAGACCACTGGACACTGAGACCCTCTTCTTCTCCCTGCACATGTCCTGACAGGTAACTAAGCAGGGAGGGAGAGGGACATCTAAAAGAAAAACTGTCTCGCCGCTCTGATGCCCGTTATGCTGGTCATAAAAAAAAGTTTTAAAAAAATCTGCTGGTGTGTCTGTGTGCTGACCGAGTTGTGTGAGGGTGTGTGCTGACTGAGTGTGTAAGTGTGGGTGTGTGCTGACTGAGTGTGTGAGTGTGGGTGTGTGCTGACTGAGTGTGTAAGTGAGGGTGTGTGCTGACTGAGTGTGAGTGATGGTGTGTGCTGACTGAGTGTGTAAGTGAGGGTGTGTGTTGAGTGAGTGTGTGTGCTGACAGTGTGTGAGTGAGTGTTTGTGTGAGTGTGGGCTGGCTGAGTGTGTTTGATTAAGTGTGTGCTAGCTTATTGTGTAAGTGAGGGTGTGTGTTGACTGAGTGTGCTGACTGAGGGTGTGGGCTGACTGAGTGTGTGAGTGTGTGTGCTGACCGAGTGAGTGTGTCACTGAGTGTGGGCTGGCTGAATGTGTGCTGAGTGAGTGTGTGCTCACTGAGTGTGTTTGATTAAGTGTGTGTGAGTGTTTGATTGCGGAGTGTGTCTGTGAGTGTGTGTCCTGTCTGAGTTTGTGTGGCTGGGTTTGTGATTGAGTGTGACTATGTTTGTGATAAGCTGTTTGAGAACATAATGGCAGTGGTATGTTTAAGGACAATGATAATTAGTTGTTTAGGGACACTGATTTGAGTGATAAACAGTCTAGGCACAAATATGGCACCAATAAGAGGTTTGGGAACAATGGCAGTAACAGGGTATTTGAGGACAATGATTACCCCGATGAGCTGTTTGGGTACATAGATGGCCCTGATAAACAGTTTTTGCACATAGATGGCCCTGACAAACTGTTTAGGCACATAGATGGCCCTGACAAACTGTTTAGGCACATAGATGACCCTGATAAAATGTTTGGGCACAGAGACAGAATTCGAAATCAGTTTGGAGACAAAGAAGGCAGTCAAATAGGTTGATGAAGGACATAGGTGGCACTGATAAGTCTTAGGGACAAGATGCACTGGGAAGCTGTTTGGGATCAAATATAGCACTGTGCGTACATTATTGGACTATTGTAATAATAATTTGCTAGTCCTGTGGATGATGAAATGTGGTGCTGTGATGTTTGTGTGTGTGTGTCTCCTAAATGTGAACACTAACACATATATACACACTCATACGCTGATCAGATGCACACACTAGCACACACATACACACTCAAATGCTGATCAGATACACACAAGCACACATAGTGTATGTGTGTGCTAGTGTGTGTATCGGATGAGCATATAAGCGTGTATGTGTGTGCTAGTGTGTGTATCGGATGAGCATATAAGCGTGTATGTGTCTGCTAGTGTGTGTATCGGATGAGCATATAAGCGTGTGCTATACCAATCACTTTTGATATAGATATTTGCAGACTAATTATAAGACAAATAAAAACAAGGAGTGGTGAATTCCTAATTGCTGGGATTTAAGGCTGGTCTTAAAATATGCTATTTAAACAGTTCATTTTTATTATAGCTTGCATATCTATTTTTAATTATGAGTGTCAGTGAGGGCCTCACGTTCGAGTTTCGCCTAAGGCCTCACAAAGTCTAGAGCCGCCTCTGTCCCTCAGGTCCAAAAGGGCCTCCAGAATCATTTTCTCCATCCAAAAATCAAATGGCCAGCACACAGTACTCCCTCTCGAAATTGCAAAAGAATTTCAGTCATATTACACTACTTTATACAATCACTCACCTGAAAAAAAACCTTCTTAACGCTCCTCATGTGCAACAGATTATACGTTACCTGGAACAAAGCAGGATCCCGACCCTTACAGAAGAAGATAGGGGCATCTAGCATGTCTCTATCACTGACACGGCACTCTGAACAGCTATAAAATCCCTTAAATCTAATAAGGCCCCAGGTCCTGATGTTTTCACTAATCTTTACTAAAAAACTTTTTCGGACATTCTCTCCCCCCCATTTAAGGACGTTATTCAATGCGACAATGGACGGGTGCTATTTCACTGAGGATATGCAAATAGCCAATGTTGCCCTAATCCATAAAACAGGTAAACCCCAGGACCAGACTAAACACTACAGACCTATCTCCCTCCTAAACACAGACCTCAAACTCTTCACAAAGATCCTAGCTTCTAGACTAAACCTAATCTTGCCCAAATTGATACACCCTGACCAGGTAGGCTTCATCCCCCAGAGACAGGCCCTGGACAATACGCGACGATGTGTAAACCTGCTATGGATGGCCACGCAGCGACAGGCGCCTTCTCTGTTTCTATCCCTGGATGCAGAGAAGGCGTTCGACCGGGTTAATTGGGCATTTCTCCGCACATTGCTAGACCAAATGCGTTTAACCATTTACATAAACCCTCATCTCAAATCACTATCCCTGGAGCTCCACCATTAAGCTTTATGAATCCTTATGGTACGTGACAAGGCTGCCCTCTCTCTCCTCTCTTATTCGCTCTTTTTCTTGAACCCTTGCTTCTCAAGATTAGAAATAACCCAAACATCTTTTACATTAAGCTTGCACATAACCAATACAAAATTGCAGCTTATGCAGATTATGTCATTGTATCCCTCACACGCCCCTTGACCTCTCTCCCCCACATGTTCCAAGAGCTCGATATATTTTCTGCCCTCGCAGGATTTAAAGTGAATGTAGACAAATAGGAAGGTTTCCCAGTACATCTTCCAGAGTCCACTATTAAATTAATCCAGATTAATTTCGACATTCCAATTTCACATAAACCATTTACATACCTAGGGCTTCGACTTACCAATAAACCTTCACAACTATATGCTCTAACAATACCCCTCTCCTAAAAAAAACTCAAAGCAGACTTACTGAAATGGTCCTCACTTCACATATCTTGGCTAGGACGCCTGATCACCATTAAGATGAACCTCCTACCTCGTCTTCTTTATCTTTTCCAAGCATTACCAATACCCATTTCCTCCACCGATTTTAAAAGCCTACAACAACGCATAGATAATTTCATATGGCAAGGTAAGAAACCCAGAATCAACAAGAGCACAATGTATATGTCTAAGATGGCAGGAGGTCTTGGGCTCCCTGATATTCCTAAATATTACCTAGCAGCACAAATCTCTCAAATAGCGACATGGCATGCACCAGTCTCCCATGGCAGATGGGCAGACTTAGAAAATGACCTGGTACGCCCGAATATTCTATCCAATTATATCTGGCTACTTAGATCTCATAGACCCCTCATAAAAACACTTTGCCCATCGATCATGAACTCTGTGAGGATCTGGGACCATCACGCACACAAAAACTCGCTCACCACTAATAAGTCCCCCCTTACCCCGATATATATAGGAACTGCAGATTTACACCAGGAATGAACCCATTCATTTTTTTTAAATATGATCAAGGAGACATCTCTAGGGTCTCAGATCTTTATTGCGATGGCACAATTAGATCTTTCCAGGACCTCCAAACCAAATTATCTCTCACCACATCAGACTTTTTTAGATACATCCAACTTAAAGATTTTGCAAGCTCTCCAAATACCAAAGCAGCGGCCCTCACACCTTCCACCTGGTTTGCAAGACTGTGTCTGCACACTTCGAGGAAAAAAGCCACTATTTCACTCCTAGACACCGAGCTAACATCCAAGTGCACGGGACCACAACTCTCATATATCACGGCATGGGAAACAGCCAACGGTTCCTACTCTATCCACCGTAATCCAATTGGTGGAGGAGGTCATTGACATGGATCAGTTGACAGCTTATGTACACGATTCCCCTGACAAATACCACAAACTCTGGCTGCCCTGGAAGTTACATTTCCCTAGATGAGGAGAGACCTCATCGATGCACAATCCCAACCAAAGGTTGACCCCATCATCCTATACTCCTTTCTCCCGTGTTGTTAAATCTTCCTATAATACCAGATGAGTCAATTGTTATGTTATAGACAGTTTATATATAAATTACTATGCTTATTATCCCCCCCCTTTTTTTTTCTCTTCTCCCTTTCTCCTCTTTCCCCTTCCTTCTCTGTCGTCTTCTGTTTTCAGATAATGAGTTAACCCCCAACTAGTTATTCTAATCAGTTTTGTAAACCATACACATGTATTCATGACCCTATCTGCTATGTAATCTGTTTTTTTTTTTGTTTTTATAATTAAACTTGAAAATTCCAAAATAAAGAATTTAAAAAACAAAAACAAAAAAAAACTTCAGTGAGCGCCCAATAAAAAAATAGCAGGTCAGGAGCATACTGGGAAACATGCAAAAGCATCTGTAAATGTAAACATTCAATTAAAATATATTAAAAATCATTAAGCGGTTTAAAAAAAAAACAAAAAAACGTATTTGCTCGAATATAAGATGACCCTGATTATAAGACGACCCCCCCAAACTTTGGATATTCCTTTAAAAAGCCTGAATATAAGACTACCCTATAGGAAAAAGTTTAACTTGTATATATTCACATGTTAATTGCTTTTTAATATTTTAAAAAAATTGATATTAAAAAAAATGTATTTTTTGTTTTTATTTCCTTTTAAGTGCCAATGCTGCCTCTCTCTCCCCCTTCCTGCAGCTTTGTCTCTCTCTCCCTCCCCCCCCAAACTTTTCTTTCTCTCTCCACCTCCCTCCTTTTCGCTCTCTCTCACCCCTCGTCTCTCTCCCCCCCTTCCCTCTCTCTGCCCCCTCCCCTTTTCTCTCCCTCTCACCCCCCGTCTGTCTGCCCCCCCCCCCACCTTGTCTCTTGCTCCCTGGTGGCTAGTGGGGGCAGCCGGAGGATGTCTGCACGATACTCGCAGACATCCTCCGCTACTGCCTGGCACTTCCGCCGGGACTTTTATGATGAAGCCGGAAGGACCCGGCGGTCGTGCGTGCCGGGCAGCAGGGGAGGATGCCTGCGCGCATTGCGGCTGTTAGCGAGGGGGATCCAGGTCCCCTGCAGCTCTGTGGGGGACCTGGATCCCAGTCTTCTAATCTGACCTCGATTTAAGGTCAGACTATAAGACGACCTTGAATATAAGATGAGGGGTCTTTTTCAGAGCATTTGCTCTGAAAAAAACCTTGTCTTATATTCGAGCAAATACGGTACATACAGCAGTTTTCTGTGCTCTATTGAGTAAAATTGTTTCTCAGATGACCCACCCATTTGAAATGTATGCTAAAAAAATGTATAGATAATTTTTGATCATTTTATATTCTCTGCATTCACAGAATGAGCAATGTTTGGGTGACTGGGTCCATATAATTGTAATTTTGTTGTAGAAGTTTTTAACCTGCAGAAAAGAAGCATTTGCATGTTATAAATCCCTCTATTACATTCAGAGATCTAAAAAATATAAATGGTCCCCAGGCGTTCAGTTGCTGTCTTCAAAATGATGATTTATAAACAGGTGGGTTAACGCACTCTATCCTTATCATACCAGCTTTCTAAATGAATATTTCGCTATCGTTGTTTGCGTTACATGCACTAATTCCGTACTTCGGGGATGCTGATGGAGTATCTCTGTGAAATGATTTTTGTCAGAGGCAATATTTTTCCACATTTATTAGTTTTGGCATGTATAAAAAAGGAGCAGATCACCATTCTATATAAGATATTTTATAAATAGGCCCATTTGTCTCTTAAAGTCCACAAGTAGCATTGGAGAGCATGTCAAAGTCCATAATATGATTCCTAGACAATAGGCTCACACTAGTTACCCTAGTGTCGGAGCTGCTCACCATTAGGTGATTCATTGAATGGGTAATAAACAAGTAAATCTAAAGTGAGGTGATAAAAGGCAGTGATTGGGAAATATTTGGGTACAGATTAGCAATGCTATCTTGAGCCTTGATATTTAGAGTCAGGATTTGGGATTTTAATCTGCAGATGATGGGAAGCCAGTGGAGTGATTAAAGCCATAGAGGCAGCTGATGTTAAAAAGTGGGTGAAATGCATTGGGTTCATAATGGAATGGAAAAGAGTAAGAGTACGGCCAACAAACGAGGTACAATAATACAGGAATAAATACACCTATATGTAAAGAGCATTAGGAGCCACTTTTTGAAGTAAGAGCATGGTATAAATAGAAGTTACACTTAGACTTTGTTATGGACTAAACGGGTTTGGCAATCACATTATATTTCCAACTGAATGGAACTGCTGAGCAGATGTCTGTTTTAATGTCTTCTGAAAGCACTAGGACTAAATCTACTCAATTGTCTGTCAGGCCAATAAAACAGTACTTATACATGTCATTCACCATTGGCCTTTGTGCTCCCATCCTGAGCAAATCTGTTTCTTCTTCGTTGTATTTGTAACCACGTTTTTCATAAGCTTGTGTCTTCTTGTTTGTGTTCAGGTTTTTCACTATAAATCCCAGCAAGTAAGACTCAATTTGCCATTGCTTTTGACCATTTATTCCACCAGCAACATTTCAGTCAAAAAGGTTTTGTTTCAAGCATCTTAAAATTTTAAATGCTTGGAAAAAAAAACAAAACCATTTTGGTAGGAGCGACGGTGGTGGAAAACATGGTCAAATGATTTTTGTCATTGTGATACTGGAGTGTGGAACAATCAACTCTGTTGACCATTGGAAAAAAATTAGTGGTATCCCACATCTTGATATTATAATAATCCCAACAATCACTTATAGCAGAAAACACACCTCAATTTCAGAGTGTGAACATGTTGAATGTACCTCAAGGAATCCTCCTTGTGCTCACAAGGAGTCCTTACCCCTTAAGGACAAGAGTTTATTTGGGTATTTTCTGTTATGTGTTTAAGTGTAATTTCTCTCTCTCATTGAGTATAATCACACATACTATATATGGTTTCATTAAGGAAACATATGACTTTCTTTGATGCCATATTTATCCTAATAAAGCATTATTTAATAGAATTTTATTTAAATTGGCCACGCCCCTTGTTTACATTCATGGCGTTTATATATACGTCTAGTGTCCTTAATCCGTTAACATGTCTGAAAAAACAGTCTGAAATTAAGGAACATTTTCTGCAGTGGGTGTTTACATGTGTAAGATTACAGAGTTTTTGTGCCAATTGTGTGATCACTATATGGCCAGTTGCCAAAGGTCCAGACATAGTCTACAACACTTAGCCTTTGTACCCTCAATTTTTTTTGGTGCTCCACTGCAAGTGACCAGGAGCAGTGACTCTCTCTAGAAAGCATATTCCCTGCTGCCATTCTTGCCCTCACCAATCAATGTGGGGATCTCTTCCTCCCCTGTGATAGACTGTGCTGCATTCAGCAGGGAAAGGAAGCTTTACACTGGAGTCTGCAAACTGCTCCCCTGTGCAAGAAGTATTTGTTTGTGCACTCACATTTAAAATACCGTATTTATCGGCGTATAACACGCACCTCATTTTAAGAAGGAAATTTCAGGGAAAAAAAACTTAAATTTCAAATAAAGAACTTTGAAGCCCAATATGCCATTTTAATATGCCAGGATATTGCCCCCAATATGCCATTTTAATATGCCAGGATATTGCCCCCAATATGCCATTTAATATGCAAGGATATTGCCCCAAATATGCCATTTTAATATGCCAGGATATTGCCCCCAATATGCCATTTTAATATGCCAGGATATTGCCCCCAATATGCCATTTTAATATGCCAGGATATTGCCCCCAATATGCCATTTTAATATGCCAGGATATTGCCCCCAATATGCCAGGATATTGCCCCTTAGTATGCTCGTTATGCCACCCTCCTCCCCCCCTTCCCCAGACCCCAGTACTTACCTCGTTCCTGCTCCGTCTCCCGGTGCTCTGAAGCTGCGTGGCTGTGAGGGAAGCGTTGTGAGCTCCCCTCCAGCCGCGCGGAACAATAAAGTTTGTTTAAAAAAAAAAAACACACTTTGTTGACCGCGCGGCTGGAGGGGAGAGCACAACGCTTCCCTCACAGCCACGCAGCTTCAGAGCACCGGGGGACAGAGCAGGAAAGAGGTAAGTTTAAGATTTTTTTATTTTGTTTCATTATATCGTTGTATAACACGCACACATCATTTGCCCCCTATTTTCAGGGAGAAAAAGTGCGTTATATATGCCGATAAATACGGTATATTTGTGTCTATATACAAACACTGTGTCTACAGATATTTGTGTACAACACTGATGTCTGTTCTATTGCACTACAGCTACTGTGGATTATATCCCAATCATGATCAGGCAAAAGTATTCAGTGCATTATGAGAAATTTAGTCTGCAACTGGCAGAGTGCAAACAGTTATTTATCACTTAGTATGTGTAATAATGGGGGTGCATTAGAAAGCGGGGGATGGGGGAACTATGCTGCAGAGATGGGACAGGAGCACCCCGCTACCCATAAGACATCAGGAACTGGTCTAGGGGCCAATACACCATTATTCTTTCTAGTAAGAGTTTTTGTAAAATGCCTTTGTAATTTTCTTTATATATAGGTAGTTTTTGTATTTTTCTGTCATAATATTGAGCAGGTAATTGATGATGCCATTAGTTCACCTTTAATTACATTCATCCTTACTATTTTTCATGCTCAGTCTCTCATATATATATATATATATATATATATATATATATATATATATATATATATATAATTTTATATACATATGTGTGTGTGTGTATATATGAGATATACAAATATATTTTTATATATATATATATATATATATATAGATATATATAGACAAATATATATATATATATATATATATATATATATATATGTATACAGATCCAACAGAAAAAATACGCACTCACAGGTCTTTGATCAAGGATACTTCATTATATATATATGTCATAATTGCATATAATTGGTATGGTTTTAGTGAAGAAATCAATTTGACATGAGATACTGATCAAAAATGTGAATATTCACTTGTTTGGAACTTTATTTACTGAAAGAAATACTTTTGTAAATTTACAATTCATTCCGACTGTTTGTTGAATTAGGCCTCAAGCAATTCCTCTTACTTTGTCTGTGATTTTGAAGGAACACATCTTTGGAGTCCATGTTTGGCTTCTTATGTTAGGGTTAAATGTGAGTTTTCTGGAATAGGTATATATTCTCATATATGTCCTTTTGATGATTATGTGAGAAGTAAGCAACCATAAAACATAGAATAACCACAACCAGAAAAAAATGTTTTCCTGTCAGCTTTCTCCTGCACAGTTGTATGCTTTACAACAGGAGTACTTAACAGCTGTTTAGTGTCAGTAACCAACCCTCAAACATTCACCTGATTTGAAATAAGTTCTTTTTGAGCTTTTGAAAGACCCACATTTTCCATAAGCCATCTTGGCCTCGTTTTGATGCACTCAGAGTCTATTAAACTAGACCAAATGCAAATATATAGAACAACATTAAACTGAAAAAAAACCAACATAATTTATATTTAACAAGAAGCTGTAACACTTTTAACATGAATTAGCCTAGCCATAGTGTTCCCAGTTTGAAATGATCTTTTTGAAAAATGTATACTGCGCCATCTTCAAAGCAGTTTATAAAACTCAACTGTTAATCATCTGGCATGAACCTTAGTTTTACAATGTTCTGTGTAGTATGGCTTTGAAAGTTTGGTGCAACAATGCGGAATTCACAAAAAAAAAAAAAAAGGAACGTTAGCTGCAGTTTTTGAAACATGCATCCAAAAATATATTACAAACTCTTAAATCATTCGTTTTCACATTCACTGCCCTGTGAAAGAGGGATCTGCAAAAATCCTTGCAGTACAGAAAACCCTCACGGCAATTTACTTGTAGCATCAGGACCGGAGTTCTAGAAATGATCCAAGAACTTTTCTATGCTGCTCAATAAAGACATTTTTTGGGACTGGCCCGGTCCGTGTGGTTCAGCTTGTTCAACGGAAGAGTATCAGTTTTCCAGTGTCTGGCTTGTTGTGTTATTTCCATTCAAATACATCTACCAACTGGCTCGAACAGCTTCAATGTCACTGACCAAATTCTGAGCTAAACAAATCCCAAATATCTGGAAAAGAAAAGATGCTTTAATTATCTTACAGTTTGAAACAAATATATCTCTAAACCAGAGCAATGTGTATCTCCTGCTGGGCTAAATCATGGAGTTACAGGCATTGCACAGAGGGGGAACCTTCTACCAATGAATCTCTCTAGAACACATGGAGGAAAATACATTTTTGGATCTTGTTTTGATTGCCGTTCAAATGACCTTTTTAAATTCTCAGTTCCCATTAAACGCCTTCCTGATTTTATCACCCGGGCTGAGTTTGAATATCACAGAACAATATCAGTGGTTTAATAAATAAAATGGTTTACAGTGTCTGCCTGAAGTACATTATGTTTCACATTCTTCAAAAAAATAATACATTCTGAAAAATGCAATTTTAAAATAGTGTCATTAAAAATACATGTATTGCTACAGAATTTTTCAAAACAAAATAATTGGGCATGGTTAGCCTCCAAGAATAACCTCACCCCCCCCCCCCCCCCACTGTTTAATAAAAATAGTAAATAAATACTGTAAATAAATATTGCATGACTTCATTACTGCATATATTGTTTAACAAGAAAATATAAAGCAACATTCTGAACTCATGTATAAATGTTGGAATGTTTCATATAAAAATGTAATAGAGAAATTATAAGAAAAATGATTGTTTCATAGGCAATAAATATTTCAGTGTTTGTATACCAGGTCACATTGTTGTGTAATTATTTGTGTGGATATGATACTGCATCTGATTCTTGTTTAGTGAAATATTTGTATCTATTTAATATACATCAATCATATATCCAGGTTTACATATTTATAGGGAAGGTCTGGCCACTTATAAAGTCCATAAAAATGCAGGTTTTGACATTTTGCCTGCTAAAGACTGAGCTATTTACAAAAGTATGAAACATTGTGTTTTGTAGCTGCAAAGGAACACCTCTGTTTATTTTATAGATGTACATGAGGAGGCATTCAGATTCGTAGATGTGTAACATTCGCTTGAATGTGCATGGACATAAAATGTTTGTATATTAAGCATTAATTCCTCTAGCACAGCACACATTAATATTAGTAGAGTAAATATTACTCACGACAAGTAAACCTGTCGTGATACACATGGTTTTACTCTGAGCTCTGCCTCTCAGCAGAGACAGAGCTCAACTGGATGCTGCCCCACACTGACACTGTCAGCAGGCACTCAGCCAATCAGAGCAGGGGATCATGCTGCGCTGACTGGTCAGGGTCTGTCAGGGCTCACAGTCTCACCTCTGGTTTAGAGAGAGACCTTGGTTTTTGAATGCCACCAACAGAGGGGACCAACTAAGGTCTCACTGTGCTAGCATGATGCTTTCTGTGGAAAAGATCATGGCTAAACTGGCCATGTCAGTTTATTCTCATACTTATTTTAACTTATGCTTCTATATTAGAAGTGCAAAAACTAAACTTGTGGCACATTGAAACCCGGGCTGTAATAATGATAGAAAATAGTTTTTAAAAGATTTCTAATGTTACTAGTTAACACATGCATCACATTTTTTCCATAGGCAAAACTTATATATTTTGTATTTCATCACCATTTATGGATTTTAAATCTTCAAAGCTTAGTACAATACCTGCAAAAGTGCAATCCCTATGAATATGCCAGCCACAATGGTAAGATTATCTTGCAGCCACTTCTCAAACTGAGGAACGCAACCTTTTATGTGAATCGTCGCCTGCTGCTCTAGCTCCTTGAAAAAGAAGAGAGAGAATATTGAGCACACGTGGACAATCAATGTGTGCTCATATGAATTCCAGATATCCATCAGTCAACAGCCATAAGCCAAGGTACAGAGAGAGACAAGGAATCAATGATATAAACCTTTACTGATAAAAAGGAGGCTGATAAAATCCATTCATTCACACTGTAGGCATCCAGAGGGAATGATACTCCCGTCCCCATACCTCATTATACTTACTGGCTTTTGTCTAACATCATAGCCACACTGTGTGTTGATTACATCTTCCTACAAAAGAGATTAAAAGAGCAATGTGAAATGTATGTACCTGAGAAAAATGCAACTTTATTTAGGAAAATAAAATCACAGTTATGGTCCTGAAAAGCAAATATATAATTGCAGGTAATAATTACCAAAAAAATGAACTAAGGGAGTCATTATTTATTTTCCTTTTGTTTGACTCTTTACTATATATTTATGTACATCACTAATTATTTATATAAGTAGAAAAAATAATTATATTAAAATATAATATTTACCCATACACATTCCTAAAGTTTTCTGTCCATCATTATTTATATTTTGTAAGGTTTTAGAATGTTAGTTTTTATTTATTTATCAATTTTTTTATTTTATTTTATTTTTTACTATATATTTATACATATTTATGTAATTTCTTATTGTGTTATTTGAGAATAATATTCATCTTCCGAATATTTATGCATATTAATGTGCTTTCAACGTACTTTAAAATGCATGTTTTATATTTTGCATAATTATATATATATATATATATAGTAAAAGTAAATGTCCTTTTTATTGTTTGCTGCAGGAAGCAATAAGAATAATTTCTTTCAAATTAATGGAATATTCTGTTTCTCTAGATCCTATTGTGTACAAGTGCAAGGTCACTTGGAGACCACACATTGTATTCTATTCCAGAAGCACGCGAAGAGACTAAATTAAACAAAATTGTATATTATCAGTGTGTATATAAATCAGTGCTGGCGCACCTATAGTATACATGCAAATGTATGAATCAAATCACACTGGAAAAAAGCCTGTGCACCATACAAGCCGTAGTCTTCAACAAACACCACAGTGAGTTTGGGGACTAGACTGTCCCTTTAATGACTTACTCACAGTTATCATGTTATGTTAATATAGTACACATTATACTCTATTACTATTCCAACAATATTCATTTACAATGTAGAGTAACAATTGAATAACAGTGTTTTCTTACAGCAGGATCTTTAGTGCAGCAGGAAAATGGCACTCCACATCGTTCTCGACTGGCGTTGGCATCCGTGCAGTTAAAATAAATGTTTAGGTCCCAGTCATTGGGTCCGAATGCCCCACAGCATTGCCACTAATCAAAATAAAGTAATACAGAAGATGATGACTAAAGAATGAATCAGACATATACATATAACTTGACGTTGTTTAATTAAAGGCACACTAAACTATTTTTTTTATACTTGTGCTTCTAATATAGAAGCACAAATTAAAACTGCATGCTCCTAATAAGAGGATAAACTGGCATTTACTTTTCATAGTACATGCCAAGTTAGCCTCTGACCGGCAGCTACCATGTGTCCGCGACAGCATCTCACTATGGAGCTGGGGACACAGAATGTAGAATTCTAACCATAGACTTGCAATGAATGGGAGGATACAGTAACTGTTACACCACAAGGGGGCGGCGTTATTATGTTTGATCAGGTCAATCTCCTCTCTCTTCCCGAAAGAGCCCTGCCCACTAGAGGTACACAGTAGCCAGTAAGAGAGCAGGGGCTATCTTATTACATCATCATGCAGGTTCTGCCCAGAGTTGTAAATTGAGACTTGCTGAAAGATTTTGATGGACTGTTGCATCATGTGTAAAATTCACAAAATGGATGCAGGAGAGGGACACCTCATTTTATTTTTGTTTTTATATGCAATTAATTCAAACATAGAAAAGAAAACTGTGGCATATTTCACATACCGTATTTGCTCGAATATAAGACAACCCTGATTATAAGACGACCCCCAAACTTTGGATATTCCTTTAGGAAAAAAAACTAAAAGCCTGAATACACGACTACCCTATGGGGAAAACTTTAACTTGTATATATTCACATGTAAATTGATTTTTAATATTTAATAAAAATGATAATAAACAAATGCATTTCTTGTTTTTATTTCCTTTTATGTGCAAATGCTGCCCCTCTCTCTCCCCCTCCCCCCAGCTTTGTCTATATTTGTCCCACGTTGTCTCTCCCTCCCCCCA
Organism: Pelodytes ibericus; assembly: GCA_036172795.1. Taxonomy (NCBI): domain Eukaryota; kingdom Metazoa; phylum Chordata; class Amphibia; order Anura; family Pelodytidae; genus Pelodytes; species Pelodytes ibericus. Next base: position 97,984,448 of record CM069863.1, read on the forward strand.
AACTTCTCTCTCTCTCTCCACCTCCCTCCCTCCTTTTCTCTCTCTCTCTCTCTCCCTCCCTCCCTCTCGTCTATCTCCCCCCCTCCTCTTGTCTCCCACTCGCCTTTTTTCTCTTTCCCTGCTGGCTAGTGGGGGCAGCCGGGGGATGTCTGCACGATACGTGCAGACATCCTCCATGCTGCCCGACACTTCCATCTATTATGACGGACAGCCGGTCCGTCATAATAGATGGAGGTGTCGAGCAGCATGGAGGAAGTTTGCACTATCGTGCAGACATCCCCCGGCTGCCAAAACATCCCTGGTGGCTAGTGGGTATGATACGCGCAGACATCCTCCGCTGCTGCCTGGCACTTCCGCCGGGACTTTTATGATGAAGCCAGAAGGACCCGGCTTCATCATAGAAGTCCCGACGGATGTGTCTGCTGTTAGCGAGGGGGATCCAGGTCCCCTGCAGCTCTGCAGGGAGGCCTGGATCCCAGTCTTATAGTCTGACCTCGATTTGAGGTCAGATTATAAGACGACCTCAAATGTAAGACGAAGGGTGTTTTTCAGAGCATTTGCTCTGAAAAAAAACCTTGTCTTATATTCAAGCAAATGTTTGTTTTAAATGCACAGGCAATCTAGTTATATCTCATGTAAGTGGTAGTGGCCCTTTAAGCATAGGATTTAAAAAAGGTGCAGTATAGGGAAGCTATGATCCCAAATATGCATCTTCCTGAATCTGCTCTTTTGCACTGTTAAAAACTGCAAGTCCTGGCATTTCTATGACGGACCACCAGAAGGTTGGGTGACCTCCCAGCTTCCGTCATAGAAGTCCTGACGGACGTGCCAGGACTTGCAGTTTTTAACAGTGCAAAAGAGCAGATTCAGGAAGATGCATATTTGGGATCATAGCTTCACAGACACAATATGTATGCACACCAGCTGAAGAAGTTTTTTTACGAAACGCGTCCTGAGGGGTGTCCTGTTTTTTGTGTCTGTGCAAATAGTGTATATTTTATACATATGTTCTGTAACCTGGCCAGGTGAACAACACTAATATATATATATATATATATATATATATATATATATAGTATCTATTTTACTTTTTTTGTGTCCATGTGACCATCTGTTGCTATTTGTGTTTCTGTGGTACTGGACTTGTTTGTGGTCTTTTTACCTTATACATATGCATGTTTTTATTTTGTGATATATAATACATTTTTCTCATTTTTATAAACATATGTCTTTTTCTGTGGTATATTCTAGCGCTGTCTCTTCTTTCATTAATCTTGTGCTTCTTTTTTGCAGTGGTGCAGTCCATTGCAGTTGTAAGACTCGCTGCTATACCTTTTCCCTATTTTTAAGTGGCTTGCCCCCCTCACGAAATTGAGAGCTATCTTTTTCTCCATATTTGATCTTATGCAAGTTTTTTTCTGTGTGTGGAGTACATACGGATTAGTTTCCATTGTAATTTTTTAATATATATTATATATTAATTACCACTTTTTTTCCACATATTTTCACACTGTTCTTTCTTTACATTTAAGCGCTGTGCACAATATTTCTTATAGTAAAAGTTGTGATTAACTCCACCATGGATCACCACCAAGTCCACACTAGACAAAAGCAAATCCAACCCAATTTGCCTGTAAACCCAGCCAACCAATTGAGCCACCAAACTACATGGCCTGAAAGAGGTAGGTCTAGAATTTTAAGGTATATGTTAATGCTAGTGTCATATGGGGAATCTGAAAAAGCAAAATTAGGAGAACCCAGTAGGTACAATTCACTAAATGGCAGGTAGAGGTGGATCGATAAGAACATTTTTTTTCGGACCGATGTAACTATCCATTGTACAGGGAGAAACCTGGTCAGTTTTTCCTGCTAGAAGAACAGAGTTGTTCCGGTCGCAAGATAAGTAACAGTGCCTTATGCAGGTTTAGGACCAGCATTGTCCCTCCACAATGCATAATTAAGTCAGTGATATGAAATGTTCATCTCAACTTACCTACACCTCACTTTTAGTGAATAGCTTACTGGTGCCTGGAAAATGTAGTGAGGCAGGTCTTGTAGAGTATAAGGATGGCCTGTGCTATGAGACATTTACAGCCCCCCCAGACTGCCTAAAACGTTCCTAAGTTTGATTGTGTTGCATGATTGTGACAACCAGTCCACCACATTTGGAAAACACTGCTCTAAATACTCACAAATAAAACAATAGCTTGTGGTAAGAATGCTTGACAGGACTGCACACATAACAGATGGAAATTGTCTCACTGGAAACTTAATGTTCCTCATTTGAGATGATTATGTTACACAGTGATTAAGTCTGAAAATATGTATCTGAAAGTTGATGTGATTCTTGGCACTGCATTTACTCTGCTTCACTTGTTAACCAGATAATATGTCCATGTGCCTCTTTTGTTTCCTCTGTGAATATCATTCTTAAAAGTTTACCATTTTAATTAAAGGTGATCCAGCACCTTAACATGGCTGCAATGTAAGTGTAGAGCTTAAGGAACTATATATATATATATATATATATATATATATATATATATATATATATATATATATATATCTTTACTAGCTTGAATGTGAGTGGAATGAAAGAAGAAATAAATCACATTAACCTGCACACTGAGCTATTCGAGCTGAATTAAGGCTATACAATCAGCTACACAATTTAGGCCCAGGGAAAAAAAGTGGGAGGTGAATCCAATGAATTTTAGTATAATTTTAGTATCATTCATCTATTCATTACTACCTGAACGGAGGATAAGGCAAATTAAATGTTGCTTTGTTTGCTCATGTGAACCTAAATTTCTAGAATGTGTGTCTTAGTGCATGAGGAAAGCAGATCAGAGAAAGGGGAAAGAAAAATAAAGGGAAAACAGAGTGATAAAATGAATAGTAAATAAACATTAAAAAAAAAAAAAGATGCATTTCTCTGCAAACCTAAATCTGAAATTGGGGCAGGCTCAAATCCTCAAACTTCACTAATTCCCATAAATAATAATACATTGGTTATAAAACCACCCAAAAATTATTAAAGCTGGTCATGCCCTGATAGATACTTCCTAAAACCTGTGTCCCTCTTTGGCAATTTTAAATGCTGAAAATAAGACTACCGAATATGATCTATTACTACATAATCTATATAGGATCTACATGAGCGCTCAAGTGCATCAGGAACATATTCAAACACTATGCTAGTTTATATGCTTAAATTCCATGACTTTAAATTTTTCCATTGAATCTTAAGGGTTTACTCAGGCGATCAGACTGATGTCCCACACCGTTCTCGATCCTTATCTTCCGATAGGGGAATGAAGGCATCCACACAGTCAGTCTATCATTGAATCCCCTGCTCTATCAGGCAGAGGTTTTATTCTCCTCCACTTCACTGAGGACGGATGTATAGAGATAGGATCTGTATTGTTTGTTTTGCCAGCAGGATTTTTTTTCCCCAATGGGTGGATTAATTTTGGTTTTTGGAATTTTTATGCTAACTGACAAAAAAGACAGCTTAAAGTTGAAATAAATTATTAACCCCTTAAGGACAGATGACGTGCCAGGCACGTCACGGCAAATCGTGGACTTGCCGACAGGTGATGTGCCTGGCACGTCATGCACTAAATTGAGTAAAGAAAGCGACCAGCTTCCGATGCTCTAGGGGGAGCCAATCGATGCCGGCACAACAGATCTATGTGATCTGTGTGCAGGCATGTATGGTAAGTGCTCTGATGAGCACTTACCATACAGTCAAAGGCAATATTAGCAAATATTGCCTTTGACAAGTATTGATCTGCCTCCCTCACCTTACTAGTTTTAGTAAGGGAGAGAGACAGATCAGATAAAGTAAAAAAATAAAATAATAAAAAAAATATTTAATAAAATTTTAAACACCAAGGGCTTTTATAAAAGCCATTTAACCCCTTCCCTGCCATTGATCGCTGTCTACGCAGTGATCATACACAGCAGCACATTTTTTGCTGTCTGTGCATTTTTTAGTGGTTATTTTTTTTTACTGTAATTCATTACAGTAAAAAAAAAAAGCTCTTTTAAGAGAGATTAACCCCTTTCTTGCTGTAGATCACTGCCTAAGCAGCGATCTGACGCAAATGCAGAAATGCATTTTAAAAAAATTTTAAACTTTTTTATTACACCCGTCACGTGTTAATTATACCCGCTAGGGGACTACGTTTAACGTAAAAAAATTTTTTTTAGCTGTCTGACCGCATGTATAGCGATCAGTAACAGCTGATAAGTGACAAAGGCGGGTTGGCGTTTGCTCAGATGAGCATCACCATTCGTCTGGTTAGATCAATATTTGTAAATATTTGATCTGACCCGTGTAGATCTGCCTCCCCCTCACTTGAGTTTTAGTGAGGGAGGGAGACAGAGATGTATAATGTAAGTTTTTATTTATAATATATTTAATAAAATTGAGACCCAAAGGCTTTTATAAAAGCCGTTTCCAGTATTTAACCCCTTCCCTGCAATTGATTGCTGTGTACGCAGTGATCTTACACAGCAGCACATTTTTTGCTGTCTGTGCATTTTTTTAGGGGTTATTTTTTTTTACTTTGATTTATTACAGTATATCAAAGGCTCTTTTAAGAGCTATTAACCCCTTCCTTGCCGTATATCACTTCCTAAGCAGCACATATGGTCACTGCCTAAGCAGTGCATATGGTCACTGCCTAAGCAGCGCATATGGAGCAATCTAGTCGCAGAAGGATTTTTTTTTGCTATCAGCATTTTTTTTTGTCAGACTCGCTAGGGGTTAATTATACCCACTAGGGGATTACGTGTATTCCTTTTGAAGCTGTCTGAACCCAGTGGCAAAGGTGAAAATCAAAAAGCGCACCTCTCAAATGTAGCCTTTCAACCCCCAACAAAGCTGACAAAGCTATGCATGGGTGGTATCCCTGTGCTCGGGAGATGTTGCTGAACATATATTGTGGTATTGTTTGTCAGTGACACATACCGAAATATGTGAATTTGTGTCTAAAGTACAATGTATGTGGGAAAAAATACACAATAAAATGACTACCACAAACTTTGACAAAGGCTGGTGGTAGAATTGGTGCATGGAAAGTGTTAAAATAACACCATTTAAAATAGCCTAGGGTGTCTACTTTTACAAAATATATACTTTTTGGGGTAAAATACACTGTCCTACTTTAAAAAAAAGTCCCAAATGAAAGATGGGCTCAGGCTGACTGCACGTCAATATTCCAAGTTGAAAATGCACACCTTCACAATGTGGCCCTTTTAGCCCCCAAACAACCCAACAAACCTATGCATGGGTGGTATCCCTGTACTCAGGAGATGTTGTTGAACACATATTGGGTTATTGTTTGGCAGTGACACATACCAAAATCTGTGTATTTATGTCTAAAATACAATATTTGTGAAGAAAAAAAACACACAAAAATTACTACCACAAACTTTGACAAAGGCTGGTGGTAGAATTAGTGCATGGAAAGTGTTAAAATACCACCATTTCAAATAGCGTAGAGTGTCTACTTTTAAAAAATATATGGGTTGATGGGGTAAAATACACTGGCTGGTTTCAAATATGTCCCAAATGGGACATGGGTGCAGGCGGTCTGCATGTCAAAATTTCAAGTTGGAAAACAAAAAACTGCACCTCACAAATTTGGCATTTTAGCCCCCAAACAACCCAACAAACCTATGCATGGGTGGTATCCCTGTACTCAGGAGAAATAGTAGAATCTATTTAGCATGTTTTTTCGTTCGCTATTGTCGATGAGGAGAAGTTATTTCAATAAAAGTCAGGAAATTTGTGTATTTTTTTTTTTTTTTTTTACCATATTTTATTATTTTTTTTAATAATATGATAAGATATGATCAAAAATATGGCATCCATAGAAAGCCCTTCTTGTCCCGATAAAAACAATATATAATATGTGTGGGTACAGGAAATGACGAAGAAGAAAATTACTGCTAAACACAAACAGCACAGAAATGTTAAAATAGCCATTGTCCAGAAAGGACAAAAATGTTTCAAAGGCTCTGTCCTTAAGGGGTTAATGAAAAAGTAGTTATAGTTCACATTAATCTTATTGAGCATGATAATCACAAATATTGCATAGTTGCCAACTGTCCCGGATTCGCCGGGACAGTCCCGGCAACTATGCAAATGCCCCGTGTATACTGCGATCGCGGGACAGTCCCGGGAAACTGGGCTGTCTCGCGATCTCGGTGGGTCACATGACGTCGCGCGATGACGTCACGTGATCCGGTGACCCGCCGCGATCGCGAGACAGCCCAATTTCCCGGGATTGTCTCGCGATCACAGTATACGCGGGAAATATGAGCTATGCGCACAGCAGTAAAAAAAAAATTTGGAAATCTTCTTCAGCTGGATATGACAGCTAGTCATATCCAGCTAATGTACTTCCCTCCTCCGTGCAATAGGGAAGCTTGCAGCGCGGAGGCGCAACGGGGACACGGAGGTGAGTACTGGGGAAGCCGGGGTGGAGGGTGACATTATGGGCATGATAAGACTCACAAATGATGATGGGCATGATAAGACTCACAAATGATGATGGGCATGATGAGACTCACAAATGATGATGGGCATGATGAGACTTACAAATGATGATGGGCATGATGAGACTTACAAATGATGATAGGCATGATAAGACTTACAACTGATGATGGGCATGATAAGACTTACAAATGATGATGGGCATGATAAGACTCACAAATGATGATGGGCATGATAATACTTACAAATGATGGGCATGATAAGACTGACAAATGATGAAGGGCATAATAAGACTCACAGATGATGGGCATGATAAGAATCACAGATGATGATGGGCATGATAAGACTCACAGATGATGATGGGCATGATAAGACTCACAAATGATGATGGGCATGATAAGACTCACAAATGATGATGTGCATGATGAGACTCACAAATGATGATGGGCATGATGAGACTTACAAATGATGATGGGCATGATAAGACTTACAACTGATGATGGGCATGATACGACTTACAAATGATGGGCATGATAAGACTTACAAATGATGGGCATGATAAGACTTACAAATGATGGGCATGATAAGACTGACAAATGATGGGCATGGTAAGACTGACAAATGATGGGCATGATAAGACTGACAAATGAATGGGTGCAAGAAATATAGGGTGACTTTAATTTCTTACATGGGCAATATAATGTAATTAATAAGTAATGATGGTCTGTGCCTTTTGTAAGAGGCACAGACAAACCTGAAACGCAAATGCCCCCTATCCTTGCAATGAGATATAGCAGCAGGGTAGGGGGACATATTGATCTACATTTTTTTTGTTTTGTTGTTAAGATTAAAAAAAAACACTCACTTGTATTTATGTATGTATGAGTGTATGTGACATACATATAGTCTGTCACATACACTCATACATGCATACACACATACATTTAGTCTGAGTGTGTGTGACTGACAGTCTTTACCATACACTCATACATACATACAATGTATGTGTGTGTGTCTGTGACAGATTGTATGTATCTGTGTGACAGACTGTATGGGTGTTTGCGACAGACTGTATGTGACATAAGTGTGTGTGTCTATGTGACAGACTGTATGTATGTATAAGTTTATGTGACAGACTATGTATGAGTGTATGTGACGTATGTGTGCCTGTATATGACTGCATGTGATTGTGTGTATGTGCTGTTGTCTGGCTCCTAGATTTTTTTGCTGGCTCCTAAAAATCAGTTAAGTTTGTCAAGTCCTGGTGCAACAATCTGGAAATATTTAATATTTTACAGTTGGTTTTTTTGTGGTCAGAGACGTAATATTTGTTTGCTGAGAGGGTGGTGGGTGCATGGAATAGTCTTCCAGCAGAAGTGGTATAGGTTAATACAGTGAAGGAGTTTAAGCATGCATGGGATAGGTATAAGGCTATCCTAGATATAAGATAAGGCCAGGGACTAATGAAAGTATTACTTTACTGAGAGGGTAGTGGATACATGGAATGGCCTTGCAGCAGAAGTGTAGGTTTATACTAAAGTATGTTTTAGGGTGTACACACAGCTCTCTGACTATATTTCATGTAAAAGTGATAAAATGCACCTGCCTGATGTAGATGTTGTGCTGTGAATGTATCCGTTGTATACCAAGGATGCTGGTAATGCTGGTGGGAACTTTATGATTTAACCCCTTAGTGACAAGACATTTTCACCTTGACTTTCCCTTGGTGACAATGGCTGTTTTGACATTTCTGGGGTGTTTGTGTTTAGCTGCAATTTTCTTCTTTCTCAGATTCTGTACCCATACAAATTATATGTTGTTTTTATCGTCATAAGAAGGGCATTAGATACCATGATGTACATCATATCTTATAATTTACTACAAAAAAAATCATAAAATGATGAAAATTTTCTAACTTTGACCTAAAATATAATTTAGACAAATACAATCATTAAAAAAGACCCCGTCTAAATAATTTCTAAATGTTGTCCTAAGTTCAGAAATATGCATGTTTCCAGATTTTTCGGTATTTTTTTTTTTGCGAGTTATGGGGCAAAAACCAAAAATAGTGTTTTTTGTTTTTTTCCTATATTGACCCCAACCAGAACCCAAAATTTAACCTTAACACTAAATTTAACCCCAACTCTAACCCTTATGCTATCCCTTAATATATTTTAATTTTAATTTAATTTTAACCCTATCCCTTATGCTAAAAATTATTTAATTTTAACACTATAGGCTAATCTAACTATATAACCAGTTTTTAGTTAATTAAATATTTATTTAAAATGTTTTCCATTGCTATTCTACTTAACTACCACTAGGGGCAGTCAAGTAGCATATTCAGAACGACGGAAGTGAAGTTACTTTCACTTCCAAAGCTCAGACCGCCAGAGGGCATAGCCATATTGACGGAGCATGCTGGTCCGTCAATATGGCTCCCACGATCGCTAACTAAAAAAGTGAATCAGACATAATAATAATTCTCCAGCTAGACCATATTTCTAACTCATCTACTAATGCCTGATTTTTGCAGTTCACTTTTAGGTGACAGCCACCTTCTAACAGTTCATGTCTGTAGTTGACCAAAATAAATCACTATCCCATTATCTATAAACGTAATAAAATAGAAATTCTGCTTTATTTTCTATTTATTATATGTCAAAATATGAATGCACATATTTATACCAACACCCCAGTATTTTTCTAAAATGCATGAGCAAAATCAAATGTGTGAACTGCTTATGAAGATAAAGCTTATAAAACAGTTGCTTTCAGCATGTGTACGTACGTATTCCTGTGTAAAATCTATAAGGTTCTGTAGGTCGATGTCATCTCGATATGCTCTGATATTGCTGTTAATAAAGATATTCAGCTGGTCTTTAATCCAGTCTTTGAAGACAAAAGCCAGAACTCCAGCTGTGAGCTCCAGAAAGAAAATAATTCCCAGGAACACAGAAAACTGCAAACAAGATACACATAGTTAACATATAATACACTGCTTATACAAATATGTATTCAGCATTGAGATAAACCATTAATATGCTGCAAATAAAACCTTAACCAGTATAAATCAAAATAAAAATACAATGCTAAGACACAAATGTACCTGTGTAATATGGAATAGTTAATGTTCTGGAATGCACAAAAGAAATTATTGGAGAAAAATGAATAGAGACATTTTAATTTTACAGGTTAGTAACTTTAGCCTACTAAAAAGTGTGGTCTATTCAATAAACAGTGATGAATGGACAGCCAGATTACCAAAATCAGGGATGATTAGCTAAATTGTGAAAATTCTCCAATATGACTATTTCCAACTCCACTATTAATACCTTATTTTCGCTAGGTCAGTTTACCACAGTGTGTGACTACTATTCAAATGCATATTTATATACTCCCATAACTCATGGGTGCCTGGATCTGTCTAGGAGGATACACAGACATAGTTTTATCATGCTATGCAACAAAAGAAAGAAATACTGCACTTTTTGTAATCACAATGCAAACAGAACTGTTTTTCTAGCCTCTTTATTTCCTGAGGGAAAATAACATAAGTAAGAAAAACACATCACAGTCACAAAATGAGTACATAATTGCTCAGTGAATGTGTGACATAAGGCAGTCTGTCAGGTGCACCTACAGCTCATGATTACATGCTTCATAACACGAAACGCGTCATGTGTACCTTAAGCAGCCGGTATCACCTGTGTTTTTCCTTCACGTTGGATTGGTATGTGCTAATTTTAAAGTGTGTAATAAACTGGATGTTTTATTATTATTATTAGCTAAGTCAGGGCTCGACAAACCCCAGACGCGATCCAGTGCCAGGTGTCACGTGACAACCCGGCACTCAGCAGGGAGCTGAATGAAGATCTGAAGAGCTGAATGTTCCCCTCCCCTGCAATGAGGTAAAGCAGCAGGGAGAGACACCGTAAGAAATTAATTGAAAGTATGTGATGTGTGTGTGTGTGTGTGGGGTCTAGGACACTTGTACGCCGCATCTTCATCGCTGACAGTTCAGCGCGGTAGTTAGAACGCTGAACTGTCAGCAATGAAGAATAACGCAGCCGTTTCATCGTGGCCGCGGCTATGTAAGAGCTGACAGTTCTGCGCTGAACTGTCAGCTCTTACAAATGTAAAAGTAAAACAAAAATAACCTCCCTTAATAAATTATTCCCAAACCCCAATACTAAAAATAACCCCAGAACCCTAATACTAACCCCCTAAACCCTAATACTAACCCCTGACCCCTAATACTAACCCCTAAACCCTAATACGAAAATTAACCCCCTAAACCCTAATACTAACCCCTGACTCTTAATACTTACCCCCGACCCCTAATACTAACCCCCTAAACCCGAATACTAAAATTAACCCCTTAAGCGCTAATACTAAAATTAACCCCGAACCCTAATACTAAAATTAACCCCCTAAACCCTAATTCTAAACCCCTAAACCCTAATTCTAAGCACCCTTAAACTAAAATAGGTAAAATACTTACCTTTAGCGAAGAAATGTCCCGCGATGAAATCTCCAGCGACGATCTGTGTTGTGCTGCAGAGTTGGCGGTGAAGCGGCTGCGCAGAAGCACCCGCGATGAAGAGTCCCATCCCCGTGTGTGTGTATGTAACTGGCTGTGTGTGTGTATATGTTATTAGCTTTGTATGTATGAAACTGGCTGTGTATGTCATGTGTGTGTATGTAACTGGCTGTGTATATTGTCTGTGTGTGTGTATGTAACTGGCTGTGTATGGGATGTGTGTATGTACTGTGTGTGTATGTAACTGTCTGTGTATGTGAGGTGTGTTTAGGCAACTGTCTCCGTGCAGGTATGCTTTTGTGATGTGCCATTGTCTGGCTCCTACATTTTTTTGCTGGCTCCTAAAACTAAATTAAGTTTATCAAGTGGACGTCTTGTTTATGCTTCGTTACTCAAGTTTGTGTTGATTTCCACTTTGCCTTATGGAGTTCCCAGACGCTATGAAAGCTATTTGCTATTTGAGTGATATTGTATCCATTTTAACTTGAAGAAGCTTGGCTTTGTTGTTACAGTATTTCCTATAAGCTGTGCCCATTTTTTCTTCAGTACCCTTTACAAAGTGGCACTCTAGTTAAGTGCCTACTCTTGCCTGTGTCTAGATAATCTGCCGACTACACCATTAAGATAATCGTAGCTGCCCAATTTCAAACATTCTTGCCAAGTTTTAATAGCAGTAATATGAAAATTGAACTCCCCTGGCGTGTTGTGCAATGAATTATATTTTTTACGTAGTAATTGCATAACCTACAATTAAAGACACAATGGTAATACTTTTTCCACGTCTTTCCCTTTGTTTACTTTAATAAAATTAGAAATCTAAAATAAATAAAGAATGAATTGTAACCACAGTCTTCCTTTAAGATACATAAAAGCAATAGTGTTATGTAATACTCACTGGAATTAAATCCTTCATCAATATGGCCCAATCTTTACTTTCTGTTTAACGTATCACGTTCCCTCCGATGGAACCAGGGATGCAGCTGCATATATCTTTTGAACTTTCGTGGGAATCAAAGTGAATTTGAGATCAGCCTTGAGGCTACTCCTACCCTTTTTAGATTATGATACCACCAGGTTAAGTGCCACACCCACTAAAAATATGCACAAATTCTAAGAAAGGCAATATGTGAGGATTATGCAGCAGGTTGTTTAATAAGAGAGTTACTGATAAGAACCATTTTATTTTATATTGTGCATAACCTTACACACAGGCAGGTTAGAACACATAATTTCACATGTGTGAGTGTAAAACTGTCCATGAGGTCTAAAAATTTCTAGATTCATTCTACGATGAAGGTGATGCAAGACCACTATGAAAGCCAAACACATGGCCAGGTTGCATTATGATTTTTAAACTTGGTACAAAAGTTGTAAAACAGGTTCAACCACATTAAGGGCATGTACTAGCTACATTCAATAAGACATGTATGCAAAGATAAGAGAGAGAAATAAATCCTTGAGTTAATTCATTGCCCATCATCTTTGCACTTAAAAGGTTACATTTTAGGGGAATTATGTCTACACAGCAAACTACAAAACTCAAGCAGTATAACTATTATCGGAGACAATTCTAGGTGAAAAATGCACTGGGTGGAGATTTCTGTATCTTATTTCAACACTTCAGAAGGAGGGAAAATGTCCAAAAACAATATATGTGTTTGTCAGTTAAATGTTACATAGGAAGAGTGATAATATATTAGCAAATAACTTCCATAATTCTTTGCATTTAATGGTATAGGAAGTGAAGCCTGTTTTTGGCATCTGCAGCAGTACTGTGACCCCTAACCTCCAGAATGTGATGCTACCCCACTGGCATGGTCATGTTGCTATATATAGTCAGGGACCTAGACTATATATAGCAGTTAGGTTAATTCCCAAACTCAACGAACGCTAATTGTCAACACCAGAGTCAGCCAAAAGAAATAGAAATGAAGGGGTAGAGCACATCAATCTCCCTGGCTAGGATTGGCTATACATATTTCCATATCCCCTACCCTATGGAGGAAGGAACGTGACCACCCTGGAGTTACCAGGACTTCCTACATTCAGTGACTGAAGATCAAAAAATGGAACTGTTGTCTGTTTTTTAATGCTGTGGAGATGCTTCCTGTTGAGAATATAGCTACTGGAGATGTTCCTTAGAAGAATAAACATGCCAAAACAGGCTTAACTACAAAGAGTCCATTTCATATATTGTTGACTATTCTGCAGTCAGCCCACTATCCTGAGAAATTGAGTGATTAAATAAAAAGTGTGTTGGAACGGGACCCCAAGGCCAGTGGGGAGGTTTCCTGCTTAATCTTAGATTAATCTCTGAAGAACATCCTACACATAAATTAAATCATTTTTTGTGTATTAGACCTTTAATTAAATTACAGTTTTTCCTTAACATCTGTGATTTGAATTATGTAAAAGGGCCAAATGGTTGTTTGAAATATATTATCTTTTCTGTTCAAGGCTGAAACTGCAGCATGTTAGTTCTACAGTATACACGTTTGTGGTTTATGCAGTGAGCACTTACAGTTCTACAATATCTACATGACCTTCAGGCTGTTCACTAATACAGAATACTGTGTTATTAATATCAGTATTGTAAGATATGAGGTACATCTTGTACAGTAAGCAGAATGTTAGTCATGGCTACTAACCAAGACAATCAATATTCATGTGAGGATGTGATTACATATGAATAAATATATATCTGTCTGTTACAAAAGGTGGAGCACTGAAGTACAGCCTGAGGGGACTGATGGGGTGGACTGTGATGCTAGACATGAACGGGTTTGGGAATTGATGGATTGGTGGAATTAATTAATGTGTATGAGGGGAAACGGTACTGGGGACCAATGCTGGGTTGAAAAGGAGTGTAGAGACTGTTATGATTTAGTTTGGAAAGGGGACTGTGAATCTGGAGGGTCAGAAGGAAGGTGGACTATGATACAGGAGCATAAGGGGTCTATGGATATGGGGGGAGAGGTGAAGGTTAATATTATTGTGGGATGAAGTGGGGACTCAAGGTTCAGTGAAGATAAGAAGAAGGAAACTGAAATGAGGGGAGATGAAATGTAAGGCTAGCAGTAAAGGGGCAGAGACAGAGGAGTGAGGGAGAACCTGGATGGTCACAGGCATATGTTTACTCAGGGTCACTGTAACATTAAAGACAACTCTGACTATAGTATTGTGTGCCAACATATAACATTTATGACGTTTTCCACATTAGTTTATCGAATTATCCAAGAATGATGCACCTGAGTTATACACAATTAGACGTTTTTTTGTGTTGATTTACACCTCTCAGCTTATATCAGGTCCACCTTTGCATGAACTTCTCAGACTTCATTCCTAATAAATGATTGGTATATCTGAAAAAATGTAGTGTCATTTTTTATACCAATCCAAAAAAAAGACATAATGGAAGTGAAATGGGTTCAGACATGCTTGTAAAAATTGATTGGCGGAATGGAAGCCATCATTTACAAACAAAGTGTTCCAAATCAGTACCGTATTCTCTTAATACAGGGGATTTGATTACCCATTGCAAGTATTTTCATAGACCTTTCTGGGGATCTCTTCATAAGTCAAACTTTCCAGATTAGACAAGGGGATTCTTTAAAGGGACACTATCACTTACATAAGATGTAACTAGATGACCTGGTCATTTAAAACAAACAAATATATAAATAATATGCCACTTTGTTTTTTATACGTTGAATTCATAAAAGGAAAAATAAAATTAGGTGTTTATATCGTGGCTCCATTTTGTGAATATTTCCCATGATGCAACATCATCCAAAATCTTCCAGCAAGTCTCACTTTACAACTGTTGCCAAAGCTTACATGATGATGTCATAAGATACACCCCTGCTCTCTTACTGGCTCCTGTATATCATAGTGGGCAGGACTAGGTGGCAGTGTACAACACAAAGAGAGGAGATTGACCTGTTCAACCAGGATCATAACTCCGCCCCTTTGTGATGTAATTAACCTCCCATTCAATGCAAGTCTGTGATCATGATTCTGATTTATTTACTGCATTTTGTGTCCCCAGCCCCAAAGTGAGATACTAGTGCTGTAAAGTCACTAGGGGGTGACACCCAAAAACACTATACTTCACAAAATGGCAGAAGCCAGTCACACTTGTTTAGTTACATATTTTTTAAATACAGTCACATAAGAAAAACAAAAGACATATCTGAAATCAACAATACAAAATATAAAAAGTAAAACCTTTTCAATTTTTGGTGAGAGTGTCTCTTTAAGATTATAAAAAAACAGATATTGTCTTAAAAATCACAAAGGTAATGATTCTATCATGTCCTTGTACTTCAGGGGAAGTAAGGTAAAAAAAATATATTTTAGGGTTTAATGGCGGTGGGGCGAAAACTATGTTTTATTATACGATAATACGTTCATCATAGTGATGGTCATTAGTATTAAAAATAGGACTACTTACAAATTTTAAGAGGAAGGTGTTTTCCCTAAGAGCTCCAATACATCCTGCAAATCCCAGGATGAACATGACCCCTCCAACAACCAGAAAGAGCCATACAGGGTCAAAGCCCCCAAGGTCAGTAATTGACGAGATGTTAGACAGCACTCCCTGTGAACAAAAGAAGATGAACATCATCATGAGGGCTCACAAAGTGTTCACAAATAAATATTTGTCATTAACAAATAATATTGTATATGTTTAATTCTGCTCACCAACAATCCTGATTACAGTCGGAAATACAGACAATTGTTCTGTAATTGTCCAGCTGTAATATCAAAATAATTGGTAATATCCTTATTATATTGTAATGGACACTAGTTTCTGAATACTATATAAAGCACCCTACTCACAGTGTGTCAGGGTACAAGGTTAGACAAACCGAGTTAACAAAAAATCTTTACATTTTATTAGTTATGTTGTTGAAATGAAACAGAGTCAAACAGTTGGCCATGAGACATGTTTAACCTAATATGATAAATACCAGAAATGGCATTGTACGGTATTATCATTAAGTAGAGTCGTTTTGCTTAACGCTAGGTGAATTATTGTCCATTTTATCTAATACTGTGTTCATTATCACTCCTTTTACACTTCAGTTTTAAATTTTATTTTGTAACAGAATTAATAATAGACAATCACTGGGGGTTAAATTTGTCATACAGACTCAATAGGTCCTCCATCTATTCATAAGCATGTGTATGGTTGGTTATACTTCACTCTATTCTAATATAATAAGTTGTCTATTGTAGAAGTATCTATTTTACGCACACTTTATTATTCCATTTTCAAAATTACATTTAAATCAGTCTGCTGAACAAAACATAGTAGTAAATCATATTTTGAAGATAAAAACTTGGATGTATAAAATCCGTTTATTGCAGAAAAATGCCATGTGACAGAACCTAAAAAGCTGAGTTACTGAGGGGCGTGACAAGTATTTGTCAAATGTAGACAGACATAGAAATTCCTGAGCCAGGCTTGTTAACCTTTAGGTGCCAGGGAAATGTTAAGCCCATAGCGTTCCATGTAAAATAATCAATTTAGGCCATGGTTCCTTGGCTCAAAGGATTTGTCAAGCCCAGGTTTAGGAAGCTAAACTGTGCTTGTCCAGTGATTCCCCCATTGCACAAATTAGGCAAATCACTTGACATGCACGACTGTCCATTTGGGTGTAAGCAATGCTATGGCACGTACATGTTCAATGTGGTCATCATTCATGCCTCTCTCTCCATGAGATGCTGGGGACACCCATTGTTGAGTATACTAAGAGGAAGCACTAAGGGGAACCTGCAGCAGGGAGGATTTTTTTAAAGAATGGTAAGAAAAATATAAATGCATTAATTAATGCATACTTTTAATTAAGAGTTACGTTTAATTTGCAAACATTTTCTTACATTGGAGATGGAACTAGCAGTGGTCCATTAACTCAATCATTTCTAGTGTTAAGGTGCAGAATGACGTGTATATTTTGTATTGTTGAGTGATGAGACTTAGAGCTAAGCATGCTCAAATATTTAAAATATCAAACTACATTGTCTTCTCTTGATCTAAGAGCAAGTGCATTTCTTGTACTTCTACCCTTCAAAACGTCTGCCAAGACTGATGAAAGCTCAGATTTCTAAGGTCCAGCTGTTACATGCTACACCCATATCAAAACCAGTTCAGATCACTATGGAATTTGGCTGATCTAAGAAATCTATCACACCCTTCTCAAGTTCATACAACAAAATAGCTCTGAATTCGAGGCACTGGAGTAATGTTATAATATCTTGGCAGGTACAATTTACTACTTAGCTCATTGTTTAAAGAACTGCAAAGCGCTGTCAAATTAAGTTGCCAATGTAAATTTACTATTTACTATGAAAACGTATTATAAAGTTTAATGGCGTCATAGCTTACTCAAGGTCAGTGCTCGATCATCTTTCTATGCACTCACTTGTATGTGTCCTAACAAAGTGGGAAATTCAGCAATTGGATTGAATATATACGAACTGTGACACTTTAACAACCAGACTGTAACAGATTGTTTATTGATCACTACCTCGACAGCCTTAGGCAAAGTATGAAATGGATGCCCTACAATGGATTTCAGCCAATTAGAACTGTATATCACTAAGCAATGTCACTGTGATTCGATTTCGACTTTCTTGATATATATTGTAGCCTGATTCGAAGACTATAATTGTGCATTTATTGGTTGTTCCCAGGTTACAGAGTTGAGTTATAGCAGCAGAAACGTTAGCTATAATGAAGGGGTTTAAGCATGCATGGGATATATATAAAGATTCAGAACACATCGCAGGGGAGCTGAACAGGCAGCATGGAGGACAACATGCTGCCTGCCACTAGCCACCAGGGACACAAGTAAGTCCTGGGGGGATGGGGATATGTATTGGGCAAATTTGCTGTGTCTTATTAATGGCAGCATAATACTGGTATATTATTGGGCAAATTGGCAGTGGCATATTAATGGCAAAAGTAATACCGGCACATGGCAAAATAATACTGGCATATTAATGGGCAAATCGGCAGTGGCATATTAATGGCACAATAATACTTGCATATTAATGTCAAAATGGCTGTGGCATTTTAAAGCAAAATAACACTGGCATATTAATGAGCAAGCTGTGGCATATTTAATGGACAAACAATGGCAAACTGACTGTTGCACAAAGTGATTGTAGCATGTTAATTGGTACCTGACAGTGGCTTATTTTAATTGGCAAACTGATGCTGTGGCATGTTCTGTGCAGCAAAATAACATGTACTATGGGGGAAAGTGACACCGTGGCTTGTTCTGCAGGGGCAGTTCCGTGGGGCAAAGTGACACTGTGGTATGTTCTGTGACACTGTGGCATGCCAAATTGTGTGGGTGCAATATGAGTGCAAGCTAAGTGCTGTGGGTGAAATATGGGTGCATGGCAAGTGTTGTGGGTACTGTATGGTGTTGTGTGAAGTCCTTTGGGTGCAATGTGGGTGCAGAAAAAGGGAATAAAAACAAATGCTATTTTTCAATAACATTTTTATTACATATACAAGTAATTGGATGTGATATGAAAATAGTTGCATATAATATTAAAATGTTTACATTTACATACAGTGTTTTACAATGCGACTTTAGAAAAATTGGGTCGAGGGGGGTGCACTGCTAAAGACTTTGCACAGGGCCCACTAGGGTCTTAAAGCGGCCATGTGATGGGGTAATGGAGCATGTGATGGGGACATGTAATGTGTGTGTAATGGGGTGATGAAGGCGTGTTCTTGGTGTGCAACGTGGGTTATGGGTCATGTCATGGGTGTGCAACATTGGTAGGTGGGGTGCCAAAATTTTGTCTACCTAGCACAAACCCAAGATACACCACTGCAAATATAGATACCAGAGAGAAATATATGATGGGGCAGTTGCTAATTATTCATTTGGATCTTTGTAGACTAGAGACTACCAGAAGGCTATCAAAAGTTTATGGCCAAAAAACTATGGAGCGCAACATGAATGAATATGTATACAGATATTTGTATATGCATCACAATGTCAAATTCATAATATGTGCAAAAATAGTATTTTTTCTTTTCCATTCTGATTAGAAATATGATTTTGGGGTGCAATAATATAGTGCATACCTTTTCACTCCAAGCCCACAGTCCAACACCGAGAAAGGCAATCCCCAAAAACTGAAATGGAAATAAAATTCAACATTAGTACTTTTCACAGATCTACTCATTTACTATACAAGAAGGTTAATCTTGTTTGCTGCATAAAATAAACATTTAATCACTGACAATTCTACATAATTATACTTGTTTTTTTTAATATGGCATGACATACTGAAAAAAGACATGAAAATGTAGTATCATATATATACATTCATAATAATATTATTAAATGTCCCTATATAATATTACTCAGACTATGATGTTCATCATCAACAATATGTGGTTAAATTAGTGTTTTTACATCAGGGCTTGACAAATTTAATTTAGTTTTAGGAGCCAGCTAAAAAATGTAGGAGCCAGACAACAGAACATCACAAAATCATAAACGCACGGAGACAGTCACATACACGCACCTCACATACACAGCCAGTTACATTCACACATGCCACATACACAGCCAGTTACATTCACACATACATACACACACACACACCACATACACAGCCAGTTACATTTACACACACCACATACAGTCAGTTACATTCACACACACCACATACACAACCAGTTACATTCACACACACCACATACACTACCAGTTACATTCACACATACATACACACCACATACACAGCCAGTTACATTCACACATACATACACACACACCACATACACAGCCAGTTACATTCACACACACCACATACAATCAGTTACATTCACACACACCACATACAATCAGTTACATTCACACACACCACATACACAGCCAGTTACATTCACACATACATACACACCACATACACAGCCAGTTACATTCACACACACCACATACAGTCAGTTACATTCACACACACCACATACACAGCCAGTTACATTCACACCATTTTTTGGGGGGGTTTAAAGAACAAAAATGTATTCCTTAGGGTGTCCTCCCTCGCTGCTGCTTACCTCATTGCAGGGGAGGGGGACATTTATGCCGGAGCCCGATCTTCTTTCGGTTCCTGCTAAGTGCCGTGTTGTCACGTGACACTCGGCACTACAGCGTGTTGCGCGAGGGGGTGGAGCTTACAGTCTGTGTGATCCGCACAGACTTTCTCCCCTCGCGCTGAATGTAAAAGAAAACGGATGGCAGCCGGCAAGGGCTCCCTGTAACAAACAGCACCCGGGCACCAGGTCTGATTTCCTGGTCGCCATGGCAACCTGGCGTCTGGGGTTTGTCGACCCCTGTTTTACATAAATCTATAAGTTTAACTACGTGAGTAACTCATGAGTGACGTTATCTGAAATAAATGAATGAAGCCCTAATATATGAGCTGTGCCATTTTAACAAAAACAAAACTATACAGAATTTTCAGTTATTTTACCATTTAGCACCAATTGCTTCATATGTCATGGCTGCCAGCTTGCCTCCTAGACGGTGTTCTGACAAAAAACTTGAGCGAATTCTACTGCACAGGCGCACTAGAATTCACTCATTGTGCACCACAGCGCATGCGCACAAAGTTACAGCTGTCAATCAGCTACGGTGACAGGTTAAGTATAAGCGTCTTACTTATTATTCTCACTTACTAGCGTAGCAAGCAATTGGTAAAACTTATATCAGTGACATGCTACGCTAGTAAGTGGAAGTCACACGCAGGGGACAGAGGGGGATATACAGGAGCCTAAGGTGGTGATCACAACTCCTATCAAGATGAGGCACATCAACCACCCCCCCACCCCCCCGTGTGTGACTGTGTGTGGGCATGTATAAACACGGTGCACACACAGATTGCGGCAAATACTAGTGCAATCGGCATGTGCGCCAATGTATAAATCAGACTCACGATAGTCTGGGTTATCTACGCTGAAGATTTAAGTTGTGTCAGCGGTTGTTGCGCTATGTATAAAACAATAAGGCACTAAAAAGCACCTGATTTGTGTCGGGGAACCTCTGCCAAACACAATTTGATGGAGGGCCCTCTCTTCCTCTCTGCAAGATATAGAAAGATTATGTATATACTTCTCACTGTGTGTATGGGAAGGACAATGAGCACAAAATGGTGAACAGTGGTGCATTTACAAAACACACTAATACACATGCACCAACACACACTCCCTTATACACATTTACTGGGCATGCCCTGGATATGCCCTACAGTAAGTCCTAGGTGTGCAGTGTGGGTTCTGGGGTAATGGCCTGGGGGTGCAAAGTGGGTCGGTAACCAGAAACACTATGGCAGAGACCCGATCAGGGTCTTAATAGACCCCGAAGGTCCCTGCCAAAAGATACCTCGGGACATTACGTGTGAGGTCACTGAGGCATGCCTTAACCTGGAACTTCGAGCACAGCAGCGATAAGCTGTTTAAAGCTGGATGTTCTATGCCGTCCTTGTGTCTTTTAGGTACACTAAAATTAGGATAGCATAGAACGTACTAGCATCCGGAAGGGGTTGAACTATGGTTCTGTTTATCCACCTTTCAGCATGGTAGAATTCAAATAAAAAGCGTAGATAAATAGACTCATGTATTGAGGGCAGGGGGGTTTGCACATGGGTGATATGTGGGCAGGGCTTCTATATACGTGGGGCGGGCACAAGGGGGCCCCATGACCTTCTATTGCCCATGGGCTCCATGAGTTGTCAGTTAACCCCTGGCCCTGACTGATGTCTGGTACTGTTTCTGTGGAATTTTTGCTGGCCTCCATTCTCTCTCCCCCAGTCCTATGTGTCTTTAAAACTTGGTTAAGTCTCCTCATACTCTAATAATAATATTATTCAGTGTGCTGGCTTTTGGATTGTGTATTACTTGTGATAATAAGGGGTGATCAGCTGCACTCCTTATTATAAATGTTAGTTTAGGTGAGTGCTTTCCATTTTGGATTTGTGTGTGTATATATATATATATATATATATATATATATATATATATATATATATAATCTTTTTTGCAACTATCCAAGCTTGTCTTTATCTGTTTGCAGTACTCTGGAGTCCTTTATTCATTTATTATTTTTTGTATTCGAATGGGGGAGGACTCAAATTGGGTGTTTTTTCACTCATGTTTTCTACTAGAGCCAAGTTAGTAACAACTGCTGTGTCTTTTTTCCTATTAGGAGCTCATGCACTTTTGAAGTTAATTGGTGCCATATCTAATGTGTGAATTAATCATCTTTTTTTCCTAGCTTTAAGCACTTCAATCAAACTAACTGAAGTTACCTGTAGCATTTGCCATCAGTCTTTGTATTATTTAAGCTCTCCCTGTGTATGATCGTGGCTTTTTTTGTCTGTTTTGTTTAAAGGGACTGTCTGGTGCCCAAAATGCATCTTACAAATGTTAATTAAAGTATATTCAATGTACTTTACAATGCATATTTTACATCTTGTATTAAAAATATCTTGTATTTAAAATATCAAAATCTTACACTTGAATTTGTGAAATTACAGTAGTTTGCAAGAAGCCAGGACTGCCCACACTCGCTGAGTAAAAGTTAATTTCCTCAGTTTTTGCTGCAGGAACCAATGAGAATAATGCCACCCAAATGAATGTAATATTGTGTTTCTTTAGTGATGTCATCAGACAATGTGTTGCACTGTTCAAGGGACAGTCTAGTCCCCAAACTCACTTTGCTGAAAGATGAAGATTACTGCTTGTATAGTAATCCCAGTGTGATTTGATTCTGCCATTCTGCATTGATCACATTTTTAATATTTTACCCTGTAGAACCCTTTGCATGTTAAACAGATTTATGTCAAGTATATACAGGTGACAGAGCAGCTTTAAGATACATCTGTTCTCAGTCAAGCGTCTTACACTTGTTTTGCATATTTAAATCTCAGTGATAACTGTTAAAGATGTATTTAGACGAGTCTGCGGAGACATTCACACTAGAAGTAATCCTTTCAGTGAAGTGACATTTTATTGTTTTAATCATATGGTATGTGCTGAGTTGTGCATTACTGCTGTAAGCCTTGTTCTGATAAAACTCTGGCAGACACATATAATACGTTTTTATAATTTCACTCCATTGTCACACAGAGTACCTATCGGTGAACTAAAACAAAATAATGTAATAATTAAAACAGTTTAATTTGGTTATTAGTGCTAAGAAATAACTAATTTAAAAATTTTGAATGGGAAAAAAAAGTTGTAAATGATCCTATGGATAAATTTTGAAAGTTAGTATATCAAAGTCATGCTGCCAAAACCATAGACGTAGGTTAAAAAGATGTGTTAAAGTTAATAATAAAGATGGTGAGGAGTAATTATCCACAAATGGGCATATAGAAGGGACAGTGTCATTTTAGGGAAGTAAATGCCTAAATTAGGAAAAAAATGTGACTTCACAAACATATTTAAATTGCAATTTTTTTGTATAGATTTTGTATAGATAAAAAGCACTGGTTACCAGTATAGATTGTTTACTTAAAAAGCACCATGTATATTGCAGAAGCGATTTTAACCTGTTCCCGCAAAAGCACACACATATATATACACGTCCTAAATAGAATTGTCCATGCAGACTATGCAAACATATATATATATATACACATGTCCTATCTAACTTAAAAACATCAAAAACGCGATGAGCCTTAGATGTGAATTTATTGGTAATAATCCGCACATGGCTGATGCGTGTTGCATGTGACTGAGACTGATTTAAAATTACGCAAATCAAAAACAATATATACTGATATTGTATTATAACTGAAAATGACAACTGTGGTTATGATAGGGAAAACTAATCCAAGAAGTGTAGTACCATACCATAGATTTGTGTAACCGGTACTGATCTATATAAAATAAAAACAAATGTGGATTTACAATTAGTCCAGTGTTCTTAACTTAAGTGGAAGTTCCATCTAGAGTTTCCCATCTAGGGTTGCCACTGCCTCCATAGACTTAACATTGGCCTCAAGCCAATTTTTTTCCCCTTCTTGATTGGCAACCCTAGTTGTATCATGGAAAGTATAAAAATAAAAAATAAAAAAAAGAAACAGATCTGCCTTATAAGTTTTTTTCTCCACACTTCCTAGCCTCTCAAGTCTGCATAGAAAGTGTAATAGTTATTTCTTCTTCTATAGCAACAGCCCTATCTCGCCAATCCCTCCTTCTTGTTTTACATCACAGCACACAAAGCTGGCTAAAACCACATCCCTTCATTCCAAGCAACAGAGTTCAACATATAGACGTTATTACATTAACATTTATTGATATAGCGCTTGGTACAAAGCATAGAAAGGAACTACATACTATGCTAGATAAACAGGGACCGACTGATACACGAGGTAGAGAACCCGCTCACAAGGTTAAAACTAATAAAACAACGTTTTTCAGAGGGGAGCAGTAGAAACGCTGCAGCAAAATAATGTAAGCACACAATTACATTTTGTCTCAAAACATGTAATTAAAGCGCACCCAGTCAAACATGAATATACTGCATCTGTAGGATATATTTCTTTCAACCGTGGAGAGATATTTGTTTGCCTGTGTCTCCCTTGTGTATGCTAACAGATTGTATCTATGCTTCAAATGTCACTATTGCATAATTTAGAACTTCGCACTATTCTACATTTCTTTTTTTGGTTTTGAAGCAGCTCAAAGGCAGCTTTTGTTCTCCTCAACTTTATCCCATGTGCTCTGGCCTGTATTACAAGGCACAATCCGATTGAATGAGTGTAATTTGGCTAAGAGACACGAAAGTGTGTGAAATATTGATAAAATAAGTCCACATCAGCTTGTATTATTACTTTGCCTGTCCTTATAACACACACTGATACTTCTGCCAGATCTAGATCTTTGGAGAAATGCCAGGAAAACTAGTTCTATCACAAATTACCAGTGATGGAGGAAATTCTGCCCAATCAGTTAGGGTGATTTTTCACCCAACAGAACTTAAAACCCCCCACAATGTGTGACACTGTAACAGGAGATAATATAGTGATATGCACCCCCTTAGGATAACCACTCACATGGATTAGAGCACATATACTGTCTCTAATATAATCACGTTGTGTGAATTCAGTCCCCACTCTCCGCAATCAGACTGGTATAGAATATTAATCCGTGTGAAATAGCTAGACGCAGGAGAGACAGACCACAGTGTAGCAAACTACTAAAACCAGAGTTTAATGGCCCCCAAAATATTAGGCTTACACAATAAAAGTTAAAATCTGCTATAAACAATATACAACACTTGTGTGTAATGGCTCAAGGTAGTGTGAAGACAGATGCTGGTAGAATCTTTCACAGAGCAGCTTCTAAAAATATAAGCCAAAGAAAAGGTTGCAACCCTAGTCATGGCATACTTGCCTAACCAAATAAGAACATATGGGAGCATAGTTAATTTCTAAATAGTATTTTGACAACAGTATAGTTATACAAACTGCATATCACCTTGCCATACCTTAATCCAAACTCTAACTGCCATTATTTATTATTATTATTATTATTATTCTAAGACAGTTGCTGACAGTCACAAATTTGCCAGGACAGTCCTGTTTTTTTGGGGGGGGGGCCTGGCCTGGCATTAAAGCGGGCTATGCACAGTACATTGCACGGTGCAAAAGTAGTATTGCATTTAACGCCAAATAATAAGAAATGTTTAATATTTTAAAACCTAACTTTTATTTAAAAATCATAAAAGGAAAGAAAATAAATGTGCTGTTTGTGTGCAAAGTTATTAAACCATTTAATTAAAAACAAAATCTTTGTCCCATTTATTTTTTTTCTTCATGAAAACCACAGTAACTGTTATATTGCAAGAAGGGATTAAGCCAAATGGGATGGCTTAAATTAGAAAAATATTGCCATACCACTTACAAAAATGCACCATCATTAGTCAGCCAATAATCGTTACAATTGCAAATAGTTAGAATATAGTTAGAATATAGACTATGACGTGTAAAACAATGTATCAACAAATTATATCTAGTTTAGTTCTCAAAAGGAATATACAGAATCTATTCAGGTATATGCCATTATCCCAAGGAATTTTCTCACATTGGTGATCGGAATGGCCCTTAAAGTCACACTATTCAGAGATCACAGATGTGATCCCGAATCAAGGAAACTCAAAGGAGATTTGTAGAAACATGTAGTCAACCTTTGATTCCTAAATGAAACTGAAAGGTCGACTGTCAGCAAAAAAAAGAAGAAGTTATGTTTAACTGAAAGATTGCATCAAGTGTAGGCATTTTAAATAGAAATTCTATTAATGAAAGAATACAAATGAACCTTCTTTGCTTGTTTAGCTCTATCAGGAGGCAGACATCTTGGGTCAGATCTTCCTTCATCTGACCCAAGATTCTGAACAAAATGTCATCCCCCTGATGAAGCTATATATGCTCAATAAAGTACTGTATTTATATATTTTATTTATTTTTAGCATATCATTTCTTTTTTTTTTTTTTTTGACACTCAGACTTCAGAGGGGACAAGAGGTATTCACTTCATAATCCTGCTCTCTTGTGGTGTTTAACCTTGTGCACCTCATATATTTTGTGTCATCCTTGTGTCCATTTTTAATTTTCACTTATTTCTTGACAATATCTTACTCTTTATTTATAACTAATCTAAAATGATTTAATATTTAATTTTTTCCTTTTTTTCCCCCTTACTTCTATTTTCTGCTGACTTTAACATATTGGAGGTCGGGTACTTATTTACCCTCTCTTTAGTTCTGAGTGACAATTTTGGGAACAACGTGGACTGCACTGATTCTTTTTCCATTTAATACGTAAACTTAAATATGTGCTTAAATTGTCTGGTCTTCACACCTCTACGTTCTCTTCACCTTAACACCTTTTTCTTCAGGGCTAGGATCGGATTCAGGGTGTGCTTATCTATTATTAGTTAATTGATTACCAGACGGTAAGGTCAGGCTAGTCTACAAACGAGACATGACGTGGCGAACAAGACTTACAAGCGTTTAACTCAACCAATATGCGTGCTGTACTTTTAGTTTAATTGTTTTTCCTCCTGTTTTCCCCTTTATCTTTACACTTTTCGTCATTCCATTCTTCCCTTTGCTTCTCTTCGCCTGACATCTTATTAATGCATTGTTTCCCCTATGATCTTTAACCATTTATTCCACATTTGGTATTTTCTGATATTAATACAGAACTGGGAGGTTATTCCTCTTTCCATTTTGATTTGAAATATTAGTTGATTAACTACATCGGTCCAGGCAATGGAATCTGTGGATTTCCACTTTCTAGCCACCACCAGCTTTGTGGCGGCCAAGATATGGTGTAGTATGATCTTTTTTTCTGTTCCCAGTTGGGGGAAACTGAGATGTAATAAAGCCACTGCCGGTGTTTTAGGTATATCTTCCTCTAGGAACAAATTGATCTTTTGGAAAACCTCATTCCAGGTCCCAGCTAGTCGTGGACACTGCCACCATATATGTATTAGGGATCCAATGTATGTTCCACATCTCCAGCATTTATTGGATACGTTTTGGTACATTTTAGATAGAGATTCTGGTGTTCTGTACCATCTATTGCGGAGTTTAAAACAACATTCTATGATGTTCAGACAGTGAATGTGTTTATTTATCGCATCTCCTGACTCAACCCATTGTTTTAAGGTGACATTTATTTGCAGCTCTTTGTTCCATTTTTGTATGGATGGTGGTACGAATACTTCTTTAATCTCTTTTAAGAACTTCAGACACTCTGAAGTTATGTTGTTTAGGTTCTCTCTCTCTATGAGATTTATGAGTTTCTGGCTTTTGCCTGAGGAGACTCTAGGATTCACATGCTTTACTGTGAAGCTTTTTAGTCTCATATAGGTAAATTGTTCTTTTATGTCCAGGTTAAGTCTCTCTTGCAGGTGGTCAAAGGAATCTATTACATTATTCGTTAGCAGGTCTGAGATCTTTTGGTTGTCTCTGTTTGACCAGGACTTTATATTCAGGTTTTCAACTAATGCTGGGAGTATGTAGATAGGGAGTTCGGCAGGGATTTTATTACTTAATTCTGAACGTTTTCTAATTTTTTGCCATTGTTTTATAAGATGTTTTAATATCACACTGTCTATTGGTGTTTGTTTCTCCTTTTTATTCGGTTCAAGCTGCCAGAACTGTGGCAGAATCCCTCCTTTCTCTTTAACTGTTTCTAGTTCTAGTTCATACCAACTTTCTTCTGTGTTCTGCCCATTTATTGTGGTCAAGATGTGCTGTAGGGTTATCGCCTGGTATTGCTCATGGACATCTGGGAGCCCCATGCCTCCTTCTTTTTTGCTTAGAAACATTAATTTAGAATTTAATCGTGCCCTCTTTTCTGCCCAGATAAATTTAGAGAAGAAAGATTGTTTCATTTTTATCCAGTCAAATGGGAGCTCCAATGGTATCATCCTTAAAATGTACATTAATTTGGGCATGATATAAGCCCTTACTGTGTTGATTTTCCCGCTCCATGATATCTCCATGCTTTTCCATTTTTTCAGTTTGATGTTTGTTTCCCGGATAAAGGGCATTATATTTTTCTCCATCATATCTGCTGGATTGGGAGTAATGGAGATACCTAAATATTTAAAAGATGATTTTGTCCAGTTAAATTTGTATTCATTTTTAAGACGGTCTATGACACACATTGATGTGTTTGTTATTAAGGCTGTAGTTTTGTCATAGTTCATTTTATAGTTGGAGAAATCGCTATATGTTTTTATTGTATGCATTAGTTCTTTTAGCGATGATGCAGGGTCTTTTATTACTATCAGGATATCATCTGCGTATAACATTATTTTTAATGTTCCTTTGTACGTATCTAAACCTGCGATTTTTGAGTTATTTCTAATTTCTTCTGCTAAAGGTTCAACGGTTAATACGTACAGGAGGGGGGAGAGGGGGCATCCTTGTCTGGTACCGTTAGAGATGTTAAACCAGTTTGACTGTATCCCTTGTCCAATGATTCTGCCCGACGGCTGTGAGTATAATGCCATTATGGCTTTCCTAATTGGTCCCGAAAATCCAAAGGCTGTTAGGGTTTCTTCAATGAAATTCCATCCCACCCGATCAAAAGCGTCCAATGATAGGGTGAGAGTGGAAAGGCCAGATTTTCCAATCTTTTCATACATATTAATAAGTCGACGAATATGGCTCGTGGAAGTTCTCCCCGGGACAAACCCTACTTGATCTTTATGGATCAAATCCTTAATCACTATCTTCATTCTTTCTGCTAAGATGCTCGCGTATATTTTGGAGTCTATATTCAGCAGCGATATTGGTCTGTAATTGGTTACCTCCTCTGGAGGCTTCCCTTGTTTTAAAATAGTAACTATGTTAGCCCTTAATATCTCTTCTGGGATATAGCCTTTCTGCATAAACTCATTAAACAAATTTTTCAGTTCTTCGCTAATAATGTTTTTATAGATCTTATAGAATAGATTGTCAAATCCGTACGGACCCGGGGCCTTCTTTTTTTTTAATTTCTCTATTCCCCTCTGGACTTCTAATGTAGATATAGGTAAATTTAACAGGGCCAATTGTTCTTGTGACACTTGCTTAAGATGTTTGTTCTCATAGTATGAATGCGACTTTGTATTATTCTCTGTTTTGGGTAGATTATACAGGGTCTTGTAATAATGAGCAAAAGCCAGACTTATTTTTTCGGGTCTAAGATTGGTCTCCCCATTATAATTGATTTTTGAGATTTTATTAACTGCTCTCTTGTTTTTCAATTTGTTGGTCAATTTGCAATCTGGCTTATTGCCCTTATAATACCATTTTGTTTTTAATGTATCTAAGTTTTTATTAATTCTTTCTATGAGCTGTTCATTAATTCTCTTCTCTAGATTTTGGATGGATGCTGTTGTTTCTTTGTTGGGGGATTTCTTATTAATCTGATTATATGAGGCCAGACGAATATACAATTCTGACAAGCTTAGTTCTCTTTTTTTTTTCATGGTGACCCAATTTAATTAGATATCCTCTAATGACACATTTGAAAGTGCACCAGAGGATGGCTGGTGATGTATCTTTGTTTCTATTTTCGCGGAAGAAGTTTTCTGCGGCCGTTTGTATGTATATATTTTCTTCTGATTTTAGTAAGTTGTTATTTATCCTCCAGTCGGCCCGTATTTTCCTATTGGCATTTTTTATGGTCATTATTACTACATTGTGGTCTGTCCATGTGACTTCTTGAATACATATTTTGTTGATTTGATAGGTTAGACCCATACTTGTCAAAATCATGTCTATTCTTGAGTAGGAGCAATAACTTTTAGAAAAACATGTAAAATCATGTTCTTTTGGGTGGAAGATGCGCCACGCATCTAACAATTGAGCTTTCCCCATTATGGTTCTCATCCTTCTAGAAGTATTATTCGCGTTTTTGTCCTGGTTTGTCCCTGATCTTGATTTCCTATCTTCAGATGGGTCCATGACTGTATTGAAGTCTCCCATTAATATTACTGGACCCTGTTTTATTTTCTCAATCTTTTTTAATATATTCGCAATGAACTTTATGGCGGCTTGATTTGGGGCATAAATATTAGCCAGTGTGTATGTAGAATTGTTAATTTCTCCCACTATTATGATAAATCTTCCTTCTGGGTCTTTCTCTAGGTGTCTTATATTTAGGACTATATCTTTTGAGAAAAGCAAGGCAACTCCCCTCTTCTTTTCTCCTTTCAGCGAGGCACAAATTATGGTCGGGAATTGATTTGATTTTAAACTTGGCTCTTCATTTCTCACCCAGTGGGTTTCTTGTAGGCCTATAATATCTATATGTTCTTTTTGTAGTAGATTTATTAGAGCATATCATTTCTATTTACAAAGCCTACACTTCAATTAAACATAAAGCTATCTGTCAGCAAACATAGAAGTTAAGTTTCAAAAGTTATGGACATAACATAATAGGCTAGCTTTATTATATGAAACACCCCATCTATTTTTCAAAATTTGCTTTCTGAAAAAATATGTTATGGACCATGCTAACTACACCTAGCACAGCTTTCGATATTTCTCTTTTAGTCTATATGGACCTAATATTTACGGGGCCTTTTAAATAACAGATTTCTGACACATTTCCCATTTTATTTGCTTAGCTTGGAGAAACAAAACAGTTGTTGTTAATTAATCTGAATGAGATATTAATGCATGCACTTCATTGCGATAAAGTTTAAATCAAACCAAAGATACTTCAAAGCAACACTTTACTTTTATGTTTTGGAATAATTGGCGGCTATTTTACAATTAAAATTTTCACATCAGAAGTGGTTACAGAATGTGATCTGCTCATAGATCATAAATGTGATAATTACTGAGACAATACAGTTCTCTACACAAGTCCTTCACTTAGTGACAGAGATGTTTTATATACTGAACTAGACACACTGGGAAACATTATTAGGCTTACACAATAGACAAATGCAAGCATATAATGATATAATGACCTTTTCCCATCAGGGTCACATATTCAGCATGAGCCCAGACCATAGTAAATGTTTAAAAAGGAAGCTTCCATGTTTTCAACCCATAGGTTTACTTGTTAAGACTGGTGCCTTTAGGCATTTCTGTAAAATATGACCAAATTAGCAGCAACTTCAGCAATTCTTTACCCTTCACTTACTCATAGTCCTATGCACATTTACTGGGCAGTGCTTTTGTGTTTGGCAA
The DNA here is from genome assembly GCA_036172795.1 of Pelodytes ibericus. Classification (NCBI taxonomy): domain Eukaryota; kingdom Metazoa; phylum Chordata; class Amphibia; order Anura; family Pelodytidae; genus Pelodytes; species Pelodytes ibericus. The sequence continues at coordinate 98,016,246 of CM069863.1, forward strand.
TGCTTACTCTTATGCGACTCTCCAGCATGGAAACAGTTAAAAGAGGAGGCATGGGGGGGGGTCATTAACTGCATTCTTGGAGAATGTTTTGACTATTGCACCGTGCTAAGCTCTCAGAGCATAATATAGAAACAATCTGAGAGTTTAACCCTTTCCCGACCTTATGACGAGTTAACTCGTCATAAGAGCCGCCGCATTAGCGACCTTATGACGAGTTAACTCGTCATGCAGTCTAGCCGGCGGTGCGCTCCGTGGGCACCGCCAGCTAGTCTGCAACGGGTCCAGGACTAAGCCTCGCACCCGAGGCAAAGCTCCTGGACCCGATCGGTGTATTTCCGGGCATGTGATCGCGATCACACACTGACTTTGCCTCTAATTCACTCTCTGTGCTTCACATTCTTATAGTGAAGCACAGAGAGTGACCTGTAAGTAAAAATAAATAAAATACACAGAGGTAAAAAAAATAAAAATAAAAATTAACCCTTTCATTGCTGATCACAGTCCTTCCACTTTATGGCCCTCATTTAGTTTTTTTTTAACAGATTTTTTTATTTTTACAATATATAAAGTTTTTTTTTAATAAATAAAGGTAATTTTAATATATTTATTTAATAAAATTTAACCCCTGCATGCCTGTTGCATGATTTTTACTGATCTGACATCGCACTCTTCAGAGTTTTTTTCTGTCTTTTTTGTTATGGGGGGTTTGGGAACCAATATTTTTATTTTTTATTAGTTAGTTAATTAGGGGGGATAAGCGGGTTAGTGTTGCACTAGTTATGTAGCTTATTATTGGGAAAATAATGGGGAAAAACTTTTTTTCCTCAAAAATTTCCTCTTTTATATGTATTTTTTAATACTAAAATGTAAATCATTTTTATGTATAGGGTATCAAAAGAAAGCTCTAACTGTCCTTTAAAAAACAACATATAACTTGTATGGGTACGTTAAATGAGAGAGAGGAAAATTATGTTTCAAAAACCGCCTATTAAAAATTGAAAAACACTCTGGTCCTTGGCCCAGGAAAATCCCTGGTCCTTAAAGGGTTAAGAGTCATGAACATGAAATAATTCCCTAAGACTTCAGGAAGTTCTATCCAAGCCCAGGAAACAAGGAAATGAAGGGCATGCATGCAAATGTTAATGTCCTATTAGTACTTGTTATTTTAGTTGACATGCAATATTAGTAAGCACTCCATACATAGATGTATTTTTTATCAGAAAAAGAAGTTGACCTTTTTATGTTTAAGGATTTTATTCAAGAAACCTATGAATTGTACCATGCTTATATCCTGGTGTTCCACTACCTTTCCCCAACTAATAATGCAGTTCAAGGTCACAGTTAAATAGCCTAAAGCTGGTGTCAAGAGCTGGTGAACACCTGCATAAATATTTAATAAACTTCAACTTTCTGGCCCCTAATGTTTTTTATGAACAGCTGCTCTTGGACTGAGCCAACAGAGCACCCAAAACATGTGTTTGTGATCAAGATAATCACAGATATAAGAGGGTGTTATTACTTTGGAAGCACTGAACCACAAACTTTGGCTCAAAGCTCATAATACTAAACACAACAACATCATGTTAGGTGGAGAATTTCATGACACTGGATTCAACACTCAATTCCCACAATAATTAAGAACATTTACTGAAATAATTTAGAGAAAATATTAAATGGCTGAGTGCAGAGAACTGCTTTAATGTACCCCTTATTTAAATTGTGAAGTGCCAGCAAATTCTGGTGGACTGTACAACTGTCAACACAACACGCTAAGACATTATAGAGCACTGATTGCCACAGGGCTCTCAACCACCGCTATCAGAAGACAGGCTTCTCCTCTGAAGAGCAGAAGCGCATCTGAGAAACCACTGTCCCGCTTTCTCAGAAAAAGCTAGAAATAACAGACTTATGCCAATAAGGTGTTCAGTCTTTTCCAAATTGTTTATTGAATCAGTTACCTGAAGGTGAACTGCTGGTGAAGGATTGTGGATTCACTTCCAAAACTAGATCTAATCTCCTTTGTATCCCAACCGTGGGCCAAATTGGGCCTGTCTAACATCAAGTTGCATCCACCTTACTTAACTTCCCATAGTCCTATTTTGTTTGAATTAAGCTAATGTAAACTTGTTTTGAACTGCTTTTGTATTACTGCTAAATAAACAAACATTTGTCTATGGCTAACAAGTTATTCTTGTTATAAAACAACACACATGCATTTCTGATTATGCGGCCCAGTTAAAAAACAAAACAAAACTTGGATGCCCCTGAATTAAGGCAAGTCTGAAAACTCTATGCCACTTCAAAGAGGGACCTCTATGTTTTTTTTGGGAAGGTTAAGATGCAACATGTTTGTTCAAGAGGTGGCCTGATGCAACCATAAGTGAAATGAAGAATCACAAAGCAATAGATACAGCTTTTTTGGTATAAATACACATTGCATATTTGCAGAGAGAAGTTAGTGTCCTCCTTTACATCACCATCCCCTGCCCACAAACATCCACCCCATGTATGCCATTAGGAGGTGTAAATGAACAGAGCAGCAGAAAATAATTAATTGAGCTTTATTAATTCAAATGTCTGAAGAACATCTGAAAATAGGGTAAGATAACTCTTTCAATATTGTTTTAAACAGAGGACCCAAAAGACAGTGAAGTGAAAATGTAAATAGTAAGGAAATCATGCACCAAAGATAATAGCTGCACTGGTAAATTCTGACAGGATAATACATTTGATCCTTCACTGTTTATATTGTGTTTAAAATTAGACATTACCGCTAAAGAAATAACACAGTTATAAAATAACAGTCTCTAAATCTAAACCGTGTCCCCAGTTGTTATGTTCCTGTCGCCAGGCTTAAAACTCTTTTAGGATGAGGCCTTATTAACAGCTACAACACACAAGAATAAAAGCATAATATTGCAATTCTGCATTGTACATAATACTGCTTTGGATGCTCCTTTACTATAGTTTAGAGTAATCAAATGTCCCTGGGTTCAAGGCAAAGTACCTAGATTGAGACCACTGTTCCTGGCTCACATTTGTTCCGGATATGTACCAAGATTAGTGAAAGACAATTTGCCCAAACAGTTCCAGCCAACTCAAATCCATGTCTCCAGTGTAAGCATAATTCTGCTAGGAGACAATTGGGGTTATGTATAAAAAATATATTATGTTTGTAAAATGCTGAAAATGCTTTTTTTTTTATATACACCCGACACTTTGCAGTGTGGGAAAGGGACCTTGGCGGAGGTTCCCAGACACAAATCAATATTTTTACATAGGCTGCATTGGCGTAGTGAGCACAGACTGAAATCTACGTATTTGGCATATATAGAGCTAACTCTTGAATTTTGACAGAAGTCTGCTTTCTACATTTGCGCCAAAGTGTACCAAATACAGTGAGTATATAATTAGTGGAAAATGTGCTCATTAAACGTATACTTGTGCTATATCTATTTTTTTTAAATGTACCCAGACATTAAATATCAGATCACCTTACTTCAAATACAAGTGTACTAGGTTAAGCACATAAGGGTGTCGGGAGATGTATAAAAACGCTTTCTATAAATCCCAACAGTTTGCCGTGTGGGAGAGGGACCTCTGCTTTATACTTTGTTGGAGATTCCCCAACACTTATCAGGTGTTTTCAGTGCCTAATTTTTATACATTGGTTGTGCCGGTGTACTGACAAATTTCTCAAGTGAATTCTACTGCACAGGTGCAGTAGAATTCACTTATCGCACATGCGCACAAACTTTGCCAGGATGGCGCATGCGCGAGCCGCACAACACCTCACACCCCCTTCACATCAGCTGTAGTGAGAGGTAAAGTTCCAGCGCATGCACATTTCGGTTGAGCGATTTGTCACCTGTTTTGGCATGCGCGCTTTGTTGTTTTTACAAAACATATTTTTTATCCTGTAAAAAACAGCAGAGTTTTCCATTAAATATCTCCAGCGAAGAACGCATGCCAAAACGGGGGACAGAGCGCTCAACTGAAGTGCGTATGCGCTGTTACTTTACCTCTCACAACAGCTGATCAGAAGAGAGCGTGAAGGGGGCCGGAGGGGGTGTGCGTCCCTCGAGCATGCGCCGTCCTGGCAAAGTTACAGCTCAATTATAAGCTGTAACTTTGTGCGCATGCGCGTGAGTGAATTCTACCCTGCCTGTGCAGTAGAATTCGCTCAAGAAATTTGTCAGAACACCGGCACAACCAAAAAATATGTAACCGGTGGAAACAGCGCACACTCATTACATTTGTTGAGTGTGTGCTTTATACATAAGTGTATGCGCTGATAGCGCCATTATTTGGCGCTATCTGCATGTGTGCCATGTTTATACATGACCGCCATAGTGAATTATAGTCTAACATCACCTGGAATTGTATAATAAAAGCTGTAGTAATGCTAGAGCTACAGAATCAAGATTTCGTATCCATCATTTAACATCTCATTTACAAACGAAATGATAATAATATGCCTGTCACCAAATTCATCAATCCTCTTGCTTTATTAGACAAACAACCATGATTGAAGGTTATTCCAGGAATGTAACTGATTTGAGGAGTATTTCCTCACATTTCCCCTGAGACGTTCTTGTAACTGTATTTTGTAAACAAACAACATAATTAGTTTTAATCATGAATAAAAAGGAACATATATTTCCCCACAGTGTAATCTAGTGCAGTGCTTTTTAACTATTCTTTATTTACAAATGAACAAAAAACAAAATGTAAATCTGATAAATCTTGAAAGTAGAAAACAAGCCCGTTGTTTTCAACCCTCGGATGTTAGAGGTCATTCTTCCTCAAAGTCATTGTCCCGAGAATAAAAAAATTTAAAAATGGGATACAGAACATGCATAGTGTATACTGCTTTCTTAATTAACCCTTAGGGATTGCACTTACTTAGAATGAAGCAGAAAAATACTGCTCAATATTAGTATTTGTATCTCAGATGGCAGGGTTAACGATCTTCCCTTGTAGATTTGTGGAATAAATTTTGTTCACATTACTTTTACACATTTGCAAACCATGTCATATCTATATTATATTTCATATCATCATGGCAAAAGTTATCCCTATTTCAATTTACAGACTACCTACCCCTGGACTCCCTTGCCCATTTCTTTTGAACATATGTACACAACCAGTCTAGAAAAGATATAATTATATTATCCTCATCCTGTTTTGATTTGAGTGTGAGTGTGCTGATCTTTGGATTTTGTATTTGGGCTCCACCAGCACCCCCTTATAATGAATGCTAGTTTAGGTGAGTGCTTTCCTTTTGGACTTTTCTATATTTGAAGCTTAGACCAGACTTCTGGTTAAGCACCCCTCCCCATTATGGGTGCTCCATAAGTGGTGTCCAGATCTATAGATTGAAGAGACTAAGCCGCTTAAGAAACACTATTTAATGTTAGAACCCACCAATATTGGAGTACTTTAATGTAATGGTGGGCTTAGCATTATATGGCCATACATGTGACTAAATCTCCATTATTTTTTTTTATTTTACCTTAGAAAGGTGTTTATAAGTAGCTTTAATGAAACCTATAGCTTCAAGTGTTTTTTTGTAACCTGTTTTTATGTGAGCGTGCTGATCTCTTTGGACTTGTGTATGTATATATATATAACCCAATATCTCTGCGATAAAAAAAAAAAACTTATTTATAGAAAATGAGAAAGAAATAGAAAACAAAATAATAGTACATTAGTTCTTTGGGTATCAGTTCTTTGCCATGCAAGGCAAGAACCACATCGATATAAACCATTTTTAAGTCCGCAGTTGTTTTTGTTTGTCTTCTAAACATAGTTAGTGGCTTCTCAAATAAAATATTGCTCATATCCCCATCTTTCAGACATAAATGTCAACTTTTCTGTAAAATCTTTTTAATGAACCTTTGTCCATTATTGTAATCTGTAAGGAGGGCAATCCTACTGTTCTTATCTTTTATTTTCTCTTTTTGTTCTAGTTAGGATTCTCTTGATGTCTCCCTGGTTTCTGTAATGGCTTTATCTACCAGCTCTTCTGAATAATTAAATCTGCTTTTAGTTTTTCCAAATGTACGTCAAAGACCTCATGATCAATGCAGTTGTGTTTTGTTGTACATAATTGTTTTTGTGTTTTTTTGGAACATCCTTCAACCAAACAGGGTAATGTCTGCTTGTATATTGGATAATCTAATGCTATTAATGTCCACCAGTTTGAAAAACGTTTTCGTCTTAATTTTTAATATAATTTAAGTACAGAAAATTTATACTTTCTGAACTGTAGGTGGACGTCAATGCTATATTCCATGTACTGTCGTTGAAATAGGCCATAAACCTCTCTAATGCTTAAGTGGGATGTCATCAATGTTTCTTCTGTAAGATACTAGGTTCGCAACCCTGTCATGCTCTGAATATACAAAGGCATCCTCCCAGTGTGTCATAAAGAGATTAGCATGACTCTTTCCTGTAGTTGAATGCTATAAGAGTCTCCAAACCAAAAATAATAACCTAAAATCCATTTAATACAAACTAGAATAAAATCTATCTGGGTGTTACAATACTTCCTTGAATGTTCTAAGATTTATTGGGTGGATGCTATGCCAAATTTTAATTTTATATACCAAGCTAAGGTTGCATTTTACAAACACATAATCTCCCTTCCACTCAATAGTTTTCAGCATCTTCAGAACATCGCTAGTGTCTCTTAAATATGCTTTGGTGATCATTACCAAAGGCTGAAGGTGTTGATCAATATATTTAGACAAATAAGCCGATATTGACCCTATCCCTGACATGAAACAATTACAAGGGAAGATTGTTAACCCTGCTATTTGAGATACCAACACTAATACTGAGCAGTAAATTTTCTACTCCATTCTAAGTGCGATCGCGTGAGTGACCGCTAACATCTGAACTTTGAAAACAACGGACCTGTTTTATATTATCAAGATTTATCAAATTTAAGAATGTTTTTTGTTATTATTTAAATTGTGGTGGAATATTAGAGCACATCATCCTTTTTTTTAGACGTTCTTCTTTTTTAAGGGTGTTTAAAGAGACCTGCATTTTTTGATGTTTTTGAGCTGCTGCCGTTATTGATTTGTAACAATTTGATATTAGCGCCTGAAGACTTATCTTTCTTTTTTGGGATAAGATGTGCCCCCCCCCCCCATGGTGCTTAATGAAGAAGAAAATAGATTTGCTAACTCTGAATTGTAGTTTTAATAGTTAAGTTTATTCAGGTCGATTTGTTTGGTTTAGAAGTGTGTACAGAGCTTTACTAGGATATCAGTCTGACTATGTGAATTGGACACTGTAAAGAGACGTATCCTAGGATGAGTAGTCCCCATAATGAAGGCCAGAATATCCCAAATAAAAGTCACTGTTCCCTCTGCTCTTTGTCCCAATAATCCCTTTGACACAGGTCTCAGGTACAGCAGAAAACTAAGAACATTTATTAAAGCATAACATGGGGAATATATACAGTCATGCATCTGATAACAGAGATTAGGCAATAGAACAGTAAACTGATTAGTATTACATACAGTGGAAAACACAGTTGGGACATAACAGGATTCATTTAATATTCAATCCAAGGCTCTTGAGCACTCTGAGGCTGGACAAAAGAAGTCACAAAAGAGGTTGTAATCCACAGTTCTTCACAGATGAGGAGGCGTCCTATTTTTATGGTTTGATACATATGATGATAGCTTTGTACATAGTGGTTTGTACAATGCACTCAAGGCTTTTATCATAATCCAATGGGTAATTCCAGTGGATATTTGTAGTAATACCTTTTTGATTAACTATTTAAAAACCTTTCCACTGTTTTTTTTTTTGTATTAAAACTGAACTAAATATTTTGAAAACAATTTTGACAGATTGTGACAGAGCTGCTATAAAATTACACATTATGAATAGCACATTCCTACAAAAAGGTAAAGAGGCAATGGCAAAAGGGACTGGATCTGTATAAACTTTAATCTTGTTAGCCATTGCAGTTTGAAGTACACTATGAGTGATGGGGATCTTGGAATAGAACCCCGAGGATAGGTGTCCACAGGCCAAAGGTGGGGTAATAAACAGGGCGGATGCTCCATATGTGCTAGGTGTGCGTTGTGTGCGCTGTGTATTTCTGTGCTCCGAACAGAGAGCGCACAAACCCCAGAAATACATCTGAAAGGCGACGCCAGCTATGACTTTTCGTATGCTTTTCGTGCTTATCAAATTTGTAGCTGGTGTCGCCTTTCGGATGTAACGCGTGTATTTCCGGGGATTTGTGTGCTGGCTGTTCTCAGCATACAAACAACCGGAAATACACGAGTAACATTGTGCCTCCCAGTGACAGACGTGCTCCGTGCTGGTAGCACGCCTGTCACTCAGGGGCACGATACACCCCTGCTAACAAAAGTGCAAAATTAAATCAAAGTTTAGACAGTTAGTAGAAGCTGAAGAGTTCAAAGTTAAACAAGTCAGAAAACTAAGAAGCACATTGAAGACTGGCAGGAAGTAACCGAAACAGGGGCAGAATTAAAAAACAGAAGCAATGGCCGCTAGAGGGTGGAGCACAGTAAACGTGAACAGTGGAACAGAAGTGCTCCAAGCTTAAGAAGGTTTGCCTTGAGTTGCTTCATATTTGGATAGGGGTATGTCAGTTCCTTTGGATGGAATAGACTATAAAAGCATATAACAGAGCTCTCATAAAGGGTCAAAGCCAGGTTATTTGTTCAATAATAAGATACCTGGAAATAAAGGCTTCAGGTAGGTATTGTGAAGCCAAATAGAATAAAGACTGGAAAATATACAGGTTTTGGGCTGGGATATTAACACAACTGATGGCTGAATCTAGTATGGAGCAGGTAACAGATAAATGATGGATCGAATGCTGTACCATATGCTTCCCCTATGCAGTCACATAATGGAAGGTAATTATAACAAATGAGCTTAGAGAGTAGAAATGGAGAGAAACAAAAGTAGACTGCTAGAAGAAAGAGCAAGTGCTAACAATGTTAATTAATAGCAACACCTGCCCTTTCCCAGTTTATAGATAGACTGCAACACACTAACACTTCTGGGTTGGAACAGCTGTCGGCATCAGCTTATTCCAGTGGAGAGTTTGGGGACACTACAGGAGGTATGAGATCATTAAGCTGTGGAGCTGTCATTCCATTTCAGCATTGCAAAAAAGCAGGATTTTACTAAAAAGCAGCACTAATATCTTTATCACAACATTGTTTTCAATGCTGAAATAGAGCTGTAAAGAATTACATTTTTTCCAGCTATTGTTGAGCATTAAAGTATAGCTATCTCCAGAGGACCAAGAGGCCTTCAAACATTGTGAATAACTATAATAATAATAATATTAATACAACAAGGATGAAGCATAAAGTGCAATAAATGTGGCTAATGATGAGATTTTCAAACACAATGATTCAAGCCTGTAAAGGTGGCATATTACGTGATGTCACAAGAGAGTAACACTTTATTTAAAATACAAAACCACACTTCCTAAAATTAGAATTCCTAACACATATTCATGACTGCAGTAGAATCTTGATTTTGGCCATGCCAAGCCCTTGGTGACATGGCTTGTTTTAACACGTCTGCAGTGTTCGTGTTTAGCTGTAAGTTTTTTGTTTTCTCATTTACTGTACCCACACAAATATATATACCGTAATTTTCATCATATCATATAATTTACTATAAAAATAAAATTCTGATGAAAAATGTAATCTACAAACTCTGATAAAATGATGATTCTAGAAATACCCAATGTTGACATGTTTTTCTGCCCATTGTATGGGAATAAATGAAAATAGTGCATTGCCTTTTCTTAACCATTTCTCCTACAGTGACATTAAACCCCAACCCTAACTCTAGCACTAACCCTAACTCTAACAGTAATGCTAACTCTAGATCGAAGGCTGAGCATTTTTTTTTTACTGTAATGTTGCTGATTAGTCAACCAACATCCATAGAGAGACGGAAGCAATCAATGATCACTTCCGAAGCTCTTGCCCACAAGAGTCTAGTGCCATATTGAATGGCATCACGCCTTTCAATATGACACCTGTGATCGCACATCCCCTCGGCACCCAATTTCTGTGTTAATGCCTTGACATCGAGGCATTACAACAACAGTGTCGCAAACAATCGATATTGCATCCAAAGCTCATTTTAACATACAATGTACCAGGTACGTCATGTGCCACCAAGGAGTTAATGATGACACCTAATAATCCGGGATCACAATTCGCATTACCTGACCATTATTTAATTGAAAAATATCCATACAGTTCTGAGTTTCAACATGATCTTTTTCTCTTTATTTTTTAATTTTTTTTATTAATGTTGACATATTGATTGTTCTTGATAGCAGCTGTTTTAGCACCTTTCACATTATTCAGTGTATCACCATGCCAGCCGCCTAGCATTGTACCATTAGAGCACATTTAAAAAATACACTGTTTATAGACAGGGAGCATATAAAAGGACATAAAGCTTTATATTTGTGCCTTATGCATAAGTCCATTGAAACACACTAACAGTCACAAGCGGTGGTAAGGTTTAGTTATCAGATAATGGATATGTGTTTGAAAAAAACTTGGTTTTGTTTACTTCATCATTCCAGTTCTTTTACCCTCCTTCCAGACGTGCTCTCCTGACATAAGGGCATTGGAGGAGCTGCCTGTCCGCTGTATTGAAAAATCAAACATGTGACTCCACGGATATAGCCACTATGCCCTGCCAAAGAGGATTTAACTGCATAAGAGTAAAAGACACAGGTAATGAAATTTCCGCCTCTTTAAAACACAAGTTATTGCATTTCCCAGATGACTGATGTTAATATGTTACCAGAAGGAGAACTGGCAATTAACCCCTTTGTGACACATGGTTTGCGTCCCAGAAGACGCAAGCATTAAAATGCCACTTTTTGTTCCTGGCCAGCAATCACAAGGTGATCGGTAGCCAGGGACACGGTTGCAGAGACCCGATCAGGGTCCTAATAAACCGTGTGTGATCCTGCCAAAAAATGGTACATGTGACGTCACGGAAGCATGCCCGAACCTGGAAGTTTCCTTTGCTCGATTTGAGCATCTACTATTTCCCTGTCAGTCTGAGGCCACTCAAAGTCTGACAGATGAGATCTCTGCACAGCTCTTTGCAGGGGCCATAATGAGCTGTTAAAGGCTTTTTTGACCCAAAAATAGGACAGCATACAACGTCCTAACGTCGCGAATGGGTTAATATATTTCTGTAGTTTTTAACTCAACATTTACAAAGCATGCACACAAGAAACAGATAAAACCATGCATACAATAGTCAGCAGAACTCTGCACTCTGTGCATTCAGTTATCAAGCAAATGAGACATTGTCATACATTCAAGCTGACCCACTTTGCAAAGTTTGCATAATTCAGTTAGCCCAATTAGTACTCATCCCATGAGGTTCAAACAACTGATTTCACTGGCTGGCTGCATAACTTGTTGACCTGAACATAATGGAAATGAAATACCAATCCCTCTTCCATTACCTTTTAGTCAATTTAAAGTATTTTAGGACGGCATATTCCATGGGTATTAATTTGACTATTGCTTTACTCATCGCTTGGTGAAACAAAGGCAGACTGCTCAACATCTCTCCCAACATGAATGGGTGAAGTAACATTTGGTAGCATTGTCTCTCAATGAGGAGTGCTTCAGACTATTGCAGATGAGCCCACAGTGTACGACTAGTTAATCAAGTGTGCATGAATAGCTTGTTGGTTAATAATTGCACTGTCTGTCTGTCAGGAACTCACTTCACCAGGACTTGAACCAAGACTTCCATGTTCCATAGTTTAGCCTCAGCTCTGGTAAATCTTAATATTATTGCTAACACTCCTCAGTTGTGTCTAGTATTGCGTCGGGTTCTATGCCTATAAAAGCCACTTCCTGTCACAATAACTTTTGCAGACTATTGTGTATTCTGCCATTTAATCAAGCTTCCTACCAGTGTACCAATTCTGGACAGTATGCTGCCTTCTCCTACTTGCCTGACCATTCTCCTTACTTCATTGTTCCAGCCTTTCAGCTCTAATGTGGTTATGTCTAAGACCAGGCGGTCACTCAAATCCCAAAGGATCTACCACTTGGGAAATAAGTGGCTACTACTGGCAGAAAACCTTGCTGACCCAGTTGCAAGTCTCTAAACCATCTTTAACATCAGAATCATTAGTGTCTATGTCACTTCACTAGGGGTTGGGGTATATGCCTTTGGTGACACAGGCAGCCCCAGAGTGTTCAATCACAACCCTGTGTGATTGAACACTTCATCTTATAATCAGGCCTCAAATAAAGGTCTGGCTATAAGACTAGGATCCAGGTTCCCAGAAGTTACAGTAAGTGCACACAAAATGTACCATGTACTAATTGTATTACCTCCTTTCACTATTTTAATTTATTGACAACACAGGGAGGTTAATTGAGACAATGTATAGGGGGACTCAAAATGTAACTTGTCTCTTCCATTAGCGTAAACTTAATGACCATCTTCCAGGCACATTTTTTTTTTAATCTATGCAATATTCTAACTAAATGTTAGCAAATGTATAGACTGTAAGCATTTTTTTACTACTCGGTGTGGCACTTCCTGTCTAAACTGTGTGCCCGCTCACTGCTATTCTCATTACAGCACCATACAGGAAATGTAAGAGAAGTAATAAAAAAAACAATAAAAAAAAAACACATTTGCTAGCAAAAAATATGGTTTAAAAGTATTGGGACAAACTTCTAAATAATATATGTGTTTAACATTTTATATAAAGATGTTTTAAAAAACACACAAGGTTGTCAAGCTTTCATTATGAAAATTGCACAAAATGACTACATATAAGTCAGAAAATGTGTCTGGCATGCTTTATGAAAAAATTCTCGGAATTCTTGCCAATTGTTGAGTCAAAACAGCTACACTGCTATAAGTTTCTATTGGAAACGCTAGAATAATGCTGAAGCCGACGGAAAATCCATGCTGTTCTGTTTCCACGGATCTTTAACTGTGGCACAAGGAATTTGTACTCTAATGGCTGAGATTGGCTTCATGCAGCTGAAATACAGTTGACTTCAAAACCAGTTACAATCAGAGTCTATGACTCCACTTACTAGATTTTTATTTTTCTCTTCTCCTCTTTGCAGATGAAAACTATTTTTTTTAATCTTTTTAGATACATGCGGTTTTATTTTCAGCACAGCCAATAAGAGTGAGGGGCTCTCTCGAAGGTAGATCTAGTTAAGGTCCCCTCTGCTGATCGGCGAAGCATGGTAGCTGCAAGTCTGAGAATTAACTGGCAAGTACTGTAAAAAGTACATTCCAATTTATCCTCATACTAGGAGCATATATTTTTCACTGGTGCTTCTATATTAGACGCACAATGGAAAAACAGGTTTAGTGTCCTTTTAAGAAGACTACAGCAAGTCAATGACCGTTTGGTTAAACAAAGTTGCCATACATTTTCGGAGTACTAGAGTCTGATAGAGAAACAAGTGTGATATATACGAATACATACACTTTTCCTTGTTTATAAATTTTAACAAGCACATACTACCTGTTCTCCTAGTTTTATGCACTGCAGGGCACTGGGTGTATACTTTTTCCCATTATGATGTAATTATAAGCTCATAAATTGCTGATCAAGGACAAAAATCTTGGAGATACTGATTTGCTCAGACTATTCATCTGATGATTCATTAGCTGTAACCTTCTACAGATTATTTTACAGTTACCAGCATTGCTATTGTCATACTGGGCAGCATCATAGAAATCAGTAAATCAATATAAAAAAGTACTAGCCAGGCATTTTAGTGTTCAAGAATGTGTGTATAGCAGGGCTTGACAAATTTAATTTGATTTTAGGAGCCAGAATTTTTTTTTAGGAGCCAGACAATCACGCAAACATAAACACAATTCATTAACACACACGTCTACTTCACATATATACAAACACACCTACTTTACATATACACATATATCCAAACGCCTCACACACACACACAACTACTTTACATATACCCATATATACAAACACCTCACACACACCTACTTTACATATACCCATATATACAAACAGCTCTCACACACCTACTTTACATATACCCATATATCCAAACACCTCACACACACCTACTTTACATATACCCATATATACAAACACCTCACACACACCTACTTTACATATACCCATATATACAAACACCTCACATACACCTACTTTACATATACACATATATCCAAACACCTCACACACACCTACTTTACATATACACAAATATACAAACACCTCACACACACCTGCTTTACATATACACATATATACAAACACCTCACACACACACACCCATATATACACAAACACCTCACACACACCTACTTTACATATGCACAAATATCTAAACACCTCACACACACCTACTTTACAATACATACACACACCCACCTCACACAGTCTTTTCTTGGGGGTTTCTTCTTGATGTGTCCCCCCTCCCTGCAGACATTCGTGCTGCAGCTGAACTTGGTCGGCGTGCTGAGTGCCAGGATGTCACGTGACGACACCCGGCACTCAGACACGCGTTGCGCGAGGGGGCGGAGCTTGCAGTCTGTGCCATCGGCCATCGGCACAGACTTTACCCCCTCGCGCTGCAGAAAAATCGGATGGCAGCAGCAAGGGGACCATGAGGCTGACAGCACCCAGGCACCAGGTCTAATTTCCTGGCGCCTGGGGTTTGTCGAGCCCTGGTGTATAGAATACATATTACATTTGATGCAGCAAAGTCATTTCAGCAGGTTCAAAACATTTGGATTACAAGTTCATCTTTGGGTAGATATTGCAACTGTATATTTGCAAAACCGCCTCCAAAAAGAGACCACATGATGACACCAGCATACCACTATGGGATGACACTTGCATCCCATGATGCTTAGCTGAGCATTGTGGAAAATATAGCTCACAGCAGGCGGTATGCCAAACGCAAGCCTTCACCGCCATGTTTTGTATAATACAGATGATTTGTGTTAAACCTGAGGCTTGACTGTAGCAAACCTCATTTGCATTGTTCCTGTAGACTGCCTTGACACTCTATAAATAATGAGTAAATAGAATGACATGGGGTGCAAGGCACTGCCCCAACTAGACACCAAGGGGAGACTGAAGGATAAAGATGGAACAGACACGCTGTTTTGGGACAGAGATTGAACTGGCAAGCTGTTTTGGGACAGAGATTGCACTGGCAAGCGGTTTGGGACAGAGATTGCACTGGCAAGTGGTTTGGGGAAAGAGGTGGCACTGAAAGGCTGTTTGAGGACAAAGATGCCACAGCAACTTGTTTGGGAACAGAGATGGCACCGTTTCCTACATTTAAAAACGTGGGGTGCCAAACATAGGTTCTGCTTTGGCTGCCAAATACTCTAGATGGGCCCTGACTTCAAAAGATTTGATTCTCTGGTATTGTTATAAGCGGTTAGAGAATTGTGGGGTTTGTAGTTCATTAGTAGCTGAAGGGCCACAATGGGATGCTTTGGACCACAGATGTGGTGAAACACAGTAACATGCCTTCTTTAAGACCAACATGGTAGCAGTGTCAAATTTGGTTCCAAAGATAAAAATATTGTTACATACCGTACGGTCAAGTTGTTCCCACAATAGCTCAATAGGGTAGAGATCTTGTGCTGGTTTCCCCATTATAGACCATATACTAACGGACTGCTTCTTCCCTAAATAGTTGTTGCATAGTTTAGAGCTGTGCTTTGGGCCATTGTCCTGTTGTTACCAACACCAATGTGAAAACAATGTATAGCTGGCTTCATCACATTCCTGTGGATTTTAAATGGCCGAACTTCGGACATTATTACTAATTTCGGCACTTCTTCAGATGCTTGCCACTTTGAAAAAGAGAGGATAAATTTTTTTTAAATATATATTTATTACGTTTTTGTCAGGTACATTAGTGACATTTCAATCAATCAATATAATGCTACTGTAAAACACAGCGGGGTACAATATTAAGTCATGGGTTAATATAAAAGTAACATTTGAAAAAGGAGGAAACAAAACAAAAAAAAGCAAGAAGTGACTTATAGAGTCAGAAAATAAAAACAAAAAATAATCCAGTAAAGAACGATAAAAACGAAGGTCGACCACCCACTAAGGAAATCGCCATTAAAAAAGATGCAATCTGGTTAAAAAGGTAGAGCCATTTACAGCAACCCCGACGGGGCCATGCTGGAAAGCACTGGGGGTTGGGGGAGATGGCACTAGAGGTCCGATGGATATCTTAAGCTAAATTAACATAACAGTAAATAAAAAATTAGCAAAAGGATGCAGAGTCCGCTGAACATTTTCTAGGGGTTTCTATGTAGCACACTAGAAGAGTCACATTCATGATCCGGGTATGTCAGTAGGAAGTACCACTAATAACGTCTAGTAATGGAAATTTCCCATCCACGATAAGAGAGTAGTGCACGTGTCCATGCATGCAGGGCTACAAGTCATGTAGCCTCGTCCATAAAAGCAGGTGCAAACAAGATTAAAATTGGTGGCCCAACAAAGGGTAAGGCAATAAAACTATGTAAACGGTGAGTTTACAGGGGTTACCTTCTGGTTCAGTCCTTGAATCGGGGCTGGGAACGAAGTAGGACTTGACATATTTGGCAAGCCTAGGCTGCTGAGTAAAAAAGGGTAACGTTTTCAGGTGCTGAAGAACATGCATCACATTGCCATGGTGTATACTGGGGAACACGGTTATGGAGCCGAAATGCGATAACCTGGTAACCACTGCAATAGTATGATAAACAGAAGAGTGTTTTTCACCTGAATGCTATTATACCCTATTGAGCATCAAATCCACCACCCATTACTTTGTACTCATGCTTCAGCTTGCGATTTCAGTTAGTGTGCCACAGGCAAGGTACAAAAAAATAGAAGAATAGTCCATTGCAATTTCTGTGATATTGGCATTGGTACGTGATAAGTTGAAAGCCTTCCAACTTTTAGGGGAGGAGAACCCTCTGGTTCACAAAGTTAGGCTGTTGATGAGCAGGAGACTCCCTTAACCGGCCAGTGGACATTTTGATCACTGTTATACAGGTAAAGTAGGCTATTAAGTAGTGTGTGTGTCACAGAGCTCATGAGATGTGCATCCACCATTTCTGCCAGCTAGCACCGCCCACTTGAATAGAGACGATATGAGTAGCCAGGCGCCTGTGTGAGTCAGTATGTGGCTGCAGGGGCATCAGGCAGAGCCTGCGGAGAATCTGGGAAGGTTTTTTTTGTTGATCTGTTATCTGAAAGTATCCATTATCCAAAATGCTTCTGGTCCCTAGCATTTTGGATAAAGGATACTTAACAATTAATAGAATTCTAAGTTCAGCTTTCAAGACAAAATAAAGTCTGAGAGTTTATTCAAATGTGATCTTATACATCAACACCCCCATACATACTAAGAACCGGGACCACAGGGAATGGGACCTCTGGGATGTACAGAGCTGGTCAATCTATAGAGCACGGCTGTGGCACAACCAGCAACCTAGAAGCTGGTTGTTAGTCATCCTAGAAGTAGCATTTATTCATTCTGTGTGTGTGCATTCCCCTCAAATGTTCCATAAAATCAGATTAATGGAGGAGAAGCAACTTCAGCACCAATTTTAAAAAAATTGGGGGGGGGGGGGGCTAGGGGGGCATGTTAAAATGAGATTGCTCTAGAAATCACAGTCATTGTGGTCCTTCAACTAAATAATTGAAATCTTGCACAGGTTTGATTGGGTGGTCCACATCAAACTTGAACGTTTCCTACTAATTACCGCAATGGCATGTTGTGAGTTCTGAATTGGTAATAAAAGAAAATATAGATTATCATGCTTTCATTAAAAGTTGCATAACAGTAAAGTATATATGATTGCTCTTTATAGACATAAATCCTAAGCATCTAGCATTCCATGGTCCACGCCAAGCCTTTTGCTTTGTTTGATGGCGCATGCGGTGTTCATTTTTTTGCATGTTCTGTTATGCGTAGGTTTTGCATAACAGTTTAGCATTTTATGTGTAGGCACAATTTGTAAATGGCATAAAAGAGAGTAGTGTCAAAGGCGACAAAAAAAAACAATGGGCCTGATTGGTAAGAGTGAACTTTTGTACTGAGAGAAAATGAAAGGAGAGAAAATTACGTTTCAGGTAGTCTGAGGACGGTTAATTTCAATAATAATACTTATCAACATTATACTGTTAATAGGTAGTAATGGGGTTCAGAACAGTCAATCTGGACCAATCACACACAAGAGAAATGAAAAAAAAAAAAACATAAAATGCAAAGAAACACGATATTGTGCCCATTTCTCTCTTTTACATCAGATTGTCTTACTTTATTTGTATTGATGTAAAAAAAAAAGTGAGTTCAAAATATACTAACCAAAAGAAAATAAATATATATATTTTTTCTCTTCTATGGTGAGTTAACAACATACCTGCCAACATTGGAAAAGTGCGTCGCATGACACGAGGCTGGGGAACCAAAGAGGGCAGGGTTGCAAGATCTGCAGAGATTGAGCTTCAGCCTCCTTGGCACAAATACTGGGTGTCTGAAGTTCAATTATGTGTGTCTGTGAGTGTATGTCTGAGTGTGTATATGTCAGTGTGTATATGTGAGTGTGTGTCTGTGACTGACTGTATTTGTAAGTGTGCATCAGTGAGTGTGCATCTGAGAGTGACTGCGTACATGTGAGTGTGCATCTGAGTGACTGCGTATATGTGAGTGTGTGTCTGTGAGTGACTACGTAAATGCTAGTGTGTGTCTGAGTGACTGCGTACATGCGAGTGTGTGTCTGTGAGTGACTGTATATGAGTGTGCGTCTGCGAGTGATTGTGTATATGTGAGTGTGTGTCTGTGAGTGACTGTGTATATGTAAGTGTGTTTGTGATTTATTGTGTATGTCTGTGAGTGTGTTTATGTCAGTGTGTGTCTGAGTGACTGTATATGTGAGTTAGCATCAGTGAGTGACTGCGTATATGTGAGTGTGTGTCTGTGAGTGACTGCGTACATGCTAGTGTGTGTCTGTGAGTAACTATGTACATGCGAGTGTGTCTGTGAGTGACTGTGTACATGTGAGTGTGTCCAAGTGACTGCGTATATGTGAGCGTGTTTCAGTGACTGTACATGCAAATGTGTGTTTGTGAGTAACTGTATATGCGAGTGTGAGTCCGTGAGTGATTCTGTGTGTCTGAGTGACTGTGTATGTGTGTGTTTCTGTATGTATACACTCACATAACATGCATTAATACACACTCACTAATACACACGCACATAACGCTCATCAGAACACCTACATAACATACACAATCCACTTATACACAGTCACATAACATGCATGTGAATACTCACATAACATGCATTAACACATACTCACACCAATACTTTTATTCATATTGAATCCTATGTGGAAATAAAAATAAATATAATTTGAGATAGCATTGTTTTTATTTTCACACTTGATTAGCACATTCAGTATGAATTACATTACCATTAATTTATATAGCATCACAAACATGTTTTATAGATTTATAGCATATTTGACCTACATGTACTGTACTATGTTGTTTTATGCATTTTTGTAGTATATTTTTAATATAGTCAAACATTAGTGTTTTCTTGCTGCAGCTTTTGCATAAGGATTACAGGACTGTAGTTCACATGGATATACTTCATATGAATTTTCGGATATTGTGAAGAGGGAAAAAAAAAGAGGATAATGTATGCTTAAGGTTCTTATCATTTAAGCTTTATTATTTTTAGCCCTGAACCAATAACACCCTCTATCATGATCGACAAGATGGCTTTAAAACACTGAAGGCAATGCTAGAGAGATTTGTAATATATGAATGGTTATATTGCTAAATGAGCAAAACATTGACTATAACACAGTTAATGATAAGCATAGTTTGTAAACCAGTTTTGGCCTGCACTGTTCTGCATACTTATACCATCCCATGCTGTAATTTTGGTGAATAAGTCTCTGGTTTCAACCACTCTTCAAAATAGTACACGGGTACAAAATCACATAACACTAAGTAATGTGGGAATTCCAACGTATACAAGGGATATAAAAAAAATGATCTACGTGCATTCCTTTATATTTAGAAGAGCTCCAAGCATGAGCAGAGTGGCAGCTATTGCCCTGATTCTTCACATGGATAAACCTGTATATTTTTTATGGGAGTGAAAATCTAAAAAATCATGAGGCAGCAAAGAACATATGAACCACACTAGGTTATCAATTATGCTGCAAAGCGAGAGAGAAGATTTGAAAATCCCTGCTGTTTAAATGCCTGGCAAATCCACCGAGGTGTTAAAGTGTTTTAGAACTGAAGAGAAAATTCTGTTTAGTGAAAGCACCACATTTATGCTGACCATTTCTGATTTCGATGCTTGTGCTAAAAAAAAACCAAAAAACAATAAGAGAAGAATAGGAGGAAAAGGTAAAAACTGCACAGTAACATATGTATTAAGTCTACATGAGATTACCTTTGAAAGCTGGGAGGGGATCACAAACTACAATGTTACCCATCATTATTACCCTAGATCAGATGGTACTCAAAGATTAGTAATCCTACAAGTTTCTAAGGATTTCTCTAACATGTAATCAAGCATTTTATATCAATGACTGATTAATGTGTTATTATATTAAAGGGACAATCTAGGCAGCAAATTATGATGCATCTGTAGGGTTTAACTTGTAAGGGTTGCGGTTTTGCAAGATTGATGAAGGGACCTCTTGCATTGCACGTGATTGACCAGCTTTACTCTACCTAATTTCTTAAATAGCAGTGATTGTAATTATGCATTTGTATGAGAGCTCCCCTCTGCCTGGCTACTGAGAGATGTTGAGATGTCCATTCTTTGGAGGAAGCAGGAGCAATCGTGGTGGAATCCCCAAGAGAAAGCCTATCAAAGTTACATATTCAAAGTAAGAATTTCAAAAACTAAACAGAAAATATTGGAATAAACAAAAAGATATTAGTGTCCGCTTTAAGGTGGATTTATGTGTCCATGTATTTATTCAGACTGGAATGGTCTATCTTCAAAAACTTAGAACTGGAGTATGAAGTTCCATTCTAGCATCAACACATTCATAATGCCTCTAACAGCAAGCCATCCTTAAATTCTGTATAAAAATACATTAACATTTCATATATTTTGAAACATGATTTTCCCTTTTCCTTACATAACAATATATGGTAGTATAAATAAAGCACACAAATATTTCTTGTATGCACGTTCCATTCCAAGAATATTTCCTTTTCACTTCTCTTTGCCAGTATTTTGGCAGTCACACAATTGAAGAATTTTTTGTTGTTGTAAACTATGATCAACTTCTGTCTAAGGAAACTCCTGCATCCCAAGACTGCCAACTTTCTTATTTGTTTTCAAGATTAAATGTACCATAAATAGCAAAATAAATTTTTTGACGCAAAGTCAAAAGTACAGATGAAGCTTAACATTTTAAAGGAAACATAAATTGTAAATTTGACATTTTTCTTTCTAAGTTTATGGCCTTGATGATGCTATAGAACATAACTTTGATCCTTTTCTTTACATGAGATCAGTGATAAAATACAGTCAGAAAAGCACATCATTGATACACACAAACTAACAAAAGTACATGTGCTTGCAGTAAACTTGTTGGTACCCTACATGCCCCCCACCCCCCATAGCATTGCAGTGCCTAAGAAATGTTTTTGTTGCCTGTTCCTTTAAATTTACAATATCTATTTTCATTTTATTTTCTTGTTTTCTAACAAAAGTGATATCTCACTGAGTATCAACAGCTGGAGTGACAAAGGTTAGCCACGCAAATGAAAGCATACACAACACTCCCATTTATGAACCACAGGTAAACATTTACAACAACAAAAACATCCCACTATATACAAAAAGGGCTGGCTGAGAATCCAGGGAACTGTATTCCACAACGACAGATATCACAGCACACATACAATAATTGTTATGAATTGTTCTCACTACAATAACATTTCATTTTCGAGAAGGCCTTCTACAAGGTCAGCTGCAACTACCTTGAGGAAACTCTGAAAGCATTCAGATTTGGAGGCTCATTCCTCGATGCAATATGGGCGCTTTATAGTAACCCGAGTGCCAGAATAATAGGAGCAGGTATAGTTTAACCATATTTCGATATTTTTAACAGAACCTGACAAGGCTGCCCCTTGACCACACTACTGTATGTAATTTCCCTTGAACCATTAGCTCGAAGCATCAGGAATAATGTGAACATTCAAGGTATCATAACTAAATCCAAGGAATTTAAAGTCTCATCGTTCGCAGATGACATTATACTTATGTTAGAAAACCCAGGAAGATCCATAGATGCCTTAATGATGGAAACTGATTATTTTGCAGATATCTCCCACTATAAATTAAACGTGGGGAAATGTCAGGCATTGATATGTGGCATAGAAAGCAAAGATCTAGAGTTATTAAAAAAGAAAAAACATTTCTGCTGGAAAATGATGTAGACTATTTAGGGATTAAAATTGAGTATGAGCCAAAAAAAATTATTGAATACAACTACTTACCCCTATTGAGCGATATAGCCAATAAATGTAATGACTGGAAAACAATATACTTGTCATGACTGGGTAAAATAGATGCAATAAATTATTATATACTTCCACTCATTTATTTTCTTTTGAGATCAATCCCTCTAAAGGTGGAGTATAGAATACTGAAACAGTTTCAACAGAGAATCAATAAATTTGTCTGGCAGTCAAAAGATAATGAGGGTTAAGAGTCCCAGATATAGCTAAGATGCATGACTAAGAGTCATGCTTTCACATGCCAAATGCTCTCATCTAAACCCAGAAAAACATAGCTGGATCTACATAAACAAATTCTCTGTTAGGTTTTGACCTCTTTTGTTCTATGGTTGATAGTAATTCAAAGAACTCAACTAACCCTATGGTCGACGACCTTACATATATGTGAAAAAAAATAAAGAAAAAATACCTTTAACTATATAGTATAGGTAGACACTTACCAATAGTAATAGTTGAGAAACGTATCCAGGATCTAAACTTAAAAGCTTGAGAGAAGCTGACATACCATTTCAATCGTCAAAAATTTCCGTATTTGCTTGAATATAAGACGACCCTGATTATAATACGACTTTGGATAGTCCTTTAAGAAAAAAACTAAAAGCCTGAATATAAGACTACCCTATAGGAAAAAGTTTAACTTGTATATATTCACATGTAAATTGCTTTTTCATATTTAATAAAAATGATGATATAAAAAAATGAATGTCTTGGTTTTTTTCCTTTTATGTGTCAATGCTGCCCCTACCCCCCAGACTTGCCCAATGCTCCCTCTACCCCCTCCCAGTCATGCCCAATGCTACCTCTCCACCCCTCCCTCCCCTAGACTTCCCCAATGCTGGCTCTGCCCCCTCCATCAATGCTGGCTCTCTCCCCCTCCCTCCACCAATGCTGGCTCTCTCCCTCCAACGCTGCCTCTCTTCCCTCCCTCCCCCCAATGCTGTCTCTCTTCCCCCCCCTCCCCCCCATGCTGGCTCCTCCCCCTCCCCCCCCCCCCCTCACCAGCTGCTTGCGAGGGGGGTCCAGGTCCCATGCAGCTCTGTGGGGGACCTGGATCCCAGTCTTATAGTCAGACCTCGACTTGAGGTCTGATTATAAAACGAACCTCGAATATAAGACAAGAGGACTTTTTCAGAGCATTGAGACAATTTGTTTAGTGCAGCATGGAAGTGGTGGTAGGAGATCATATAAAGCTATTGATTTAGTAATGCATTTCGGAGCATTACCCCAATAATAAAGTGGGAAAATGATCTTGGATTCAGGCTGAATGGGTGCAAGCAATTAAAATAACAAAAAAGTCAATCCATTCCTTAAACCTTGTAGAGTTGTAGAGCTTTTATACCGTTGGCACTAAACCCCAGAAATGTAAAAAAAACATACCCCGAGAGTAATGAAAATTGCTGGATATGTCAAACTGGAAAAGGTACAGTGATGCATCTGTGGTGGAAATGTGAGTTAGTCGCATATGTCTGGAAAAAGGTTATAAATAAGCTAACAGTGATAATGAGCATGGAAATAGCATATGACCCAAAATAAATTCTATTCTACCTGGAAATGAATAAATAACAGGATATTAATTATACATGTATTTCTGGCAACAAAATTGGTCATAGCCAGTTCACGAAAATCAGTGGGACAAATAGGATTTAGAATCAGTGTATGAACAACTGGACTATCAATCCAAGATGGAAAAGGGATACTATCTGAATAATGTAGAAAACATGACCCTCCATTACAAAATCTGGTTACTGTGGATAAATGGATAAACAGATGTTAAGAACCAAGGGGGAGAAAAGTGTATAATGTGGAAGAATGAGTGAAGGTGGATTACAAGATTTAAAACTTGCTGGATATCAGGTTTAAATAAGTAGGTTATTAATATGTTAAATGTATGGAAAATATATATATTTTTTGTAAGTATATATTTATTGAAAACTCTGTAAACCTTTTGATACGTTTGCAAATAAAAAAAAAAGTTTTCATACAACTAGGTCTCCTGTTTTAACTGCATGTAAAAAAAAAAACTAATGAAATTCAATGCAATATGAAACACAGACTCTTGGTTTACAACAGATGCAAGCAGATGTTCACTGATCTGATTGTCTGAATGTCCACTAACAATCGGTGTTCATCTTCACTAGATCAGCTGTGTCTCTGAGAGGCAAAGATGAGAATAAAGCCAGAATCTGCAAAGATACACGTCAAGTGGAAGGGGCGCAAGATTTTTAACTTTCGCCTCTGTCAAAGAATCCAACTGTTAAGCCACTTTAAAGCAAGAACAAATGTGATTAAAATACCCTGACAAGGACTTACTCATGTTTAGGAATTACTGCACCATAGAGGATGTGTTGATGCTCTAGTACTTTTAAAAAAAATACTATATATTTTTATTTGGATTTATTAGGTTTATCTTGCAAATATTACAGTGTCAACGTGTCATTTATAAAATTGTTTAACAGATTATAGAATTTAATCAGAATTATTTACAAAGTATATGAGATCAGATTTACAACTTAATATTAATAAAAGGGGGAACAATTCAAATGTGCATTGTGTGTTTATATACATATAACAAATGTGTGTGTGTACATTATTGTATGAGCGGTACTTCCATAGAGTTCTATGGAAATAACAAATTTAAACTATCAGGAGCCAGAAAGAGGAGTTTTAGGAGCTATTCCCTGGACCAGAATCCATTTTATGGCCGAGCTAGCCATGAACCTGAGAGGTTGCAGGCAGACCGAGCTCCCTGTGGAGTAAACAAAAACTTAAATAAAATACATGTCAAATCCAACCCAACTATCAAAATCCCAAATCCCAGAATAGCCCAATAAATGGGTAAAATGGGCAAGAGGAATGAAATGACATAGGGATGCTTTTTACCAGGTCTACTAGAGATTTAAGGTTTCTAGGCGACCGCCACATGCATATAACCTCTTTGTTGACTTTTTCCTTCCATGTTGTTCCATTTGTACAAAAAAATTACCGTATTTGCTCGATTATAAGATGACCCATCCAAATTTGCACATTCCTTTAGGAAAAAAACTAAAAGCCTGATTATAAGACTACCTTATAGGAAAAAAGTTTAACTTGTATATATGTAAATTGCTTTTTAATATTTAATAAAAAATGTATATTATACAAATGCATTTCTTGTTTTTATTTGCTTTTATGTGCCAATGCGGCCTCTCTCCCGCTCCCCAAGCTGTCTCTTTCCCCCCAGCGTTGTCTCTCTCTCCCCCCAAAAACTTCTCTCTCTTGTCTCTATCTATCCCCCCTCCCCTTTTCTCTCTGTCCCCCTCCCTCCCCATGTCTGTGTCTCCCCCCTCCCTCCCCTTGTCTTTCTGTGTGTCCCCCCCCCCTTGTCTGTCTGTGTCCTCCCCCTCCCCTTGTCTCTCTCTATCCCCCCCTCCCATTTTCTCTCTCCCCCCCCTCCCCTTGTCTGTCTGTGTCCTCTGTCCCCACCCCTTACCTGGTTTCGTTCCCTGGTGGCTAGTGGGGGCAGCTGGGGGATGTCTGCGCGATGAGCGCAGACCTCACCTGCTGCCGCCCGGCACGATCGCCGGGACTCCTGTGACGAAAGCGGAAGTACCCGGCTTCTTCATAGAAGCCCCGTAAGATATTATGTAAGTTATTATATGGGACCCGATGGAGTTGATGGACCTTATTTGCCTTCAAGAGTGGTTTTCAGACCAAAAAGTTACAGACTTCGCTGCAATTGGGAACTAGCCGAGCTTCTGACTCGGTAACTACACAATGCAACAGCAACTATCTCTGATGGACAATAACCTTCAGCAAAATAATGCCCATTGCACTGCGCACCTAATCTCCACAAGCTGAATTGGGTCCCCTGAACATCCATTGATGAACGGCTTCTGACATTTTTTTTATCCACTACCCACCCCCCACCCCAATGCCAGGAATCTGAACCTGGGCAGCTTAACCAGCCAAGTGGATGATTTTCAGCATCTCCTGAAACCATCTGACTACAGCAAGATTTCTTCAGTTAAGTTGCTCCCTTAAAGTCACTCTTCTTAGTCCTCACCCTCTCTTGTTTCTTCTGCTTAGCTACCCTGCTCAGTCCTCACCCACTCTAGAGGTGTTCTTCCTGTTTAGCTTCCTATCTTAGACCTCACCCTCTCTTGGGTGTTCCTGTTTAGCGCCTTACCTCAGGCCTCTCCCCTTGTTTAACTCTCTCTACCCTATCTCTGCTTTATCTACAGTCTCTGCTATAGCTCTTTGTTCATACTGCAGATCCTACTCAAACCCTTTTCCTATTCTGCAGTTCATTGCTAAATTCCCTTTTGTCTCTCCTTCAGTCCTTATTCCAATCCCTAGCTTTTTGTTTCTTTATCTGTTCTCACTCTGCACAATAATTAACATGCAACCAGACACCTCTACTATCCCTGCACTGAAACTCCTACCTGACCTGGTAAAGGTCCTGACACCATGTTAAATTCAGTCTCTTCAATGCACATTTCCAGCAGTGCAACTGCATTTAATAAAAACATCATAAGATATGGGAGAGATAATATTTCTTCTAGAAATTGATTTGTTTTTTCTTCAGGAAAGAAAGAAAGACATTTTTATCAAATTTTTATATTGTCTATGTCAGGGCTTGACAAATTTAATTTACTTTTAGGAGCCAGCAAAAACAAATCTAGTAGCCAGATAATGGCACAGACACACTTACGCAAACGTACACACACACAATCACGTAGTCAGTTACATATACACACAGACACACAAGCCACCAGTATGTTTGTTTTTTGAAGAGGGAAAAAAGTACATCTATCAATATGTCCCTGATTTACCTCATTGCAGGAAAGGGGGGCATTTCTGTTCCAGCCTGGTTTCTCACACATGCATAGACCATTTTTACGTACCTGCAGAATGTCGAGATGTCATGTGACACCTGGTGCTAAGACACTAAAACGGGATTTGCAGAGGTCAGATTTGCCAACTAGGCTATTATAGTTGGATGTTTGGAGTTCTCTAATCAATTGCCCCCTGCTCATAGTACGGGCCTGACAACCAGACAGTCTGAAACTGAACTTCCATCAGGGGCGTCACTAGGCTTGGTGTCATCCAGTGCGGAAACTCATGGTGTAACCCCCCTGGATTTCCTCCATACAATGCCAAACAGATTCCTTAGTAATGCCAGTTATATGGCCTATTAACTATGCCACACACAGGAGCCCCATAACTTATGCAACACCAGAGCCCCATAAATTATGCCACACCAGAGCCCCACTATTTATGCCTCACCTCTGCCCAATTAATTATGCCACACACACACAGGTGCCCCATAATTATGCCACACAAACACACAGGTGCCCCATAATTATGACACACAAAAGAGTCCCTTAATTATGCCACACAAAAGAGTGCCTTAATTATGCCACACATGGGCCCAATAAATATGCCACACACAAGCGCCCCATAATTATGCACACATGGGACCGCCATTAATTATGCAACACACAGGAGCCCCACGAGGTGACAATTGTACAATTATAGATACCAGTAATATTGTGCCAGTCAGATACCAGTAATATTGTGCCAGTCAGAGCCCAGTAATATTGTGCCAGTCAGAGCCCAGTAATATAGTGCCAGTCAGAGCCCAGTAATATTGTGCCAGTCAGAGCCCAGTAATATAGTGCCAGTCAGAGCCCAGTAATATTGTGCCAGTCAGAGCCCAGTAATATTGTGCCAGTCAGAGCCCAGTAATATAGTGCCAGTAAGAGCCCAGTAATATAGTGCCAGTCAGAGCCCAGTAATATTGTGCCAGTCAGAACCCAGTAATAGTGAGCAAGACAGAGCCCAGGAATATAGTGCCAGTCAGAGCCCAGGAATATTGTGCCAGTCAGAGCCCAGTAATATTGTGCCAGTCAGAGCCCAGTAATATTGTGCCAGTCAGAGCCCAGTAATATTGTGCCAGTCAGAGCCCAGGAATATAGTGCCAGTCAGAGCCCAGGAATATTGTGCCCGTCAGAGCCCAGGAATATAGTGCCAGTCAGAGCCCAGTAATATAGTGCCAGTCAGAGCCCAGTAATATAGTGCCAGTCAGAGCACAGTAATATTGTGCCAGTCAGAGCCCAGTAATATTGTGCCAGTCAGAGCCCAGTAATATTGTGCCAGTCAGAGCCCAGTAATATTGTGCCAGTCAGAACCCAGTAATAGTGAGCAAGACAGAGCCCAGTAATATTATGCCAGTCAGAACCCAGTAATATTGTGCCAGTCAGATACCAGGAATATAGTGCCAGTCAGAGCCCAGTAATATTGTGCCAGTTAGAGCCCAGTAATATTGTGCCAGTCAGAGCCCAGTAATATTGTGCCAGTCAGAACCCAGTAATAGTGAGCAAGACAGAGCCCAGTAATATTATGCCAGTCAGAACCCAGTAATATTGTGCCATTCAGATACCAGGAATATTGTGCCAGTCAGAGCCCAGTAATATTGTGCCAGTCAGATACCAGTAATAGTGAGCAAGACAGAGCCCAGTAATATTATGCCAGTCAGAACCCAGTAATATTGTGCCAGTCAGAGCCCAGTAATATTGTGCCAGTCAGAGCCCAGTAATATTGTGCCAGTCAGATACCAGGAATATTGTGCCAGTCAGAGCCCAGTAATATAGTGCCAGTCAGAGCCCAGTAATATAGTGCCAGTCAGAGCCCAGTAATATAGTGCCAGTCAGAGCCCAGGAATATTGTGCCAGTCAGAGCCCAGTAATATTGTGCCTTTCAGAGACCAGTAATATAGTGCCAGTCAGAGCCCAGTAATATAGTGCCAGTCAGAGCCCAGTAATATAGTGCCAGTCAGAGCCCAGTAATATAGTGCCAGTCATAGCCCAGTAATATAGTGCCAGTCAGAGCCCAGTAATATTGTGCCAGTCAGAACCCAGTAATAGTGAGCAAGACAGAGCCCAGGAATATAGTGCCAGTCAGAGCCCAGTAATATAGTGCCAGTCAGAGCCCAGTAATATTGTGCCAGTCAGATACCAGGAATATTGTGCCAGTCAGAGCCCAGTAATATTGTGCCAGTCAGAGCCCAGTAATATTGTGCCAGTCAGATACCAGGAATATTGTGCCAGTCAGATACCAGGAATATTGTGCCAGTCAGAGCCCAGTAATATTGTGCCAGTCAGATACCAGGAATATTGTGCCAGTCAGAGCCCAGTAATATAGTGCCAGTCAGAGCCCAGTAATATTGTGCCAGTCAGAGCCCAGGAATATAGTGCCAGTCAGAGCCCAGTAATATAGTGCCAGTCAGAGCCCAGTAATATTGTGCCAGTCAGAGCCCAGTAATATTATGCCAGTCAGAGCCCAGTAATATAGTGCGAGTCAGAGCCCAGTAATAATGTGATCGTTTTAAACCACCCTCCTCCCCCCCTTCCCCATTACTTACCGAGTAGCTGCTGCTCAGTGTCCCCGGACGGACGCCTCCTCCGTGCAGTCTTCCCTCCTGCACGGAGGAGGGAAACACAGTCACCGGATGTGACGTAACATCAAATCCGGTTGCCGTGATTTTTTTTTTTTTGGCAGCCGCATCCAGAAAAAACATAAATAAAAAATACAGGTTATGCTATTGATTCCATAGTCCTAACACTGGCCTCCAGATATTTTCTATTGGTCTTCAAGTCAGTGTTAAATTTGGTGGCAAATTTTTATTTCATTTTAGCCGTAGTTTTTTTTTTTTTTTTTTTTTTTAACTAAAATGCCATCTTAATTTACTTGTATTTAAGTCATCTGAATTGTTTTACTTTTAATCTGGTTTTAGTCAAGTAAATCTCCAGTATATTCGACTAAATCTCCAGCAGTAAGGAAGGGAACAGGTCTCAGACGGCTGTTACACAGTATTAAGTTAACTTACTAGTGAGATGGGAGGGGAAGCACTCACATGATAGTACCAGGTGAATCAGATTGAGGAGTATCCTCTTCCTCTGTAGTTTGTAGAGCTTTGTTACAGGGGGCAGACAGGCACAGATAACCTCAGCCTATCCAGCTGCAGACAGAGTCAGGTGACTGAGCTTTGGCAGAGATTCATGGGAACCAGAACCAGAATCCAAAAAAGGTAAATGCAATAGTACCTCCTTAACGTTTTAGTCCCATTTTAGTCAGCTGCTAGTAAAATATCAGCCAGGTGGTAACTATTACAAATACAGTGTATTTAGTATCTATTTTAAGCTTCTGAATAATATATTAAGTGGTTTGCAGACCTAGCATTTAGCTGTATGACCTACATGTATTTTATAGTTCTTGTATACTTAGCACCGTATATCTATAGTATATCATTAGCTATAGCATTAGCATCCAGCATTGTATGACGCTATAGCAAACAGAGTACATTACCGGCCTACAATTACTGAGAAAGAGGTCTAAATGTTCATGCATATATTCAGGTTTATTTTCCACATACAAAATGTTTTGCAATATGCTTGCTCAGGGCATTTAAGCTTTCCTAGTAAATCAGCTACAAACTAAATTGAATTACTGCTATTTAATGTTTTGTTATTGAGCCAATATTTACTGATAGGGGATATATGAGTAACACAATGAAGGGAAGATTTTATATTCAGAATTTAATTTAAAAACTTGAAAAGAAAAATAGTTCAATTAAGAAAAAGAAAAATTCTTTATGTACTTGGGAGTTGGATTATTTCTGCCTTCAGGGCTGACCACATGCTCCAGATTCACAAAGACTGTCCTATATTTCCATCCCAGCAGTAATACAAAATACTTGTAGCAGGATGAGCAGGCAATTCGACGCTCATAGTCACTGGAATCAGATTAGTGTCCGTGCGAGTCCTGCATCATGCACATGATTATTTTAGGCACTATATAATTACGCTAATTGAGCAGTTATACAAAAAAAATAATTAAAGGGACATACTAATCCAGAGCTCAACAAATAGGTGCCAGGTCGCCATGGCAACTGCAAAACTTGTTAATAATGTATCTATAATATACATTTATTTATTTATTTATTTAGAAAGTGTTTTACCAGGAAAAATACATTGAGATTTCTCTCGTTTTCAAGTATGTCCTGGGGACCCAGTCCAGAATGGAGTTACACAGAGTTACACATTTAACAGTAGATTCAAAAATACATACATACATATATATATTAAACAAGTTGGAAGGGGAACATACAGGGTAAATCATTATTGATACAAAAAGGAACAACATGTACAGTATACAAAAGAGTTTGTAAACTAATAACAGGTACAATCTGATTTGAGGATTTGGGAGATACTTATTTTCAGGGATCTTATAGTAGATGATGATTTAGCAGAAACAGGAAGGCTATTCCACATATGAGGCGCTCTGAAAGAGAACGCACCTCTACCTGCTTCCTTTTTGAAGTGGGGAATTGCTAGTGAAGGGTTTGTGCAGGATCTGAGATTGTGGGATGTTCATGGAGTAAGAGCGAGCATGCCGCTCAGGTGGGGGGGAGCGTTCCAGAGAAGTGGTTATGCACTAAGCAAGCTAGGTGGAGAGCAAGCCTGGAGGCAAGCGTCAGCCAATTTAACTCTTTTAACATTTTACAGTGATGCGTGTTATAATCACACTGTAGCGCAAAACGACACAATGTATTGTACATAGTGTCGAGTTTACCGAGATGGGTCTGCGGGGCAGAATCATACACAACATCTCCATAATCTAAGATCGGCATCAACATTTGCTGCACAATACGTTTCCTTACCGTGGAATCTAGGTTAGATTTGTTTCTATACAGAAAGCCGATCCTAGGATATAGCTTTGACACAAGCTTATCAATATGGAGACCAAAAGATAAGTTTGGATCTAGCCACATGCCAAGATACTTATATGAATTTACCTGGGTCAGGTTATAACTGGTTTTGGTCTTGATGGTTAATTGAGGATTGTTTAATTTAAGTAGTTTGGCATTTGTCCCAAACAACATGGACACAGTTTTTTCAGCATTGAGGAATAGTTTGTTGTTGGCTATCCAATTTTCAACTTTAGAAAACTGATCCTGTAGCACGGACTCCACTTGCGATAGTTGAGTACCGCAAGTATAAATGACCGTATCATCAGCATACATATGCACACGAGCCAGGTCCCATACCGAGGGAAGATCATTTATAAATAGCGAGAATAGCAGAGGCCCAAGAACAGATCCTTGAGGCACTCCACACTTAATTGGCAACGGGAGGGAGGCAGTATCAGCAATGGACACATATTGAGATCTATCAGACAAGTATGAACGAAACCAGCAGAGCGACCTCTCATTTACACCGGAACAACTTAGTTTTTTTAGCAGCAGCTCATGATCAACCGTGTCAAAGGCCTTTGCAAAGTCAAGGAAAACTGCACCTGTGAGTTCACCCCTCTCCATGCCACTCTGAATGTCATTGGTCACCTTTAATAGGGCAGTTATCGTGGAGTGATTTGACCTAAACCCAGATTGAAGCGAGGTTAGATAGTTGGAGCGTTGATAATACTCGCACAGTTGATCATGGGCACATTTTTCCAGGATTTTAGAAAGTATGGGTAGCAGTGAAATAGGCCTGTAGTTTGACACCAAGTTTACATCTCCATTTTTGTGGATGGGGATAACTCTGGCTTTTTTCCAGGCTTTGGGGACATAACCAGAGGACAGGGATGCATTGATTAAGCAGGCAATGGGTCGCGCACTCGGTAGCATTGACGGAAGTAGGTCCGGCCCACACTGTAATTTCATTTTTTGATTGAGGAGATGCGCTGCTATTTCACTATCCGATATAGAAGTAAATTCAAATTCAGCAATGTGTTTGGCCAGGGGTGATATCGATAGGGACTTGTCTGCCATAGAAAAAGTGGCATGATCTTCATTGTGGTGTGTTGCTATAAGAGCTGTGGTGCATCCTACAAAGTAGTTGTTGAATTCATTTGCTATTGCCACTGGAGATTTTAGTACTTCGTTATGTGTCTTAATTGTGGTAGGTTCTGAGCGGCGTGGAGGGTCATACATGTTTTTTATGACGCTCCAAAATTACATACAGTCATTAACGGACCTGAGCAGTTGCAGATAATTAATCCCATTCATGAGCACACCTGAGCAGTTGTAGATAATTAACCCCTCCATGAGCAGACCTGAGCAATTTAAGATAATAACCCTCCCCCCCCCCATTACCATCACACACTCTCTTTCTTTTACCAGGTCTATGCATCTTCTAGTTTATACAGTATATTGCAGGTTTTAATTACACAGTTTATGCACACTAACTGCCAAGTTTTGGTCTTGGCTCATGGATACAACTTAAATTTGTCAAGACCTATACGAATTAATTTCTTAATACATTTGCAATAAAGAGAATTGCTGGGAATCGCGACAGGAATTTCAAACCTAAAGCCATAGTATAAAGCCATTCAACTGCATTGGAGAATTTATCGAACTCTGCTAAATTGGCCTAAAGTTTGAAATTTCCATCTCAATTCTATGCATTTATCTCTTTATTGAGTACACCCTCATGTGAAAAAAGCTTCAATACATTAACTCTATTATTTAGGAATTGGTGGCAAAGGTCCCTGCTCTAGCCCTCTCTCTCTGCTTTTGTCTACTTGCAAGAGCACTGCATCTTCAATATATGAAAATGTACTATTTCGAATTCATTCTAAAATAGAGAAAACTTAGGAGGAAATTCCTGCTCTTTAGAAAGCTGCAAAAGGTCTCTTTAAACAGGTAGCGATTGCATCAGAATTTAAAACACATTTCATTATTAATGCAAATTGTTTTAAGTTGTATTATTTAATATTCAGTCATTTTTTGAGAAATACAATTCCAGGTAGACAAAAGGCAAAAAGATATTTTGAAACCAAAACATATAAAAACAAAATCTTCAGAATGATAAGATGCATAACTAGCCATATTCAAAGTGGTACTCATTTTGGAAACATTCCCATGCAAAGGTGAGGTAAAAAGCATTGCACTTGTAGCATTGTACTACAATTTTTACAGGACTCAATGCAACAGGGGTGTCCAACATGTGGCCCGTTTGATAGCGTGCGGACCGCCTGACAACCTCCCATAATCTCACTTGCCCTAGAAATGCATAGTTTTAATTGAATAAAGTTAATTTCAAGTTGTTTTGAACTACTTTTGTCTTTGTGTGAAATAACCAAACATTTTAAATGGATAAACAAGCGATTCTTCATCATTACTGGAAAGATGAAAAAAAAAATGAATGCAGCACAAAACACATGTGCATTTCTGATTATGCAGTCTATTTCAGAAAAAAAAATTGGATGGCATTTCAAAAAATAGAACACATTAATAATAGATTTAGATATTTTCTTACTTACATGGTTAAGGATCAGAATACACAAATATATCTCTTTTCCACACCAACATTTACCATTATATTATAAGCTATTACGATTTGTATGTACTGCTTTGCAGAATATCTTGGCATTTTATGAATATGGCAATAATAAAGATATCTTATATAATTTACATACTGGAGTATTCACTCATATGCTATTTGCTACTTAGACGATGATTACTCTTTCACTGTTGTTTCATTTTCTAACTGAGAACTATTATTTTTTATTGGTTTAAAGAGAACCTGACATGGTCCCCTTAAATCTGGCAACAAAATGTAATCAAATGTGTAGATCAAATTCTATATTAGCCTGAAGTTTACTTTATGTTCTGTTCATTGGGATTCACAATCAGAATGATAGAATAAGTTTTTGCTAGCACCATGATTTCTCTTTAAAGTGGCACCATATAATTTTTGCATGACCGGTGTACTTTAAAATAACCGAACTTAATAATATAGGATTTGCAGAAATGTTCTTCACAAGACACTCTTCTAACATTTAGCAAACGGGGGTAAGATATACATATATGTGTAATATATCTACCATAGAAATAGAGAAACCACTTGCAGATTTTAGTTCCAAGCATGTAAACAGACCACGACCAATACATTTTACTGAAATTTGTTTACTGAATAGTTTATGGGCACATACGCAAGGGTAGGACATAATTATGTACAATATTTAAAAACTCAGTCACTTAACTATTATTTATGACATCACATGTAGCTTGATATAAATATGAATTCATTTTACCAAGAATCACCCCACACATACACACACATTAACCCCTTCGTGACCAATGACAGTCCAGGACCGTCATGCAGATCCAATCGCGGTATGCCGCATGCCGCGATCGTGATTTAAACGGCATGGCTAAGTGTCTCGATATATAGACATCCGGGCACCATGACAGCAAATCACACCGTGACAGCCAAAAAAAAGCAAAAAAACATATAAACATTGGGTGTTTCTAAACTCAGGACCAATATTAGACTCTAATTAGCAGGTTTTTTTATTTGCTTTTGTAGGTGAGTAGAAGATTTTACAAATAAAAGTCAGGAAAAGTGTTTTTTTTATACATTTTTCAACATATTTTTCTATTTTTTTCATAATAATATAAATGATATAAACAAAATAATGGCATCAAAAGAAAGCCCTTCTTGTCATGAAAAAAACAATATATCATATGTGTTGGTACAGCAAATAACAAAGAGGGTTAAAAACATATATTTTTTTCTTTTTAATTTATGCATTTGCTTGCAATTTTGCTGGCACAGTGTACATTTTTCTTTTAGTCCCCCTCTCTTTATACAAAATAAACCATGCTTAGGTGACAATAACCTTTGTATTGGAACTATGCTAAGAAGAGCACATCAAAATATATGTGTCCTAAAAAGTTAGGATCCTCACCAGCAATATATCAAACAATGTGTTACACTATTAAGAGATCCTACTGTGTACAAGAGTAGGTTTATCATAGTCCACACAATGTATCCTAATCCACGAGCACAGGATGTGACTAAATGAAACAAAAAACGTTATATTCTCAGTGTCTATATAATCAGTGCTGTAGTAGAGTAATCACTGGAGGGCTTGAGTCAAATATTAAAAATGAGATGTATGCAGAATGCCTGCATCAAGTCTCACTGGGAAAAAAGCCTGTGTACTATACAAGCCGTAATCGCCATCTTGCAAAGTGAGCTTGGGGACTAGGCTGTCCCTTCAAAAATGTTCTCATATTCATATGAATATGGATTTAGTCAAATTAATTACACCCGCACTGGTATTTATTTTGTATCTTTCTACCACAGTAATAAAAACGGTAACCGCAAATTGATTTCTGCAGTACCCTCCATATTTACACATACCAGCAGTAAGCAATATATCAATACACTTCTACAGAGCAATTTACCATATCCGATTCATTTGCAACATTAAATTCTATATATTACCCAATACATTTTGGCATGTAGGATGTAAGAGCAAGGGATTGTAGAGGTTGTTAAAATATGGGATCAAGATATTTTTCAGGGTTCTACCCTGACCTCCTGACTTATGCATTTAAAAGTCCTAATTTTTGTGCGTATATACCTCCTTCCTCCTCTAGAAGCCTTCCTTCCATTGTTTGTGTGCATTTCTTCCCATTTGTCAGGTGGGCTTGTTAACATGTGCAACCCACCTCTGTGAAAAATACCTGATGTTTATTGCAAACAGTGCTTTTGCATTGAAGTTGGGTGCCTGACTTCTGAGAGCAGCTTCCTCTGTTCCTGATCCTCTGCTAAAGCTCATTTGAATTTCTACCCTGTCCATGAATGGGGAAACTGAACCTGGAAGGCTCAACCAGCCTGGGGATGTTTGAACTTTTCTGCTACAAGAGCTAAGCCATGAATAATCCATAGTTAAATCTTTTTAAAAAAAAACTAACTTCTCACTTTTTAACAATGCATTATTCAGGGCCTGCACTATTTTTCTTGCAAGATAGACTCATCAAGTATATCCATGCACAATGCATTGCTTTTTGTGAACAGACCCCATTGTTTACCCAGCCTTCTGAATTACAACTACACTTTCAACTATATGAGCAATTAGTATAACTAGAAGGCTACACTAGAAGTACTTGATACCCACTGCATAGGTCGACAGCATACGCTTCACATTGGATTTTCTAATTATTTTCTGTCAAAAAATGAATTCTGACAGCCTGGGTTCTTGGAGGGGCCTGAGGGGCAAACACCTCCCTATAGATCATGGGCCCTGGCTTATGTGCCATAACTCTGTACGTTAATATTGTTAGTCAGATTCTGTTAGTATATT
Organism: Pelodytes ibericus; assembly: GCA_036172795.1. NCBI lineage: Eukaryota > Metazoa > Chordata > Amphibia > Anura > Pelodytidae > Pelodytes > Pelodytes ibericus. The sequence goes on from CM069863.1 coordinate 98,054,008, forward strand.
GGTTAATGTGTAATGTATAATTCTGTGAGTAGACCACTCAGAAGGATTACAATGTGTCAGTGACAATAATTAATAGTTTACTCCAACATCCATTGTTCTGTATTAACTGGACTTACTGTTAAACTGATTATGTTGTGTTCATTATGTGTCTTATTGTGTGTTTTGTAATTAGGTTTACTCACTATATGTTAATTCCTTTTTGGTTTTCAGCCTGAAAGTATAATGTATTCCTAGCCCCAGTTAGTTGGAGAACTATGCTTAGTTCCATTCCCCCATTGTATACTAATGTCTGTGATGTCATGTTTATGTCTTTGTCTTTTTAAAAGTCTGTGTTGTTACACAAATAAAGTGTTTTTTCATTCTTGCTGTACCTAACTGCTAGTGATCCTGACTATTTGGGTACAAAGAGCAAGGTTCCAGAAAGGCTTGCTGGGTGGATGTTGAGCTTTAATCGTGGGCTAAGGAGGTGATTCCCTACAACGGGCAGAGGGTCTACTACGTCTGGCAGACAGTCTGTTACATTTTCTTTTGAGAGGCAGGAGCTCACTACACAGGTGCACTCAGCTGTGTGCATAAAATCACTAATGCGTTTCACCCCCAAAGTAGGGCTTTTTCAAGTTTGGGGGTGAAACGCGTTGTGGACAAGAGGAGACTGCTACTGGGACTCTATATATGTATTGGTCAAGTGGATCTTTGAATGTAAGATTCTTTATATGTTTTTATTGGTATTAAAATCGTTGAAGCTAAATAGTCTCCTCCTTACCCTCTCTTATACTACTGCTGGGAGTACCTTCTGGGTCTGCCACCCTGAATAAGCTGCCTAGGATTCCTCTGTGAACCAGTTGGATCTTTAACCCCTTGGTGGGCTCCCTGGATGCTGTATAGACTGAGCAGATCTCTGCTCAGGAAGATGTGAGTGTGTTCTCACTTATTATTTGTTATCAGCACTTTTATGTGATATACTACACTATATTATTTCTGTTCTGTTTTGTTTTATTTTTTTCCCTTCGGATTGAATATTGAGCTGATTTACTTTAAGGGTAACAATTTATTATTTATTTTTCCTGAGTTGTGTGTTTTGAAGTGTTGGGTCACAGCGCACATTTTCACTTGTGTGTTGTTTTGATTTGTTTATTGCCAGGAGTGAGACACTGGTAGAATTTGCTGCAGCTGTTTCCACCACAATTGGGCGCAGTGTGTTTCTCTCTTGTTTCTTATATTCAAGGTGGGGTCTCACCATGGACCTGTAAAGAGGCAGAAGATTATCTTCCTCCTGTGAATAAATATCACTTTTAATATATGACAATATCTTATTGGCCTTTGTAGCTGCCAGCTGGCACTGTGCACTACTGCTAAGTCTATTGTCTACAAATACTCCCAAATATTTTTCATTAGCAGATTTCTATATGTTGCATTTTTATTACTATACCCAAAATGCATAATTTTACATTTGTCTTCATTGAATCTCGTTTACCACTTATCTGCCCAGTTACCCAAGTCCTGTTGCAGCAAAGATACATCTATTTTCGACTGTATTGCCCAACATAATTTTGTGCCTTTTTAAAACACAGACATGGCTCCCTATGTCCACTGGGAGATCAGTACTGAGGCATATAACCATGTAATTTACATCACCAGGGTGCATACCGCGATTGGATCTGCAGGACGGTCCACTATCATCAGTCACAAAGGGGTGGAACTATGGACTTGCTTGCAATTCTGCCAACACAATGTGTAGATTATTTATTGAGCATGCTTTATTCTCTATATTCATAATATAAAGAATGTTTACGTAAACAAGCCTTTTAATTCATGACCTACATCAACTGCACACTGGGCCCTGGTGCGTGAGCGGTGTAAAACCTGCTGTGCTCATAAATGTACAATTCTTACTTTTCATTTCAGCCTTAATAGGATGTAGGCCTCTATCTTCGAAAAATGCAAATGAGTCAGATCCATTTAAATTTCATGTGCTTCCAGGCGATGTCTGTAAAATATGCCTCTTCAAAGCAGGATCCAGCAGGATCCCCAGTGTTGTCTGCATTTATATTAGTTTTGTTTCATACTGTAGATAATTACATAGGGTTGTTATTTTGCATTTTAGAATCCAGGGGACAAATACTAGACCACAGCTTTACATTAAAAGTGAGGCTTGTTTGCATTGCTGGGGTTAATGTGTGCGGATTTGATCCAGCTCAACATCTGGCTTGGTGGGAGTGATGACTGATAACAGATATGGGGAGTTCAGCCCACATGCCTGAAAGCAGCAAGAGAAACATTTCTAGAGCGGACAAATGCACAAAACAAGCACTTGTTACCTCACCAATATCCTTACTGTACTTTTGGGCAGGAAACAATGACCGTGATTATTAACAGTCTGTAAGTGATGTATTTATGTTTTCCACTGCATTCCATCCAAGAGGGCTCTCACTCAGCACAGAATAGGTTAATTGGGATGGACACGTTTTAGTCAGTAAAATGGATGTGGGACATATAGAGAGCTCCAGTATGATTATACACTGTGAGGATCCAGCAAAGATGGACACAAATCCAGTCACCCTCAGTATGCAGAAGAGCATGACTGTTAAGATCACCATTTACTTTGTAGTATAAATACTGCATAAGTAAAATATTCCAAAGTTAGATTTATCATGTGGAAGAAAATTAGAGTGAAAACTCCTACGCTGTTGCATGGAGCCTATTTAAAAATGTGAAAATGACTCTCCATAAGATTACTTTTCATTATCTACCTTCTTAGCACAAAGCTTCCATGTTTTAATCTGAAGAAATGTTATTGTGCATCGTCTACATAGTAAATATGTTACTATGTTTGCTTTCATTTAAGTGACCTCCATGTGTACTGCTGCATACATTGAGGTAACGGCTTTACCAAGATAATGGAAAGTAACAAAAAAAACAACAACATTTTTTAAGTGCAGAATAAAGACATTCAATTTTACATTGGATACCTTCATGTCCAACACAGCCTCAAATAATACCTTAGTCTTCAGAAACTGAAACCAATTTCACCACATACAGTAACTTAATGGCTATACCAGGTACTAATTCTATTTAATGCAACATAAGGAGAAGTTAATTATTACAGGACATTGTGTGTTGAAAAATGCTTTCATTTGGTTGCCAGAGAATTGAGTTTTGCTCTTTATTTCTTCTCCATCTGCAAGCACATGATTGTATGCTTTAGCAAATTGCATAATTCCCCGACATCTGTCCATGTAAGGTGAAATGGTTATTTCTGAAGGGAGTATAGAATGAAAATGTTTTATTGTTTTTAACAGGGTCTACTCAATAAAGAGAGAACTGCAGTGAATTGAGATGGGAATTTCAAACTTAAGGCTAAAGTAGCCGAGTTGGATTAAATTTTCCCATTCAGCTGCATTGGAGAATATTTCCAACTCTTCTACATTGGTCTATAGTTTGTAAAAGAAACCTTTTATAAATGTACCAATACAAAAACCCAGGTTTTGGCCCTAATTTACCACTAAGAGCATGTTTTTCTTTCATAAGTTTTGCAACATTTAAGTGCAACGGGGTTAATTCAAAAAATGTGCTATGTGGCAACATTCTAGCATTGTCAGGAAGGGCAATGATGTTTAGATGTAAAAGCTATTGTGTGTGTGTGATGTTATGGTCTGAAGCCATGAGGTGTGTACATTTTTGAACCAACAACAACAAATACCATTTTTTTTTTTATTAAAATTTTTATTGCATCACTTATAAAAATACATAAGAAATTGTGTGTGATAATATTGACCAGATAATACAAGTAAGCAAAATTTTCTTTTTTGTTAAACATATTATACGAGATTAAAAGATACCATACTTTAACCCCTTCGCGACGACGCAAGCACCAAAATGATTTATTCCTGGCCGATCGGTAGCCAGGAACACTATGGCAGAGAGCCGATGAGTGTCTTAATAGACCCTGTGGGTCCCTGCCAAAAGATCGCGAGACCTCCGGACGTCACGTGTGACATCACGGGGGTGTGCCAAACCTGGAAGTTTGGGCACGGTGCAATTGAGTGAAATGTAGCCAGTGCTCGCTTTGAGCACCGGCAACATTTTCCCTGTCAGACTAAGGCCACAGGTCGGATGAGCACAGCAGATGAGCCGTGATTAGCTGTTTAACGCTGGACGTACTATGCCGTCTAAGCGTCTTTTAGGCACTGAAAATCAGGATGGCATAATACGTCCTAGCGTCGGGAAAAGGTTAAGCAAAACTACCAGGAAAAAAAGGCTAATGTTTGAAAACACCATGGTTTTGTACCTAGCTTAGTGAGGATGTTTTACTGAAAGACTTAACTGTAGTAAATCTGATTACAAGTTGAAAAGGAAATATGAACTTTGGTTTCTTAGAAAACTCCTTTCCAACTCATTAGTTCTGTAAGTGTATTCATGTAAGGCTGGATGTTGGCTGACAGATCTTACGTGCTCTCTGTAAACATTTTGGATGTGCAACTGTTTTTTGGGTGATCTAATGCAGGACAAACTAGAAATAAACTGGCAAAGCCAACTGCTATATTCATTAGCAATGTACAGAGAATGCTGTTTCATGTGATCCATAAGGCACATGGTTTACCAAGTAGACTACAGCTGTGGAGAAATATTTTTTCATAATGTTTATTTGCTCTTTTTTTTCTTCTGTTGGCTCTCATTTTGCCATCATTTTCAACAGTACTGCCAAGTCATTTTATATAGACTCGCCAAATCATTTAAATAAGATCTCCCCTTAACCCAAACATTTTACAGTTACAAAAACATGAAGATCCACTCCAACACCAACATGTTTTTTTTTTTTATTCATTCGAGAATGCTACTTTAAAGGGACATTAGCACCGAAACATTGTTTAAACTATGAATGTGGAGCATAACATTTTTTTTAAAAATTCCACTTCATTTTGGGTATAATAATAAAAATGCAACATATAGAAATCTACTAATGAAAAATATTTGGGCGTATTTGTAGACAATAGACTTAGCAGTAGTGCACAGTGCCAGCAGGCCAATAAAATACTGGCATGTATTAAAAGAGCTATTGACTCACAAGAGGAAGATATTATTCTCCTTCTTTACAGGTTCATGGTGAGACCTTGAATATATAGTTCAATTTTGGGCACCTTTTAAAAAAAAAAATTAGAAAAAGAAGACATTATGGAACTAAAGAAAGTGCATTTGACGGCTACAAAACTAATAAGGGGAATGGAAAGTTTTAGCTGTGACGAAACGCTAGAAAAGTTAATTCTGTACGCCCTCTAACATGCAAAATAACATGTAAACATTGGGTATTTCTAAATTCAGGACCAAAATTCGAACCTATTGAGCAGTTTTTTTCATTAGCTTTTATAGATTAGTAAAATATTTGAAAGGTTTTTTTCCTCATTTTTCACTATATTTTCTTTTTTCTTTAAATATATTAAATTACCGTATATGCTCGAATATAAGACAACCCTGATTATAAGACGACCCCCCAAACTATGGATATTCCTTTAGGAAAAAAACTAAAAGCCTGAATATAAGACTATTCTATAGGAAAAAAGTTTAACTTGTATATATTCACATGTAAATTGCTTTTTCATATTTAATAAAAACTTATGATATAAAAAAATGCATTTCTTGTTTTTACCTTTTATGTACCAATGCTGCCCCGACCCCCTAGACTTACCCAATGCTCCCCCCAACGGTGTCTGTCTCTCTCCCCCACGCTCCCCCCAACGGTGTCTTTCTCTCTCCCCCACCCTCCCCCCAGCGTTGTCTGTCTCTCTCCCCCACCCTCCCCCCAGCGTTGTCTGTCTCTCTCCCCCACCCTCCCCCCAGCGTTGCCTGTCTCTCTCCCCCACCCTCCCCCCAGCGTTGTCTGTCTCTCTCCCCCACCCTCCCCCCAGCGTTGCCTGTCTCTCTCCCCCACCCTCCCCCCAGCGTTGTCTGTCTCTCTCCCCCACCCTCCCCCCAGCGTTGTCTGTCTCTCTCCCCCACCCTCCCCCCAGCGTTGTCTGTCTCTCTCCCCCACCCTCCCCCCAGCGTTGTCTGTCTCTCTCCCCCACCCTCCCCCCAAGTTGTCTGTCTCTCTCCCCCACCCTCCCCCCAAGTTGTCTGTCTCTCTCCCCCACCTTCCCCCCAAGTTGTCTGTCTCTCTCCCCCACCTTCCCCCCAAGTTGTCTGTCTCTCTCCCCCACCCTCCCCCCAAGTTGTCTGTCTCTCTCCCCCACCCTCCCCCCAAGTTGTCCGTCTCTCTCCCCCACCCTCCCCCAAGTTGTCTGTCTCTCTCCCCCACCCTCCCCCCAAGTTGTCTGTCTCTCTCCCCCTCCCTCCCCCCAACGTAGCCTCCCTGGTGGCTAGTGAGGGCAGCCGGGGAATGTCTGCACGATATGTGTAGACATCGCTCGGCTGCCCATATCTCCCTGGTGGCTAGTGGGGGCAGCCGGAGGAGGTCTGCACGATACGTGCAGACATCCTTCGCTGCTGCCCGGAACTTCCACCGGGACTTTAATGATGAAGCCGGAAGGACCCGGCTTCATCATAGAAGTCCCGGCGGTCGTGCCGGGTGGCAGCAGAGGATGTCTGCGCACCCACCGGCTGTTACCGAGGGGGATCCAGGTCCCTTGCAGCTCTGCAGGGGACCTGGATCCCAGTCTTATAGTCTGACCTCGATTTGAGGTCAGATTAGAAGACTACCTCGAATATAAGACGAGGGCTCTGCATAAAACCTTGTCTTATATTCGAGCAAATACGGTATATGATCAAATGAGTGTTATCAAAACAAAGCCCTTGTCCGGAAAAAAAATGTTGTGTGGGTACAGCAAAATGACAAATAAGATAATTATAGCTAAACACAAACACTGTAGAAGTGTTAACTCACAACATTCAAAAAACAGTCCAGTCATAAAGGGGTTAAGAGAAAAAATGTGCTTTTAATGTGTCTGTAGTGTCTCCTGTTTATGACATTATCTGTAGCTTGATATGCAATTTACACATTTCCCATTGAAAAGCATTTGCATATGAAGCCACAGATGATGTCATAAACAGGAGGTATCAAAAACAACTATTTTTCCTAATTTTGGCATTTCTTTGTAATTCTGCAAACAAAATGTATAGATCATTTTTAATTCTCTACATTTACAGTAAAAACAATGTTTAGGTGAATAGGTAATTGAATGATTCCAAATTGGCACTCTAAGTTACACAGTAAAACATAAAGTAAAAATGTTAAAAATCACATAAAAATATGTGTATCCCCTTGTAAAGATATTACAACTTTAGTCCTTTTTACAGTATAATTATATACACTGCTCAAAAAAATAAAGGGAACACTAAAATAACACATCCTGAATTAATGAAATATTCTTATGAAATACTTTGTTCTTTACATAGTTAAATGTGCTGACAACAAAATCACACAAAAATTAAAAAATGTAAATCAAATTTTTCAACCCATGGAGGTCTGGATTTGGAGTCACACTCAAAATTAAAGTGGAAAACGCACTACAGGCTGATCCAACTTTGATGTAATGTCCTTAAAACAAGTCAAAATGTAGTGTGTGTGGCCTCCACGTGCCTGTATGACCTCTCTACAACGCCTGGGCATGCTCCTGATGAGGTGGCGGATGGTCTCCTGAGGGATCTCCTCCCAGAACTGGACTAAAGCATCTGCCATCTCCTGGACAGTCTGTGGTGCAACGTGACGTTGGTGGATGGAGCGAGACATGATGTCCCAGATGTGCTCAATTGGATTCAGGTCTGGGGAACAGGCGGGCCAGTCCATAGCATCAATGCCTTCATCTTGCAGGAACTGCTGACATACTCCAGCCACATGAGGTCTAGCATTGTTTTGCATTAGGAGGAACCCAGGGCCAACCGCACCAGCATATGGTCTCACAAGGGGTCTGAGGATCTCATCTCGGTACCTAATGGCAGTCTGGCGAGCATATGAAGGGCTGTGCGTCCCCCCAAAGACCTGCCACCCCATACCATTACTGACCCACTGAAAACCGGTCATGCTGGAGGATGTTGCAGGCAGCAGAACGTTCTCCACGGCATCTCCAGACTCTGTCACGTCTGTCACATGTGCTCAGCGTGAACCTGCTTTCATCTGTGAAGTGCACAGGGCGCCAGTGGCGAATTTGTCAATCTTGGTGTTCTCTGGCAAATGCCAAACGTCCTGCACGGTGTTGGGCTGTAAGCACAACCCCCACCTGTGGACGTCGGGCCCTCATAGCACCCTCATGGAGTCTGTTTCTGACCGTTTGAGCAGACACATGCACATTTGTGGCCTGCTGGAGATCATTTTGCAGGGCTCTGGCAGTGCTCCTCCTGTTCCTCCTTGCACAAAGGCAGAGGTAGCGGTCCTGCTGCTGGGTTGTTGCCCTCCTACGGCCTCCTCCACGTCTCTTGATGTACTGGCCTGTCTCCTGGTAGCGCCTCCATGCTCTGGACACTACGCTGACAGACACAGCAAACCTTCTTGCCACAGCTCGCATTGATGTGCCATCCTGGATGAGCTGTACTACCTGAGCCACTTGTGTGGGTTGAAAGCACCGCCAGCATTCAAAAGTGACCAAAACTAGGGATCGACCGATATTGATTTTTTAGAGCCGATACCGATACCGATAACCTGTGAACTTTCAGGCCGATAGCCGATAACTTATACCGATATTTCGTGCATTTTAATTTTTTGGGAAAAAAAACAATTTCTACACAAATCTGCTGTTAAATGAACATGTTTATTGTCAACGTTTAGCTTTTTTTTGTAAATCTTTTTCATTGCTAAATAAAAATAAATAATGCAGCAAAACAATGGTGATATGGTCAAATACAACAAATTGGACCACTTTTTTTTTTTTTTTAAATAAATATCAGTCAAAAGGTAACAAGAACAACAATGTTCAATTGCACATAGTCCATACTTAGATTAAATCTTAGTAAAATGAGCAGCAATGACATAGGCAATTATATCAAAGGGACACTACAGTAAATATAAGCAAGGCATCAAAACAGCTTAATTAACCCCTTAGTGACAAGACATTTTCACCTTGACTTTCCCTTGGTGACAATGGCTGTTTTGACATTTCTAGGGTGTTTGTGTTTAGCTGTAATGTTTTGCTTTCTCACATACAGTACCCACACAAATTATATGTTGTTTTTATCGTCATAAGAAGGGCTTTCATTAGATACCATTATGTTCATCATATCTTATAATTTACTACAAAAAAAATCATAAAATGATGAAAAATTAAAAAAAAAAAACTTTTTCTAACTTTGACCTAAAATATAATTTACACAAATAAAATCATTAAAAAAGACCCCGGCTAAATAGTTTCTAAATGTTGCCCCGAGTTCAAAAATATGCATGTTTCCATATTTTTCGGTATTTTTTTGCGAGTTATGGGGCAAAAACCAAAAATAGTGTTTTTTGTTTTTTTCCTATATTGATCTTTTGACCCCAACCCGAACCCAAAATTTAACCCTAACACTAAATTTAACCCCAACTCTAATCCTTATTATATCCCTTAATATTTTTTAACTTTAATTTAATTTTAACCCTATCCCTTATGCTAAAAAATATTTAATTTTAACCCTATAGGCTAATATAGCTAAATAACCTATTTTTATTTAATTAAATATGTATTTTAATTATTTTCCATTGCAATGCTACTAAACCACCACTAGGGGTAGTCAAGTAGCATATTCAGAGCGACGGAAGTGAAGTTACTTTCACTTCCGAAGCTCAGACCGGCAGAGGGCTTAGCCATATTGACGGAGCAGCATGCTCCGTGGGGCGATCGTGGGGGTCCCAAAATAGAAATATCAGTGCTGGCTATTGCCTCGATGTCGAGGCAATAGACCAGCACTGTTAAAGCGGTTTTCGCGATCGTTGATCGCGATGCTTCATTCAAATATCGGCATTATCGGTAAAGTTAGATGCCGATACCGATAATTTAGGAAACTGTGAATATCGGCCGATAATATCGGTTAATCCGATAATCGGTCGATCCCTAACCAAAACATCAGTCAGAAAGCACAGGAACTGAGAAGTGGTCTGTGGTCACCACCTGCAGAACCACTCCTTTATTGGGGGTGTCTTGCTAATTGCCTATAATTTCCACCTGTTGTCTATCCCATTTGCACAACAGCATGTGACATTGATTGTCAATCAGTGTTGCTTCCTAAGTGAACAGTTTGATTTCACAGACGTGTGATTGACTTGGAGTTCCATTGCATTGTTTAAGTGTTCCCTTTCTTTTTTTGAGCAGTGTATATATATATATATATATATATATATATATATATATATATATATATAAATAAAATCATATTAAAAGACCGTACAGACCGTTTGGAAGGACGCCGTTCCTATGCATGCTTATGAGCATACCTTCTATCGGTCCCGCACTGCGCGTTCTGTCTGGCTGAGCTCTACCTCAGTCCCGCTTTACTCAGTGAGACTCAGGACCCCAATCCTGCCATCCTGATAACATTTGATATTGTCCCAGACACCGAAGAATGCTTACTGCTCATGCGCAGCATGATTCAGATGCCAGGATCTGAAGCCATCGTGACAGTGCCAAGCGATTCCACACATGTACGGTAGCGCTGTCAGTCCCCTCCCCAGATTATTTTTATGCCTAAGAAAGTTTGCATTGTATAGTAGACAAGAAATCTCAGTAACATATTGTGGTCAGTGTTTGTCAGCTTTTTTTGAGTATGTTTCTCTGCCACACTTGCTAACTTCATCCTTCAAAGGGATTATATTTGCTTCAGCTAGCAGAAATAACAGGACAAGCTAAAATGTTTAGTGTCATTTTCCCCCTACTTTCTAGGTGTTATTTTTATCTTAAAATACATTTGTATAAAAAAGTATTGACCTTTAACAAATTCAGGTGAGTTTTTTTTCGTATTAATGCAATTAGAAATGTTTTCATACAGAATGAAATTGTAGTTATGTCGTAAATTAAGGATGAATCGATTAAGCAAGCAGGGTTTAGATATATGGAAGTTAGCAGTTCCCCATGATATTTCAATTTATGGACTGCGCAATACAATAGATAAAAATATTTTCTGGCACCCAGACAAACTTCTACAGGTTTAATGGACATAAAATTATACTCAATTTCAGTAAAAGCATGACAATGAATCAGGATAATATGAAAATAAAACATATACAGCATTCGTAGTGTGAATCTTCATATCATCATCAAAACCACAGTATGCACAATTCCAAACAAGTAAAAGAGAAAAGTCTTTTAAATGTTCCTGTGGAGTCTCCTGTTCATATCTTACTTTACATAGGGAGAGTTTACCAGACTGAATAGAAATTATCACATCTATTTATTTTCCGTTGATATCCAAAATGAGACATTTGTCCAGTGATTTCCAGTTTCAGAAATCAGTCAAAGATTGCATTTTGTTTTTACAGCTAAGTTATGGTTTGTCTGCAACAATAGTAAATTTGTTAATCATCGCTGATGGAGGATATCAGAATCAATACTAGTGGTTTAACATGCTATACTAATTATAACAAACCAAAAATGACAAAATAAAAAGAAGCTCTGGAAAACATTTGTCATTGACATGCACTAAAAATGATACAAATAGATTCATACCAATTTTTTCTGAATTCATTTTTACAAGTGTAAAACAGATGTTCCTACAGAAGCCCCAGCACACAAAACTAGACAAAGGTCTAGATGGGGCCCCGTCTACCAAAGGCAACCTGAGGTGGCTGCTTCATGAACTATGGTCCACAATAAACTAGTAGCTGACAACAGTCAAATCGGATGTGGATACTTTACAGAAGAAGGCAACAACTAACAACTGGACCATAAAGAGATAAGACACAGGTTGAGCAAATTACCCACCAAATGTATAGCATGCATCGACAAATGACATCATTAGAGGTACTGGTGCTACAAACAAACATCTGCTTTAGAGGGATCCCAGAGGCACTGCTCTCACCGCATATTGAAACAGTTGGACATCCTCAAACCAGAATTACCATTGTAAACGACGCAAGCACCAAAACGTCACGATTTGTTCCTGGCCACCGATCACAAGGTGATCGGTAGCCAGGAACATTATGGCAGAGACCCGATCAGGATCTTAATAGACCCTGTGGGTCCCTGCCAAAAAATTGCGAGACCTCCGGACGTCACATGTGATGTCACAGAGGAGTGCACGAATGGCGCGATTTAGAGAAATGTAGCCGGATAAATTTCCCCTGTCAGTCTGAGGCCACTCAAAGTGACCTCATCTAGCGGGAGCCGTGATGAGCTGTTTAACACAGGACATACTATGCCATGCTAACGACTTTTAGGCACTTAAAATCAGGACGGCATAGTACATCCTAACGTCACGAAGGGGTTAAAAAACACACTATCCTTATTTTTCAATGTACTGTAACGCTACTGTTTACTGTAACGCTCCAGTGAGAGATGCAGTAACAATGTACCATGGATTTAATGTTGTTTTTTTAACATTAACCTATATATCCAGTACAAATACAGTTTCTTAGATTATCAGTGTCCCAGACACCTGGGTGGTTTCCCTTTGAATTTTAATATGGAGGCAGCAGGGTTTACTATGTAATACAATAACAGCCAATGGAATACATAAGTCTACAAAGGGTAGTCTCACAATTTAACAGATAAAGAGACAGTAAGTAGATATCTTGTTCAGCAAGACATCTAATAAACAAAACAAAAAAGAAAAAATGAATAAGAGACACAGTCTGTTTTCTTAAGGATGTAGCTTCCATATCTAATCACATTTTTCCATCTTTTTACACTCTGCCTTCCCTTTTAATCATCAGATTCAACATCCAAAGGGAAGTATTTAGTTGCTGGGGATGAATTGTAATGTGAGTCTTATACCAAATAAGTATAGATGAATATATACAAGAGGTTGTAGATGGGTTTCAGATATATAATTGTTGCAGTCCAATTGTCTACTTTCAGACAAATCAATAATGCGATAAAGTTGAACCAGATAACTCTGTGCACACATTACACTATGTTGTCTTCTATCCCCTGGTGAATCAGTGCGTTTTATCATACTATAAATTATTAAAGAAGTTTAAATTAAACAAGTGAAGCAACCACCTTCTGTGTGTCAACTCACATTTGTGTTTCTTCTCTTTAAATTACTGGTTTGAGGGCAACTTAACATTTCAGTCAGCTTACTCAAATAACAGCCGCAAAAAAAACATTTTGTCGAGCATTTATAAAAAATGGCGCACACATAAATAGCGCCTAGTAGTGGTGCAATCCAAGTGTGCACCAATGTATAACGCTAGCTCCTGACAAGAGTCGGGAGTTTGCATTACCTGCCCCGGTTCCAAACAGTTGGACTTGTGATGTTTTTTGCCAGCCCTTTCCATCTAAAAAAAACAACAACAAAAACATTTGTTTGCAAAACAGACGTTTGCAAATCTGCGCCTGAAATTTACTGAAAATCTCCCATCAATTCTTGGTGCAAAAAAGTGCTTGTTATGTATAAAAATGGTGCAATTGCCGTGATAAACATGATAAAAGCAACAACAACTCCCCCCCCCCCTGGAATCTACCGTTCTAAATCCTCATCCTTCATGTTTAATAAACTAAAAAAAAAAAAAAGAAAGCAAGCTACAAATGGTTTGCTAAAAACAGGGAATATAGTGCGTGCCTGCCAGCCATCCCAGATTCGGAAAACAGTATTTGTTTTGGCCCCCTGTACATACACCAAATGGCTGGCCACACTTAGAGAGCCTTTCCTGCTAAAAGAGCACAGCTGACCCTAGAGAAGTCATAGCTGAACTGTAAAGAAAAAGAATCTTACTATTATTAAAAATATATTGTATTCTTCAGGGACGGTTCCATTCTTCTTGCTGGAGGAACTCAACAGCTTTGAAAGTTCACAATTTATAGTTATGTCAGTGAGATGCAATGTACTGCTTACCTTTTAAAAATATCCCAATGTCATGCACTAGAATCCTTTTGGTACTAGCATCGCCTATGTTTCACAGTTCTGTTTGTTTTACTTACTATTGAGCTGTAATCCACCTCACTGAAGGATCTCCCTTTCAGTTTTAATGCCTATACTGTGTAAATTCTGGTGTTATACCTCCTTTATGTTCACTACTAATTCTGTTTTAAACCGCTTTCCTGATTTGCAACTATGTATATTTTGATCCTTACTTTTAAGTATACTGTAACAATTGGACTTTCCGTGTTTCATATTAATACTAAGAATATAATGTAGCATTTTCCAAGCATCTGAGAACTATGTACAACAATGACTACATAGAAATGAAGCAGTGAGAAAGTGCACATCATATTTATGAAACTTTAATATGCAAGAATATAATTCAAGTAGTAATTTAGCCTCATTTTCTAATCATTATCAGTTGGTTTTATTTAAATTTCTCTTTGTAGGATGTTGGTGGCTTGCTAACAGACGTTTTAAATTTGCCATCCTTGTATGTGAGAAATTCACTGTTGTATGGCATCTATGAATAGGTCCAGGTAGCGAAACGTGTGAGATGTGTTTCCCTCATCCTGCTGTGCTTTTACGATGGTTCAATAAATAATTTGTTTTATACTGTCATCACGGATCAACATTCATTTATTTTGGTGAACTAGAGTCTCTGCATGTGCGCTGATTACTTCATTCTAATGTTTATTTGGATGCTCAGAGATAGCGCTATCTCTGTGTGCACCTATGCATAAAAAGCAGGCTCCCTAGAGATATGTCCAGTCTGCTGGTCCCATACGACCAAGTTGCTCTGACACTCATTGTTCTGGCACAAACCATGTATAACCGATCAGGCTCTGTTCAGACATTTTATATGTAATCCCCCCTTCATACCCCCCAACATTCCTCACCAGAAATGCTGGACGCATAGTTTGGGACTAGGAATATACCAGCAGTACTGCGCATGTGCAGTATTCATTCTCCTCCAGTGTACCAAAGGCTTGTTCCCCATAAAATGCATTTTCCGTAACTAACTTGGCAAAAATACGGTTGCGGTTAGTAAAACGTTTTCCCTGAAAGAATCTGGCTACATTTGAAATAACTCATGTAGTTTCCGACTCCTGTCATTGGATGTTATTATGAGATTAATCAATTGATATCTTTATAAAGAGGAAGTATTGATATTTGTAAGGTCGTGGGTGCATTACCTCATATATTCCACCATTGTCAGCACTGTTGTATTATGAACTTACGATAGCACACATATGGTTGCTGACAGTGTGAGTCATTCACAGCTAACAGTGCAGTTTAGCAGCTTTACTGCAGTCTCAATTTAGACAATGTACAGACACTCTTTTGGGGATTAACATATCCTTAGTGTGGATTGATAAAACCTCCAGCTCGGTCCATATAAACTAACATACAACTCACTCTCATCTGTCTAATTTAATATTATTTTATTTCACAGGCATACATCACTAAAATATTCCCTTATTTAACCCTTTTGTGACCAAACTTTTAGATCATTTGTGGTCGTTCATGTAAGAAGGGCTTCAATTATTGTGATCATATAATTTAATTTACTATAAAAATAATTAAATCATCTACAAATGTAAATTTAAAAAATGCTAAATAGAGTCTAACATTTGTCATGAGTTTACAAATAGCCCAAGTTTTAAAGTTTTTTTTAAACTTTTTTTTTTCCAGGTAATAAATACAAACAGTGCAATGTTTTTTCTTAACCATTCCAACCAAGCAAAAAGAAAACCTAAATGTTAGGTAGGTTGCCCATGCTGTCATGAGCCTTGTCCCATGATTGGAGAGGGACTAAAGCAGTCAAAGCCAGGCATATCTGCTCATGGTGAATGTCTGTCACAGGGAAGGGATGTTAGAGAGGGGTCTCCGCAGACATGGTTGGAATGCCTCGGTCCTAAAGGCGTTCAGCCATGTCAGTTACACCTGATCTCGCATAACAGGATCAGAATTGCAGGATGTGCCAGACACTTTGTCACAAAGGGGTTAAAGGCCAACAAAAAAGTTTTTTTTAACCCTCTCTTCCCCAGAAGACGCAAAGGTTAAAAAAATAGTGATCCTTTGTCTCAAGTAAACCCGATGTGTATATTTAGACAAACAAGTGGATTTACCAATCGGTGGGAAGGCTGGCACGCAAGGTGGGGGCTTGCCCCTGTTACCTGATAGGGGTTTGTCAGGTCCAAGGTTTCTTCCTGCTAGCGCAAATCAACAGAGGGAGTGAAGGGAGTTAAAGTGCAACGAAACCTTTTTTTCCAATTGTGCTTCTTAACACAGTCGCCAAAAGGACATGGCAGCTGCAAGTCAGGAGATAAACTAAACAAAATTACATGCCAGTTTATCCTCCTACTAGGGGCAGTGACTTTTCATAATAGAATGTATTGCTGTATTACAAAAAAAAAAAAAAAAGCACAGCAAGTATTTTCCATAACATACAGCTGAACTAGTTGTGAAAGTGTAGCTTTTGTCACATGCAGCTTGTAAGTAACAATTATGTCACCCTTTTGCACCTACCTATTTATCTTATTATTGAGTAGAGTTTACTCATCCCATTTGTTCCTCTAAGTGAAAATCAATAGCTGATTATTTTACAGTAAGTGAGAAATATCTCAATAGATTCTTACATTCTACACATCAAAGATCACATCCTTCACAAAGTCCATTTTTTTGAGAGTTTTGTTTTAAATTCTAGTGAAGAATTACATGTATTCAGTATATTTTCCTGAATCACATAGCACACAGTATGCTGGTTGTTACTCAATCAACATTCTATATCATTGTAACATAGTAACCTAGTAATTTAGGTTGAAAAAAAAAAAGATACGTCCATCAAACCCCTAAGAAAGCTATTTCGAATTTTGCCACTTGGGAGCAAAAAACCTTCTTGACTCCAAAGGGCATCTTTAATGCTCTTCTTTACAGCATTAAACAATTTATAGTTTAGTTGACTTGACTTTATGTCCTTGTTAAAAATAATAAAAAACATATGAATCTTTTAATGATATAGGTCACATAATCTATGTTTCAACATGTATTCTCAAGTACATTCAACTCCATTCTAGTGTTCACTCGGATCAGATTTGTACTCTCTTCATAAGTCAAATGTGACAATCAACTGTATTGAAACACAATCATTAAAATTAATAAGAAACAGCTTCTTAGGAGAAATTAAACTGGGTGAGGAACAGTCAAACTGAAGCCAGTTCATGGCAAGACTGAGAACAGCAACAAGAACCAAAGTAGTTATACTGCATCAGCAAGGTCTCCCCTAGGCCGAATTTTTAAAGGCATACAAGGTTTTCCATATGCGCTTCTTTTTGCTTGAAGAAGAACAAAGAAACATCAAATCAAGTTAAAGGATTGTAGATGCAGTGTTCGTCCATTAAACAATGCAGAAATTGAAAGACACATCATGCTTACTTCCCTTCACGTTCGGAAAGATGTACAGCAGTGCCCTCAGTTCAGAATTGGCAGAAAACAGTTGTACACCCACCTAATGTTCGGAGAAGTCTAGTCAGAAATGGTCTTCATGGAAGACTTGTGGCCAAAATCTCAGATGTGGAAACAAGGCAAAGTGACTCAATAATGCACAAAGACACAGGAATTGAGGTGCTTAAAAATGTCAGCATATGCTGAATTGAGGAGTCAAATTTTTAAATATTTGGCTGTAGCAGAAGGCAGCTTGTACATGTGGTGTATGAGAGAGTGGTTCCTCCGTTAAGCATGGTGGAGGTTCCTTGCAAGGTGGGGGCTGCATATCTGTAAATGGAGTTAGGGGTTTATCAGAATTAATGGGGAGGCATCTTTTTTGGCCCCAAATTTATTCTGCAACATGCCAAACAACCCCAAACATCCAGCCAAAATGATTTAGAAATATTGTTATCCCTGGTCTCAACACAGAGTCTGTCTGGTATTACATGAAGACAGAGAAGCAATTGAGGCTGCCTAAAATAACTGTGGTTAGTTCTCCAAGATGTTTGGAACAACCAACCTGCCGAGTTCCTTAAAAAAACGTGTGCAAGAGTACCTAGAAGAAATTATGCTGTTTTGAAGGCAAAGGGTGCTCCCACCAGATATTAATTTAGATTTTTCAAGCAACATGTCTATTTTCTAAAGCATTCTTATTTTACAGCATTTTTCCCACCTTGCTAAAAACTTTGCACAGTACAGGATATGAATAAATATTTGAACAATATAGATTGTGATTTTATTCAACTGTGTGTAACTTATGTTTTGATAGTATACCTCCCCTTCTGTACAAGAATGGGAACACATGCTAAGCTTGCAGTTTCCATGGGCAAAGCTATAATAAAGCCAATTTCATTACATGTAACCCTTTAGGTCTCTTCCAGGTACATTAGAGCAATACATTAATTCAGGCATACAAGTAAATGCACATCAAACAATTACTTTATTCAAAAGATCATTAAAACCTTATTAAAGTGTTGTATTTTTACATTTTCCGTATTATGCAAAGGGAGGGTACACAGGAACCAAGTTAAGTTGTCAGTAACATCTATCTATGCATCTATGCAGCATCTGCCATATTTAGAGAACCCATGAGAACCCTACTAGAATGTCTTACTCAAGAGAAGGAAGATAAAAGATAATGTTCTCAATGTATAGTCATGAAAAACATGTTTCCAGAGACAAATAAAAATTCAGGTAGGCACTGGCATTTCCACTTCTGTGGACTACAACTCCCAGCAAGGTAGCAAAAGCAAACCTGCATCCAAATGACAGTTGGGACCAGACAGCCTATTACAATTGGATAAAACATAGATTAATTGGATAAAACATAGATTATGGTTTCAGTACATGCTAATCAGTGTTGTGTTTGGCAATGATCACACGAGGCAGATCCTGAATAGAACACAATGCCCTGTGAAATACAGGAGAGGAGCTGAATTTTTTTTGTTGCTCTCAAAATTTCTTAAGCACTTTAACACCCACGGACAGAAGCCTCCATACTTCCACAAAATAGAACCAGACTAAAATGAAAGAAAGTTTTATATATATATATATATATATATATATATATATATATATATATATATATATATATAGCATATGTAACCGAGAAACATAGAAACATGAAAGACACAAAGATTACCATGTTGAATGAATACTAACAAAATCCAAAGTGAAACTGCCATAACCTTACATGCCCACTCCACACAAAAAAAGTGTTGCCATGTTTTATTTGCGCCAAAAGTAGCCATCGCTCTCAATCGCACGTTATGAATTGCTACAGTCTTGTTACTATGAACTTGAATATATCTTACCTTAACGCTACCTACGGTCTGTATTTAAAGGATTCTAGTACACAGCTGTACAATACGTCATTTGATGATCATGCAGAATATATAATTCAGGGTTTGACAATTTTAATATAGTTTTATGAGCCAGCAAGCAGACACACAGTCATGCATACAGATACATACACATGCAGGCACAAAGTCACACACACAGTCCTGCAAACATGCAGGTACACAGTGACACACACACACTGTCGTATACATCAAATCACATACCTATGTAGACAGTCGCGCTCACATGCAGTCTCACACAGAGAGTCAGTCACACACACACAAACACATACACAGATAGTCAAACAAATCCACACACACACAAAACAGCAGTTTTTTGTTTTTAAGAAAAAAATATTAATTGAAATGGGACCCTCTCATTGCAAGTGAGGGGGAAACTTTTAATGTGCACCTCACTGACATCTATTCTATACACAACCCTATGCATCACAGTCAGCGCCCATGAGGGTCTGGGCATTTGCATATCTGGAGACTTTAAGGTGGCAGCGTCTAGAATTGCAATATTAAAAACAAATAATGCATTTTGTATAGTAAACATTTTTCAGGATAGAAAGATACTTTAACAAACCCTAGAAGGCAGACAGCTACATGAGTTAAAAATGGTACTGCTGGGGACCAGAGGTTACTGAGCACGCAAATGGTCGCACTTAAAATAGCTCTCCACTCAATGGCTATAATATCCTGATTTTGTTGGTCCACAGCGGCAAAAAACAAAAGGTAAAGATAAAGGATCTTTTTAACGAGGCCAATGAAGCGCACAGCCAGCAGTGACACTCATGCGGCCAATTTCAACCCTGGCTACTAGAGGCAACATCCGACGCCTGCTCCGTGAACTGCAGAATGCCATTATAGCAGAGGTAGCAACGGTTCGGAGGAGGTCACAACTTTGCAGGGCAAAGTTGATTAAAGTGAGTCAGCTCAATTGACCTATGGTCAAACTAAAGATGGAGGAGAGAGACAGACATGGATGGCATGGAGAGCGAGACAGGGATGGCATGGAGGAAGGGTGTGTGCCAAAGATAGGATCTTCCCCGGGTGCCAAATACGTTAGGAATTTAGAAGAACAGATGCCACTCACTGATATAAATAAGAAAATACACATCACTGATTATTTATATCAGCAAGTGCGTCTGGTCTTCTATCTATAGTTTTTTGTCCAAGTGACCTGCCAGGTGGACATCGGAAGCAGGTAAAAGTGCTTACAGGAGAGCCGATAATTGCTCCGTTTTGTTTGTTTTAAATATTAGTCTATGTGTATAAAACTCATAGAGTTGCAAACCTAGTCAGTATTTGCTGCAATCTAATGTATGCTGTAATTTTATATTCTTTTATTTATTGGATATTTATTTATTACTTTGTGGGAGGGCAAATCCTGGCTGCCATCTGGGTGATGTGAGTGCAATCTGCAGGTTAGGGTAAGGCCTGGATGCTCGGGTAAGACCTGTCTGTGCTGAAGTAAGCCCTGCACATTTTTTGTTACCTGTGTACTGACTCAATAAACACAAAATAAATAAATAAATGGTGTATTAGCACCCCCAGTGCTTGGGTCCTTTACATACCCACCTAAGATAGACGGATAATCAGGGGAGGGCTGGCTCTAAGCTGACTCGGTAACACTTTCGATCTTTCTATCCAGTTGTCTTGTCTGCCTATTAATCTCTGTACCCTATCTGTCAGAAAATCTGTCTTGCATGTCTATTTGTGTCTACCTCAGATGATATCAGGTGGGCTGATGAAGTAGCATCAAAAGACAACTGAATTGTTTTTACCCTCCCGGTCAACAGTTATCAGCCCTCCATCGTAGATAACACAGACATCCAGATTTAGACAGTGAGATGAGATTTGTAAAGTGATATTCGTAGTTGTAAGTTTGATGAGGCAGAGTAAAATGGGGGAAACAGACAAATCTATTTAACAGCAAAGGAAGCTTTAGCAACAGCACAAACTGTAAAAAAAAAAAAAGTAATAATTGTGGCTTCAATATATTTTTTAAAAAGAACGTATGGCTTTAATATCTTTTTACAATAACTGTATCAACATAAACACAACAAATGGAAATATCAAAATACTACATAACCACTAATTGCTGAAAGAACATTTGATGTGGCTGTTTTAACCTATAGTGCCAGAGATTACATTTTGCTAAACCCTCAACATTACAAATAATAGTTAATCACTGCTTTGCAAAAAAGGAAGTCTCAATTCTAGAATCTTTGATCGAATGCTTTTTTAAAGAGCTCAGAACTGTACAGTAAATAAACTTCCCAAAACCACTACTTCTTTCAAACAGTGACTGCCAACTTTCAGAGGTTTTCTTACCATTACCGCCTAGAGGGCTGTTAAGTCTGAAGCCAAGATCATATTCCGATTTCCACAAAATGAAGTAAAGAAGAGTTATGACACCAACCACGTGAATCAAATAGCATATTGCTCATCAGATGGTGATTTAGGGTGAATGGAATATAGTATTTTGAAGTTCATTAAGTTTAGTGCAGTGCAATGGTCTCTGAGGTTATTGTTGGCCTAAACTTAGGGCTGCCACCTTTTCTGCTAAAAATAACTTGCCACTGCATCCACACACTTCACACTGACCACAAGCCAGTTTTTTTTTACCGGTGTACAGGTAAAATTCCAACATGGTGGAAACTTTAGCTAAAATTGAAACTATGAACTACCATTCCTTTAATTGTAAGCCGTCAAAAGCAATACAATACAATATAGCTTTCTTTATTGATAGACAGTATACAGTCATTTATAAAAAAAAATAATTATATATGAAATTGTTCAATAATATTTCAGGAGCCACAATGTTCATAGAGTAGATTATCTTTGAGTGACAAGGATCTAAGAAATGGTGTTTGGAAAAGAGGAACAAATAAACCACTGTAGTTGTGTTTTAAGAAGTAAATTAACCCCCTTAGGATGAGGACTATGAATTATGTTTGACAGGCATTGACAGTAAATTGGCATTTTTCCTCACAAAATTTTGAAGCAATAAGAACAGAGACACATGCAAATTAGTTTGTGTAACTGTGCAATTATATAGTATTTTTGTAATCATTTTTCTTCACTTGCATGCCAGGTTTCCAAAATGTTCCCTACTGAGTTGGATGGGCATGCGCACAGAAAGTGGCATTTATTTTTTGTGTACTCCTACATAACCCTGAAAGGCATTTCTGGTGCATCATAACTGGGGGGGGGGTTTCTCTCAGTAAATCCCCTTTTTTCCCTATAAATTGGATCCGTAATATGTCAGTGTGACTCCGAGACTCAACTAGGGTTGCCACCTTTTCTTAAAAAAAATACCGGCCATGCTACTACCTCCATAAACTTAACATTTGGGTCAAGCCAATTTTTTACTGGCCTGCCAGTAAATTACCAGCCAGGTGGCAACCCTAGACTAAACAGAGCATAATCTTCCCTGTGTTATACCTAATCTATATTCTTTACAAATACTTTTTGAATTGTTGAAAATGCAGGTAATTAACAAATATCATTAGACATATTCGTAAGAACATACTTGAAAGGCATTTTATACAATAATTAATTATTTTTTTTGATTATGCAACCTCAAATTTTTTCTATTTTTCCTTTCCATTTAACGGTCCATCAAATAATGTCAGGCAAGATTATGAACAAACTGATAATTGATTGTTACCTGCATCTGCATCGTGTAATAAAAGAGCAGGTTAAATTTGGAAACCGAACGAGTTTTAATTAAACAATGCCGTCGTCAGCATCACCACAGCCTTCCCTGTATGGACCTCTAGATAAACTTATACCAGGAGGTATATAATATATGTTTCTAACAATTTAGGCTAAAAATCAAATACGCGGAGGAATTATTGTGAATTAATATGGGGCAGTTTCAATCTGTGGTACGATAAGGTGTAAAAATTCTCTGTTTTACACTGTCCTCAAGGGAATTTGTCACTTTGGTCCAAAGTCGGACCAAATAGGATTTTGTCTCTGTAAATTTGCCTCCCACCAATCCATTCTCATTAGGTAAAATAATTTTGTTTTCAAAGCCTAGGGGTGTGACCTGTACCCACTGATGAAATACCTTCTTTCAAGCTGCCACCAAAAATGGTCATATCTGGCATAATACCAGGATGTCCATTTGTTTACAGAACGTATGTCAGTCTCGGACATTCCCAGAAACAGTTATAAGTCGCATTGTCATTTCCACATTTTGAACAGGTGTCAGTGGCAACAAGTCCCATCCTGTACAGTCTGGCTGTGGAGAAGTATGCTTAATGAGCAATTGTTGATGTAATATCTTTGTAGAGTCCTGTCAGCAGAGCTCTGAAAACTGCTCCTGTGGCTGACAATGTCCTGAACCTCACTTCCTGCATGTGCTGTGACCAGATTTGGCCCCACCCCCAGGTCCTTCTGGTACTCGACTGTCTGGAAGATGCAATAAATTGCCCTTGTGATGTGTGCGGTGTCTTAAGTGCACTGTACTATATTATCCAGGCGGATAATATAAGAAGATGTGAAGTTTAACCGTGGGGTATTTAGTGAAAAGTTACTCATAACTAACAGATCCATTTTAGGGTGTTAATGAATGGATGCCCTGGCTAGCTGTTGTTCCATAAGGTCTACCTGTTATTCCCCACCGAAACAAAGGATTCTTAACTAGGATTGTAATCATGAATGTTGTCATTTTCCACGCCCTGATGGTCGTATTAAGTAAAGGATTAGTTACCGACTCCTCTGGTAGTGAGACATTGGAGTGAATGAGTGGGGCACAGGCTGCCATCCAATGGTATGTCTGTATACGATCTAGTGTGCCATATCCAACCAAAACTTTCTTCTTAGCTCTATTAACACTAATATTTGTTTGATTGAACCCCAATGGCGTAAAAGATCTAGAACTCCTCAAGTGAATGTTGTGGGTTCTACATGGCCAAAAAGACACAGTCTGAAAAGGCAATGAACTTAATTAATGAATCCCTTTCTCCTATCCCAGGAATATTGTAGTGTCATCAAATACGCAGCAGAGGATCTAATGCTATATTCAAATGGGCACGCTGTATTTTCCAATATGTGACTGTCCTATGGCAGCACCATTTGACAGCAAGGTGTGGCCACCTGACTTACCTGTCCATATTCTCCTTATCCCCCTATAAATGTATACTTTTTTGTCTTTTAAACTTATTTTGAACTGTTTTTGTATTACTGCTAAATAACCAAACATTTTTCTATGGCTAACATTTGTTTTTCACCATAACTGAAAAAAATATATAATAATAATAATAATAATAATAATAATGTGGCCCCACACGCATGTATTTCTGATTATGTGGCCTACTACAGAAGAAATACTACGGCCACTGAAAGCCCAAAATTAAGTCAGATCTGTTATTCCTCACAAAAGCTATAACTGAAGTTATAAAATATTGGGTTGGAAATGTTTTAAGCACTAACCCAGATTAATGATAATCTAAAAGGGTTCTTGTATCAAATATAATTTTATTCTAAAAGGTAAAAGATACAAATAACAAAAGTCAAATAATATAGGGACATATTATAGGGGGCACCATTATGTTACAATGAAGCAACAAACTGTGTATTTATGATATTGAATATCATGATTGAAAACATCCCTTTTAGTTTCTAAACAGCAAATTAAATTTGAACCATTTTAAAATTGCTGGCAGCCGTGGATCATTGTCAATGTATATTCTCTAAAGAAGTGTATTAATGTTCTTGGTAACATGCTAATATGAACTAAAATGATTATCTATTTAAGGTCATTCCAAATGTTGTATCCATTGTGATTCATCAGAGAACTCATCAGAAAATAGTGTCATTATTGACTATTCAAAATATTCTTTAGTTCAGTAAAATAAAAGAATATTTGAATGTATCTGCACCTGAGTGAGCGAGCATTCAGACCTAAATCAATAGTGTACTTTAATATAATTTTACCATGAAAAATGTTCAAAGCAAATATATTTAAAAAACCTGAGGAAAAACATTAAAAGTAATGAAAAGATATTTTTGGAACAAAGTTTAACTATAGAAGAAACAAGAAAATATGATTTAAATTTTGATGCAAATAATAGATGAGTATTTAATTCAAGTAATACTTTATGTTTTCATAGATTGCTAAAACAACAAGCCATATGAATGTTAAAATTAAAAACATATATATTATATTTGTCTGAAACTGCCTTTCCCACTAGTCCACCATTTTAAGCAATTTCCATAATGTCCATTATTGTCTATTATAGTTCAGTTTCCTAAGGCGTATTTAAAACTACCTCTTAGCCATTAGGAAATTTTAGAAACCGTCAACGCTGAAAATTGCTAAATTCTAGTTACCAGTCCTCGTAATGCTAAGAGAGAACTACTAATCCTGTACATAACAACATTAAGTGAATACACTATAAATGTGTATATAACATATTGCGCCAATATTGTATGACCAATGTTACACTTTTTTGGTTATACATAATATTGATCTATTGCCCACATCAATAAAGTGTAAGGTCACTAAGGCAGACTGACGTGTATCTCATGCAAACTAGCAAGGCAATATGTACATAATTTCGTTCTGCTATGTAACTTGCTACCATTTGCTTATTTACCAGAACTTACACACACACAAATAAAAAACACCATATAGAGAACTTCCATATCAGACTATTTGAAAACAAACATCAATTGCAGCATCCAGATGAGATGAAGCATTGTAAGGAACAGAATCACATTATGAAATGACACACTCCAAAAGAGTTCATGACTTCTGTGGTGACATCACTGACAGGTCATGCTAAGGACAACAAATAATCCTAATTCACTCTAGAGTCTTACATTTCAGGAGCAGATTGGTATATATTTTTGTATGGTAATAAACAAATGTAATGCTTTGCACTAATTTATATATATATATATATATATATATATATATATATATATATATTATATATATATATATATATATATAATCATTTTCTTAAATGCTACAGGTCTGATTCTGTAAGGACCATTAGCTTACCTCAGTAAGGTCTTACTCCCAATGTTTGGACCTATACACTGTCATTGAACACAATGGAGTGGTGTAGGACTATGAGGGAGCCAGCTTGTCACCCAATTAAATGCTAACAAATACTAATACATGGAGGTCTAGTAAATACATTATTAAAACAATACAGCACTTCTGCATATGCTTTACAATAATTTATAAGTAATACATGCATCCACATATATGTCATTTAGTGCATTATTACAAACAAAAACAAGCCCCACACAGCTGGAGTGCAAAGGTAAGCCATCACAGGTATAAAGAGCATTTTGAGTAATAATCCATTCAACTAGCCTCCTGGATCACTTCATAAATCATACATACCTCATAATTAACAAACCCACAATGTTCACAGAATAAAAAGCCTGATCTCTTGATTTTGAAAAACAAACTCTGATGGCAATAACCATACATCCATTCAGGATAACCAACTCTGTGGATCTGTCGCCCCCTCATCCAAAATAATAATGAAAATCACTCACCCAAAAGATGACATTGAAGCCAAAGATGAAGTACTTGATGCAGCAGCTGACTTCGGGTCCCTTGTAATGCTTGCCGGACATGGTGCGGGGGCATTGAGGCAGATCCCCGGGCTGAATGCGGGGCAGATCAGGACTCAGAGCCCGGGAGGGAGCCAGCACTGATGGGGCCTGCAGCACAGGCACAACCGAGGCGTGTGTGTATTAAATCTAGCCCTCCTCAGCACTGTGTGCCTCTTGTACCGTGCCTGCTGGGTGTGCAATCACAGCCCCTCCTATGTGCCTCCAATATTATATTCTGTATATGTTCAGAGAAAACCCTGCTGTACCGTGAGTGTGAGTTAATGCAGCCCTTGCTGCTGTGAAAGTGCTGTGTCCCTATATTTGTAATGTAGGTGGAAATGCTCTACACCACCACTGTGTGTACCTTTGTGTACAAATGATCTGCTCGGCTATAATTAACCCGTCTATAGATTGAAATGCACAAATATAAACCTGCAGAATAACAAGAACAGTGCTTTGTGTGTGCTTATTTATTTGCAGGTTTACCTATGCAAGGAACATGTATGTTTTTGTTATATCGCGTGTACATGATAAAAATATGACAGCTGCATATTGCTCGTGTGTATGGTATTTAAGAAAGCGTATTTTTCATGTAATTGGTCAGATACACCGTGGGTGTGCTTGGATTTAAAATACAGGCAAGTGAGGGTGTCGTGTGTGCATATATATGTATCAGATGTACAGAGTATTTGTTAGCGTGTACTAGGTCAGAAGCATAGTGCTTTGAATGAACAGATACACACTGTGTTTTTACATGCACTATTAAGATACACAATGCGTTTGTATTTGCATTTACAATGTTTGTGTGTAGTATGTCAGATGTGCTTGCATGTGCCTTCCTCCTGCCGGGATATGTAGCTTACACATCTGATGAAACCAGACTGGATGATCCGTTCATGTTGTAATAGTACACACTCCTCCCACTTCTGTGCTCCAGTCCTGCCTCCCACTTAGTCCTCCTCCACACATTACAAAGGACAAGTTCCAGCATATACTTAAAGTGACAGTCTGGTCCCCAAAAGTGATTTTTGCAGGCATTCTGCATAATATTAATTTTAATATTTAAATCAAGCCCTCCCCCAGTGATTACTCTGCATGTTTACTGCAGGTGTGGCAGCAGTGATTATATAGACATTGAGCAAATGAAGTTTTATTTCATTTAGTCACTTCAAGTGCTGTTGGAATATAATACATTGTGTGGACTCTAAGTCACCTTGCTCCTGCCATAGTCTTTTTACTAAAATGCCATTTTAGGTTAGTCGTATTTTAGTCATCTGAATTGTTTTAGTCTAGTTTTAAGAGACTTACCTTATTTGCTCGAATATAAGACCACCCCCCCCAAACTTTTGATATTCCTTTAGGATAAAAAATAAAAGCCTGATTTTAAGAATACCCTACAGGAAAAAAGGTTAACTTGTTAATATTCACATGTATAAAGCTTTTTCATATTTAATAAAATTTATGATAGAAAAAAAATGTATTTCTTGTTTTTTATTTTCTTTTATTTGCCCATCTGCCCCACAGCCATCTGTCCACCAGACTTAGCCAATGGTGCCGCTACCCCCCTCCCTCGCCCAGACTTGCCAATACTGCCTCTTCCCTCCCCTCCCCCACCAGGGGCGGATCCAGAGTCTGATCTCGGGAGGGGCACATGTCCGTCTGTCTTTTCCTCTCTCCCTTGTCCGTCTGTCTTATCCTCTCTCCCATGTCTGTCTGTCTTATCCTCTCTCCCATGTCCGTCTGTCTTTTCCTCTCTCTTATGTCCTTCTGTCACGCTCCTCTCCCTTCCCATGTCTGTCGCACTCCTCTCACTCCCCGTGTCCCTCTGTCTCTCTTCCTTCCATGCCCGTTTCTCTCCTCTTCCTTCCCATGTCCATCTATGTATCCTCTTCTTTCCCATGTCCATCTGTCTCTTCTCTCATTTCCCATCTCTCTGTCTCTCCCTCCTCTACCATCCCATTTATGTCTCTCTCTTCTCCCTTCCTATTTATGTCTCTCTCTTCTCCCTTCCTATTTATGTCTCTCTCCTCTCCCCTTCCCATATCTGTCTGTCTCTCCTCTGCCATCCCATATTTGTCTGTCTCTCCTCTGCGAACCCATGTCTGTCTGTCTCTCCTCTACCATCCCATTTATGTCTCTCTCTTCTCCCTTCCCATGTATGGCTCTCTCAGCCAATTTGCCCAATAATATGCCAGTGTTAGTTGCCATTTAATATGCCCCAGGCAATTTGCCCAATAATATGCCAGTGTTAGTTGCCATTTAATATGCCCCAGCCAATTTGCCCAATAATATTCCAGTGTTATTTTCCATTTAATATGCCCCAGCCAATTTGCCCAATAATATTCCAGTGTTATTTGCCATTTAATATGCCCCTACCAATTTTCCCAATAATATGCCAGTGTTATTTGCCATTTAATATGCCCCTGCCAATTTGCTCAATAATATGCCTGTGTTAGTTGCCATTTAATATGCCCCAACCAATTTGTCCAATAATATTCCAGTGTTATTTGCCATTTAATATGCCCCTGACAATTGTCCCAATATGCCAATGTTATTTGCCATTTAATATGCCCCTGCCAATTTTCCCAGTAATATGCCAGTGTTATTTGCCATTTAATATGCCCCTGCCAATTTGCCCAGTAATATGCCAGTGTTATTTGCCATTTAATATCCCCTGCCAATTTGCCCAGTAATATGCCAGTTATTTGCCATTTAATATTCCCTGCCAATTTGCCCAGTAATATGCCAGTTTTATGCCATTTTATATGCCCCTGCCTCTTTCCCCAGTACATCCCCCCATCTCCCCAGCACTTACCTTATCCCCTGGTGGCTAGTGGCAGGCAGCATGGTCTTCTCCATGCTGCCTGTTCGTCTCACAGATGGTTGTGCCGACAGGTCACGTGACCCGGCGCGCGTATGACGTCAGCGCGCCGGTCACGTGACCTGTCGGCACTTCCGTGTCGGCACACTGCACGGGGAGCCGAACAGGCAGCACGGAGGTTTCTCTGTGCTGCCTGTTCGGCTCCCCGTGCAGCCTGCCGGCAGGCAGAGAAAGTGAGGGGGATCTTACGATCCCTTCTCACCTCAGTCTCTGCCTGCAAGCGCGTTTTTTTGTTTTTTTTTAAGTGTCTTTTTTTTTTTTTTTCTCTCTTCTCGGGGGGGGGGGGGCAATTGCCCCGTTGCCCCCCCCCCCCCCCCTGGATCCGCCACTGTCCCCCACAGACTTGCCAATGCTGCCTCTGTGGGTGTATACATCAATTGAACCATTGCAGGGGTTAAACAGATCCTCTGCGGAGCTGTTCTCCCACTTCTGCACAGAGTCTGCAGCCAACCCATTATTGTACTGCCCTGTTTAGGCCTATTCATCTAAATGGCTTAAGCACCAATATGTAGGGCCTCTTTACTACCTATCCCCTTTAAAATACCTTTGACCACCTTCTCCAACATGCCAACAGACCTGGATTTGTAAGGACAGTTATATTAATGTCTGGCTGTCCTTGCACTGCTACAATCCATGCATTGGATAATTTTTCCAACTAGGCTACTTTGGCCTAAAGTTTGAAATTCCCATGTCAATTTTCTCAATTACCCCAGTATCCTAGGATATGCACCATCACCCACATTGCAAACCTAGGACTTACCCCAGAACATTCCCCATCACCCACATTGCACACCCAGCACTTAACCCACGACATGCCCCATCACCCACATTGCACAGCCAGGACATGCCCTGTCACCACACTGCAAACCCAGGACATGCTCCATCACCATATATTGCACATCGAGGACCCCAAGACATGCCTCATTGCCACACTCAGGGCCGGCGCTACATAGGTGAGGTAGGCGCTGGCCTAGGGTGCAGATTGGCTGGGGGCGCTCTTCCAAAGCGCTCCTCCCTCACCCCACAGGCTACCTTTGCTCCAGAGTTGTGCAAAGCCATCTCCTACATCAGAAGTAGCGTTCTGCCATGACTAGTGAGAAGCACCTCCTACATCAGGCAATGAATGCTGCCATTATTAAAAGCACTGCTCCAGAAGTGCCTCCTCTGACCTGAAGTATCTTCACTGTGGCAGAAAAGCGCCCTAAGCTGCACTGATTGACCCAGGGAAGCTGGCCCCATGCAATATGTATCACTTGTCACCCCCTGGTGGCGGCCCTAGATCAGGGGCGCATCCGGAGTACACCTGTCACTCGGAGGCACGATGTCTCTCGTGTATTTCCGGGGGGTTTGTGTGGTGCGAACAACCAGCAAACAGTAGGTAGAAAAACTTCAAGCTGAGAGCAGGAACAAACACTTCCAACTTCCAAACCGCCAGAATCACGCTCAAAGGGACGTGTACGGGGCGGGGAGGCGGGAAAAACCACTCAGCTATGCTATTGGCCAGAGCCTGTGTGAAATATGGTGTGTAAAACACCAGATGTGGATCCCAAGGTGGCTCAGTTCCTGTCTAAGACAGGCTGGAAATCGAGAAAGGGTATTGACTACTCTCTAAGAAATTGCAAAGATAGAGTTCTGGATGTAATGGGTTCACTAACCAAAATATTCGAAATGACGGAATCAGCTATGTCCCAGGGCATATCGCTGGACCCTGAGGCTGTAAGAGGCTGGGTCCAAAGGGCAATTTGTTTTGTTGGTAACGCCAATATGGTCCTGGCCACCGAACGTAGAAAGGCTATTCTTCTTAAGATAGAGCCCAAACTGATAAACATGGCCCCCTCAGAGCCGGGCCCTAAAGCCAATGCCCAGCATCCCCAGGGGTCCACCTCATGCACCCAGTGGCCTCTCACAACCAAGACCTGTGGTCATACAAGAATTCAGAGAGCCTACTCCCCAGTTCTTTCCCCAAAGAGGACGCCCTTGGCAGAGTAGAGTAGTCCGCGGAGCACTACAGCATAGGCGTACATATGATAAGTCCTATATCTATTTACCCTTTTCTACAGGGGAAAGTAGGGGGGAGACTTATGCACTTCGCAACGAACTGGTACAAAATCACCTCAGACCCTTTGGTGTTACAGACAGTAATGGGTTATTATATAGACTTTGTCGAATGCAACGGCCAGACTATCCCTCCTCGAGACATTGGGTTCTCAGATCTAGATCATCAGCTAATAGACACAGAGGTTCAGACACTGTTAACCAAAGGGGCTATCACATTGACGGATTACAACGGGGACGGGTTCCTCAGCAATGTATTCTTGGTACCCAAAAAAGGTGGGGGCTCCCGTCCAGTTTTCAATCTCCATCCTCTGAATGGGTTCGTGAGATATCAGCATTTCAAAATGGAAGGCATTCGGTGCCTTCGGGATCTTCTACGTTTGGGATATTGGATGGTCAAACTAGATTTGCAGGATGCATATCTGACGGTTTCAGTGACAGAGACTCATCAGAAATTTCTTCAATTTCTAAGGTCGGGCAAAACTTGGAAGTTCGTATGCCTCCCATTCGGCCTGTCTTCCGCCCCTTGGTGCTTCACCAAGCTTCTAAAGCCAGTGGTGGGCCATCTCCGCAAGAGAGGTGTCAGACTTATCATCTACTTAGACGATATGCTCATCATGTCGCAAGATGCCAATTCACTCCATCGTCATTCTCAGTGGGCCATCGATCTGCTTGTCAACTGGGACAAATCCATCTTGAAGCATAGAATTCCTTGATTTCTTTATCGATTCGACCCAGGGCTCTCTTCACTTACCCAAAGAGAAGATCAGGCTCATCAAGAAGGAAATCAAAGGAGCACTGTCAAAATCCAGACTTACGGTCTGACATCTGGCGCGGATAATAGGCCTGTTGTCGGCCTCCATCAAAGCAATATTCCCGGGTCCGTTGCATTAACGGGCTCTTCAGAGGCTCAAGATTCAGTCGTTACATCAAGGATGGACGTACGATCATGTGGTACCTCTGGATTACGAGGCAGCGGAGGAACTGAAGTGGTGGTTGCACCATATGGAAGCCTGGATCGGCAGGGCAATCTTCAGTTCAGCCCCAGACCTGGTGATCTCATCCGATGCCAGCCTTCACGGTTGGGGAGCTCACTGCGGAAACTCTTTTGCCAGAGGTTGTTGGTCTCCCTCAGAACAGAGATTGCACATCAATTGTCTGGAATTGTTGGCAGGTGCTTTCGCACTCAAGAATTTGTTCAGTCTTACTTTGTATGGACAATGTGTCAGCAGTACGCTATATAAATCATCTGGGCGGCACGAGGTCCATGGCACTCTCACATCTAGCTACGGAGTTTTGGCAGTTCAGTCTGGATCACAATATCTCAGTTTAAGCCATTCATATTCCGGGCCTAGCGAATATGGATGCAGACTGGAGCTCTCGACACCTCAGGGACACAAGCGATTGGCACCTTCTTCCGTCAGTATTTCAAAGCCTCCAAGCATTATGGGGGCCTTTGGATGTAGATCTGTTTGCATCCCGTCTAAACAGTCAGCTTCCGAATGTGGACGCATTCCTTCAAGATTGGCCAAGGAGCAGGCACTTTGCTTTCCCTCCTTTCTGCCTGATTGCCAGGACGTTAGTACACCTGCAAAGGACCGGAAAGTCTTTGGTACTCGTCATGCCATGGTGGGAGTCGCAATCATTGTTTCCGACACTTCTGGAGTTGTCCATAGACTGGCCACGCATCCTCCCGATGGTGCTGAATTTATTGATGGATCCGATAGGGAATTATCATCCGTTAGTTCTGTCAAGGAACCTGTTCCTGATGGCATGGTTGGTCTCAGGGGACCCTGGTACATACAAAACATTTTACAATCAGCTAGAACGCTCTTGCCGGAAGCTAGGGCTCCGGGAACTCTAAGATTGTACAGTGATGCCTGGAAGTCATGGAACAGTTGGTGCGTGGAATACAATATGGAGCCCGTTTCGGCACCTGTAACGGGCATGTTGGATTTTCTGGCTTCAAGATTTGACCATGGCTTGGCATATAGATCGATTAACGTATTGAGGTCAGCCATTTCAGCAGGCCACAAAGGTTTTTTGTTCTGTACCAGCAGGCAAACATGCCTTAGTATGCCGGCTGATGAAGGGTATGAGGCTATCAAGACCACCTTTACCTAGATACTCTAATCTGTGGGATGTTTCAGTTCCTTTAAGTTTATTGGAAAATTGGCCAGGTAATAAAGAACTTTCTTTAAAACGATTGTCAGCGAAACTCGTCATTCTTTTTTGTCTCATTTCTTGTAAACGAGTGTCAGACGTTAGGGCCTTAGATTTTACGGCTCGGTCTTTCTCTCCAGAAGGAGTGTTATTCGATATCTCCAGAAGGATGAAAACCTTGATTAAATCAATTTTTTATCCCGCTTTTCCCTCACATCCCCAGTTGTGCCCAGTGTTATGTCTTAAAGGGTATGAGCATCGCACTACATAGTGGCGCTTATCGTCACACCGAGAGCTATTTCTTGCTTTACGTAAACCCCATGCCCCGGTAGGTACTGGGTCCTTGGCAAGATGGGTCAAATGGATATTAGGTGAAGCAGGAGTGGATACCACTCTGTTTGGCCCACATTCAGTCAGGGGAGCCATCGCTTCAAAAGCGTTCAACCTAGGTTGTAGACTAGAGGATATTATGAAGGCTGCGGATTGGTCAAGGGAATCCACATTTAAAGAGTTTTACTTCAAACCTTCTACTCATTTTGCTTCTAAGGTGATTAATGAGCTTTAAACTTGCATAATAGGAGCCTCCGTGTATTTATAAATTCTAGGATTTTGCTAAGTCATGACATAAAGTCATGATTTATAAATACACGGAGGCGAGTATTATTCCCACCCAGTAGATTTTATATTGCTGTTTCTCCCTACCCCTTTTTCTCTATCACGTAAATTGCTTGTATTCTTAAATGTTTTCCTTTTAACAGCATGTTTTATTAAAGCTGTTTATTATTATAGTTTAGTACCTCTGTTTTTTATCTGTCTCCTTTTAGTATGTCAAGAGGATGGTTTTTCGCTGTTGGAGTTCGTTTCTCCTACCACCGATTTAAGTTGTTTTAGGACGATGGCGTCAAGTTCGTTTAGATGTCTTAGTTTGGTTTCGCATCAAGAAAGAGGAGGAGCTTCCTGGTTCCTGGGGTTTTATATGAGAAGGGGAGGGAGGGGTTAATATCAAACATTATTGATTGGTTAATCTTTTTCATTTTCATGTTCTGTTATTTGCTGCTGAGGGAATGTATTAAAGAAAGAGTGATGCATAATACTCGCCTCCGTGTAGTTATAAATCATGACTTTACGTCATGACTTAGCAAAATCCTAGAATTATCAATGAGAGGTTTTTCTTTTATAGATTCCTCCTGATGGGTGCATTTATTTTTGAAACATTCTCTACCTTACTGGAATTAGTGCTTAAGTCAGTTATTCACAATTTAGACGAGTTTTTGTTTATCGAGAAATAGGGATTAGTTGAATGTCTGAGGTAATTTGGACATTTCATAAGTCGGTTGAGTTCTTTGCCCCTGGCTAAGACAATGAGCCCAACAACGGTTCTGGAATTTCTAGGCATTACTATTGATATTGAAAAAAAATGGAGTTTATGTTACCTGCTAATAAGGTAGAGGCACTTTTGGAGGAGTTGGAGAAAGTAGGGTTGCCACCAGGCCGGTATTTTACCGGCACAGCTGGTAATTAGGGTCTTTGAGCCAGTGCCGCTATTACTAAAATACCGGCAATGAATATCTTGGTATTTCCTTCGGGGACGCCTTAGTGAAGTAAAGTGGTCCTAGATGTTCATAAAATCACTCCCATGCATGCAAGAAATATATATTGTGATTAGTATAATGAAAATGCAGAGCTATAAGCCCTAGAGACAAGCTAACCGCTGATGATTCTAGTAGCATCTCGTATTTTTTTAGTTACATTGACCCACTTATTTGGACTGCAAACGTTTTATGCGTGGGTGCTATGTCAACGGCTGTGGTGTACGGATGATCAGGTAAAGTGAGTAAGTAAGAACCGTCACGTCATGAATTTATTTAATAGTAATGTTCAGCACTTTCAGTGCAGTTTTGGTAATAAAGAGATTTGATAGGAACAGACAACATTGTATACCCGTGCAGGTATACAGGGGAAAGTTAACCCCTTTTATTGCCATTAACAAACCACCATGAAAAAAGTTCCAGGAACATTCTAGTTGTGGTTACTGAGGAAAACTGATGTGACTAAAATCTCATATGATATGAGATAGTGATGAACAGTTTTCCACACAGTGCCTAAGAGCTATTCGTAGTGCCACTCGGCACTCAGAGGCTACATGCAGGAGTACCTCAACATGGTCTGTGCAATGTACCAGCACAGCAGCCTCTTCCCTAGGTATATCTTCCTGAAGGGGAACATTGCGGAGACCGGGGTCAAGTCAGTGACTATATCTCCCCCAGAATGCTGGTCTCAGTAGAGGGACTTTGTCAAGTGAGGCTGAATGGGCGGTAGATGGTACTATACTGTGACCTAAGCCAGGGCAGTCCTCTACCCATTGGAGAGGGAGGCAGGTATCAATCCCTCTGCCTCCAAGTGAAGCCTTTACAAAGGCTGCCAAGTAATAAGCTCAATGCTGACAGATCCAAAGACTCTGCCGCAGGAATGCACACACACTAGTATAGGAGCAGTGGTGTATCTTGGTTTTGTGCTGCCCTAGGCAGACAAATTTTGGGCACCCCCCTACCCACGATGCACACCCACGACATGACCCATAACCCACGTTGCACACCAAGGACATGCCCCATCACCCCATTTACATGCCTCTATCACCCCATTACATACACATTGCCAATATTATTTGCCCATAATATTCCCCAGCTAATTTGCACAATAATATGCCAGTATAATTTGCCATTAATATGCCCCAGCCAATTTGCCCAATAATATGCAAGTATTATTTGCCATTGATAAGTCACAGACAATTTCCCCAATAATATGCCAGTATTTGCCATTTAATCAGCCCCTGCCAATTTGCCCAATATTATGCCAGTATAATTTGCCATTAATATTCCCCAGCCAATTTGCCCAATAATATGCCAGTGTTATTCTGCCACTTACTGGTAATATGCCCCAGCCAATTTGCCCAATATTAAGCCAGTATTATTTGCCATTTAATATGCCCCTGCCAATTTGCCCAATAATATGTTAGTTTTATTTGCCATTAATAAGCCCCAGCCAATTTGCCCAATAATATGCCAGTGTTATTTGCCATTTAATATGCCCCTGACAAGTTGCCAATGTTATTTGCCATTTAATATGCCCCTGCTAATTTGCCTAATAATATGCCAGTGCTATTTGCATTTTATATTCCGCAGTCAATTTGCCCAATAATATGCCAGTGTTATTTGCCATTTAATATGCCCCTGCCAATTTGCCCAATAATATGCCAATGTTATTTGCCATTTAATATGCCCCTGCCAATTTGCCCAATAATATGCCAGTGTTATTTGCCATTTAATATGCCCCTGCCAATTTGCCCAATAATATGCCAGTGTTATTTGCCATTTGATAAGCCCCAGCCAATTACCCCAAATCCCTCCATTTCCCCAGCACTTACCTTTCCCTGGTGGCTAGTGGCAGGCAGCATGGTCTCCTCCATGCTGCCTGTTCGGCTCGTATGACATCAGCGCGCCGGTCACATGACTGTCGGCACTTCCGTGTCACACTGCAGGTGCACGGAGGTTTCTCTGTGCTGCCTGTTTGGCTTGTTGAGGAGCCTGCCGGCAGGTAGAGAAAATGAGGGGGACCTTCTGATCCCTTCTCACCTCCATCTCTGCCTGCAAGCGCGGTCTTTTTTTTTAAAGGGGCGGATTTTTTTTTTTTTTCAGTGCTGGGGGGTGCTGCTGCCCCCCAGAATTTGCCGCCCTAGGAATGAACATTTATTTGAAAACAGCACAGATATTTATACAAAGACAATGTGACATTAACTAAGGGGTTAGGCACAGGGGAAACTAATTAACACTTGGTAAGCCTCAAACAATAGAGAGACTCAGGTAATTAGATAGTTAGTCTATTGGGAGGAGGTGGGCCCTTATTTCTCTCCAAGAACCCCACTGACAGAGGGTTCCGTCACAACCCGTACCCCTGCAGCTACCATGAAAGTTAATAAAGCAGGTAGTGGGCCAGCATTGACATATGACATGTGTGTGATGATGCTCATTGGCATAATATCCCAAAATGATGTACATACTTCTCACTGGCTTGATTTACAAACATTCTATATATACTTCTCACTAGCATGATATGCAAATATTCTATATATATTTTTATATTTCTCATACACTTATTTTAATATATATGTATATATACTTCTCACTGGCATTATATACAAACATTCTATATATACTTCTCACTAGCATGATATACAAATATTATATATATATTTTTATATTTGTCATCCACTTACAGTGGATATAAAAAGTCTACACACCCCTGTTAAAATGTCAGGTTTCTGTGCTGTAAAAAAAATTAGACAAAGATAAATCATTTCAGAAACTTTTCCACCTTTAATGTGACCTATAAACTGTACAACTCAATTGAAAAACAAACTGGAATCTTTTAGGTAGAGGGAAGAAAAAATATAAAAATAAAATAATGTGGTTGCATAAGTGTGCACACCCTCTTATAACTTGGGATGTAGCTGTGTTCAGAATAAGGCAATCACATTCCAAATCATGTTAAATAGGAGTCAGCATACACCTGCCATCATTTAAAGTGCCACTGATTAACCCCAAATAAAGTTTTTTTTTTGCCCACATTCATTTGCCAGGGGTTTTTTCTTGCCCACATTCATTTGCCAGGGTTTTTGGGTTTTTTTGCCCACATTCATTTGCCAGGGGTTTTTTTTTTTTGCCCACATTCATTTACCAGGGGTTTTTTTTTTTTTTGCCCACATTCATTTGCCAGGGTTTTTTTTTTTTTTGCCCACATTCATTTGCCAGGGGGTTTTTTTTGCCCACATTCATTTACCAGGGTTTTTTTTTTTTTGCCCACATTCATTTGCCAGGTTTTGTGTTGCCCACATTCATTTGCCAGGGTTTTTTTTTGCCCTCATTTTTTGATCATCTAATCATTAGTAGAAGTCATTGGCAGATTTAAGAGACATGTTATTATGGCAGCTTCGGAAGTCATTGATTATTGCAGCTCTAAGAAACATTTTTTAAATGTCCCTAAGAGCGGCAATAATCAATCACGTTCCGAAGCTGCCATGATAAAAAGAAAAACGGTACATTATTGGCAGTGACACAGTCACTGTTCCTACCTCGTTCCTCCCAGTGTGGGGCTGTGTGACTTGTGGAGGACGCGCACAAGCCGTGCGCATGATCACATGACGTCGTGCGATGAAGTCACGTGATCAGATGACCTCCGTGATCGCTGCAGAGCTGATTCTCCCGGGACAGTCCCAGGATCGAAAACGTTGCGGGACTGTCCCGGGTTGGCAAGTATGCTCAGGGCCGTCTTTAATAGTGATTGGACCCTGGGCAAGCATTTGCTTGGGCCCCCTGGACCCTGCCCCCTCCCCTGCATGCAATCCCGCCATCCATCGTGAAGTTAACCCCCCACCCCCCCACACACACACATACCATAATTGTTGTGCCATTCAGATGCCAGTAATATTGTGCCATTCAGAGCGCAGTATTATTGTGCCAGTCAGATACCAGTAATATTGTGCCAGTCAGAGCCCAGTAATATTGTGCCATTCAGAGCCCAGTAATATTGTGCCAGTCAGATGCCTGTAATAGTGCCATTCAGAGCCCAGTAATATTGTGCCAGTCAGAGCCCAGGAATATTGTGCCAGTCAGATACCAGGAATATTGTGCCAGTCAGAGCCCAGGAATATTGTGCCAGTCAGATGCCTGTAATATTGTGCCAGTCAGATGCCTGTAATATTGTGCCAGTCAGAGCCCAGGAATATTGTGCCAGTCAGAGCCCTATAATATTGTGCCAGTCAGATGCCTGTAATATTGTGCCAGTGAGAGCCCAGTAATATTGTGCCAGCCAGATGCCCAGTAATATTGTGCCAGTCAGAGCCCAGTAATATTGTGCCAGCCAGATGCCCAGTAATATAGTGCCAGCCAGATGCCCAGTAATATTGTGCCAGCCAGATGCCCAGTAATATAGTGCCAGCCAGAGCCCAGTAATATAGTGCCAGCCAGATGCCTGTAATATTCTGCCAGTCAGAGCACAGTAATATAGTGCCAGCCAGATGCCTTTAATATTATGCCAGTCAGAGCCCAGTAATATAGTGCCAGCCAGATGCCTGTAATAATATGCCAGTCAGAGCACGGTAATATAGTGCCAGCCAGATGCCTGTAATAATATGCCAGTCAGAGCACAGTAATATAGTGCCAGCCAGATGCCTGTAATATTATGCCAGTCAGATGCCCAGTAATATTATTCCAGTCAGAGCCCAGTAATATAGTGCCAGCCAGATGCCTGTAATAATATTCCAGTCAGAGCACAGTAATATAGTGCCAGCCAGATGCCTGTAATATTGTGCCAGTCAGATGCCTGTAATATTGTGCCAGTCAGATGCCTGTAATATTGTGCCAGCCAGATGCCTGTAATATTGTGCCAGTCAGATGCCTGTAATATTGTGCCAGCCAGATGCCTGTAATATTATGCCAGTCAGAGCCCAGTAATATAGTGCCAGCCAGATCCCTGTAATATTATGCCAGTCAGAGCCCAGTAATATAGTGCCAGTCAGATGCCTGTAATATTATGCCAGTCAGAGCCCAGTAATATAGTGCCAGTCAGAGCCCAGTAATATAGTGCCAGCCAGATGCCCAGTAATATTGTGCCAGCCAGATGCCCAGTAATATTGTTCCAGCCAGATGCCTGTAATACTGTGCCAGTCCCCCCACCCCCCTTCCCTAGTACTTACACTTCACTGCTCCGTGTCCCCCGCCGGATGTCTCCTCCGTGCAGTCTTCCCTCTTGCACGGAGGAGGGAAACAGACACCGGATGTGACGCGACGTCACATCCGGCGGCAGTTTTTTTTTTTTTCCGGCAATGCGCTGTGAACGCGGCAAGCAGGGGCTGGGGGCCCCGTTTGCCTCGCGTTGCTGGGGGGGATTTCACCCTACCTGTCCCCACCACATTTTTTCCTGGGGGGGATCCGTCCCCCCCATCCCCCCCGCTTCCTACGCCCATGGCACAACAGTGACATTACCAAAAACTATAGCTCCCTCCAAAATTGATGAAAAGACGAGCAGAAAACTGGTCTTGGAGGCCTACAGCAACATTAAAGGAGCTGCAGGAATATCTGGCAAGTACTGGCTGTGTGGTACATGTGACAACAATCTCCCGTATTCTTCATATGTCTGGGCTATGGGGTAGAGTGGCAAGACGATAGCCTTTTCTTATGAAGAAAAACATCCAAGCCAGGCTACATTTTGCAAAAACACATCTGAAGTCTCCCAAAAGCATGTGGGAAAAGGTGTTATGGTCTGATGAAACCAAGGTTGAACTTTTTGGCCATAATTCCAAAAGATATGTTTGGCGCAAAAACAACACTGCACATCACCAAAAGAACACCATACCCACAGTGAAGCATGGTGGTGGCAGCATCATGCTTTGGGGCTGTTTTTCTTCAGCTGGAACTTGGGCCTTAGTTAAGATAGAGAGAATTATGAACAGTTCCAAATACCAGTCAATATTGGCACAAAACCTTTAGGCTTCTGCTAAAAAGCTGAACATGAAGAGGAACTTCATCTTTCAGCATGACAACAAGCATACATCCAAATCAACAAAGGAATGGCTTCACCAGAAGAAGATTAAAGTTTTGGAATGGCCCAGCCAGAGCCCAGACCTGAATCCGATTGAAAATCTGTGGGGTGATCTGAAGAGGGCTGTGCACAGGAGATGCCCTCGCAATCAGACAGATTTGGAGTGTTTTTGCAAAGAAGAGTGGGCAAATCTTGCCAAGTCAAAATGTGCCATGCTGATAGACTCATACAACACTGAGTGCTGTAATAAAATCAAAAGGTGCTATAACAAAGTATTAGTTTAAGGGTGTGCACACTAATGCAACTACATTATTTTTTTTAAAATATTTTTTCTTCCCTCTATCTCTATTGAGTTGTACAGTTCATAGGTCACATTAAAGGTGGAAAAAGTTCTGAAATGATTTATCTTTGTCTCATTTTTTTTACAGCACAGAAATCTGACATTTTAACAGGGGTGTGTAGACTTTTTATATCCACTGTATATATATGTATATATACTTCTCACTGGCATGATATGCAAACATTATATCATACCAGTAAAAGTAAATGTTTAAAAATGTAAGCATTTCATTTCAAAAAATTAAATTTTGAAAGAACATTGTTAAGAAAGTTTTGAGTGAAAACAACAGGAGACTGATTTTGTGTGGTGATACGAACTTTGTGATGGATCACAAATTGGATATCATTAGAGAGACTGTTTCTTTGTCTGATACACGTGACAGTGAAAGTTTGGCACAGAGATGTTCTCAATATCTTTTTTCTATGGGTATGTATAATGCATGGCAAGTGACTCATGAGATTAAAAGAGACTATACTTATCATTCAGTGCAGTATAACATGTACTCACGTATCGCTAGGTTTTTGGTTGATGAGGCAACTTCACATACTGCATTAAGATCTGAAATATTGGACATCAATTGGTCTGACCATGCACGATAATGTTACAGGTTTCGGAGTCCCTCTAGATGACTCCAGACAGACCGTTGTGTCAGGTCAGCCACTGACCGCAGGTTTAATCAGAAAGGAACCCTTTGTCAGATGTATAGCACCCTTGCAGAGACCCCACTGTCCAGGCGTATTCTTAAATATAACAGACACCGTGACAATAGGAGACAGCACAGGTTGAAATAAAAATGACGATAATCCAAAATACTACTGGGCGTTTGCATGATTAGGGGGAGGAGCCATGGTAAGTCCCAGCCTCCTGAGTGGAGTTGAGGACAACAGTGATCTATTCCCCTTCAAAGTCCAC
Source organism: Pelodytes ibericus (assembly GCA_036172795.1). Taxonomy (NCBI): domain Eukaryota; kingdom Metazoa; phylum Chordata; class Amphibia; order Anura; family Pelodytidae; genus Pelodytes; species Pelodytes ibericus. The sequence goes on from CM069863.1 coordinate 98,096,852, forward strand.
CTCCAACCACCGTGCATACGCAGTCTTATTGGGAGGCCACATCTCCTTGTGATATGCGGAAGCACATTCGTACCACGGAGACGTCGGACCATCACCAAACCTCTGCGCCACACTGGGGACAGAACATGGAGGTTTGGAGGGGGAGGATTACTCAATCTCCGTGGAGCAGGTAGTCTCCGTGGCTGTCTGGCCCCCGTATCAGCGACGCGTTGACAGGTGGAGATTAACTGACATCTTGGTTTTGGAACTTGAAAATAAATTACTAGCTGAAACTACCCTCACTTTAATTTGAATTACTTTAAAGAAAATTTGGATCCAGAGCTGGCTCTTGAAACAGTTCGTAACTCTCACAAATCTGTTATGAGAGGTCACTTAATTCAATGGACATCCTACTTGAAAAAAACGAAATCTAAAAATTTGAAATCTTTGGAAAAGGTTTTATCCAACTTAAATCAGGCGAATTAACTTGGCCCATCCCCCTCATTATTGGCTATGATAAATTACATAAAGCAACAAATTGACACTATACAAATGGCTCATACTAGTTCGATGCTGAAACGTTTTAGACAATTTTTTTACTCCAAAGGGAATAAAGCCTCAACGGTGATTGCCGCCAAATTAAGACATAAGATGGCTCAATCTAGTATTAAACATCTTGTAACTGATAGTGGTGAAAAAATAGGACATCCAACCAAAATTAGCAATTTATTTGCAGAATACTATAGATCCATTTACAATCTTAATTTGGACACAAACATCAGTCAACCTAATTCGGACACAATAAGATCTTTTTTAAATAAAATTCAGCTACCAAAAATGTCCCAAGATATATTGGAGAGCCTAAATGTAGCTATAACCTAGGATGGGGTGTTGGAGGCAATTAAAAATACTCCTAATGTTAAGGCACGTGGACCAGATGGTTTTACCATGCATTACTATAGGACTTTTTCAACTACTTTGTCCCCACACTTGACTGGGCTATTTAATTTGTATTGGAATAAAGATGGGATGCCCGGTGAAGCACTGTGCACCCACATTGTGACTCTTCCTAAGCCTGGTAAAGATCCAAATAAATGTACTAATTTTCGGCCTATTTCTTTACTCAACAACGTTACCAAACTATATGGCAACATTTTGGCTACTAGGTTGGCTAAAATAATCCCTAAATTTGTTAAAAACGATGAGGTTGGATTTGTGTTAGACAGTCAAGCCACGGATGGCACTTGGAGGTTTATAAAAATTGTTCATAAAATTAGAACAGATTGCACGCCTTCTCTGCTTCTTTCATTGGACGCGGAGAAGGCATTCAATAGAATACACAGGGGATACTTGAAAGAGGTTATGTTCAAATTTGGTTTTACGACTGTAGTAAATCCAATATTTGCTCTGTATCATCACCCTACAGCTAGGCTGTGTCGGCCACAGTTTTCATCTCAGAAAGTTCATTCTGGAGATGGAACCCCTGGTCCAACTAATTAGGAATGACCCGATGATAGAAGGTGTTGCGATTGGTGGTGTCACTCATAAGATCGAGCTCTTTGCAGACGATATAACTTTGTCTTTATGGAACCAGGTTGATTCTCTTGATTCCTTGATGCACATATTAAAACAATTTGGGCATGTTTCATATTATAAACTCAACAAAACTAAGACACAGGTTTTGCCCTTTTATGTTCCACGACGGCCTGTCATGGATAGTCTGAGAGATGCCTTCAGTTTTGAGTGGCGAGAATCACATGTGGCTTTCTTTGGCATTCGCTTAACTAAAAATCTGTTTAACATGCATGCGTGTAATTTAGCAAAAATCTGTCCAGAACTACAGAAAGAGATGGACAGATGGAGGGAGCTGGAAATATCATGGCTGGGTAAAATACATTCAATAAAGATGAATATTCTGCCAGTGTCCATTTTAAAATATGGTACTCCTGCAGCTGATGTTAATTTCTGGGGGTCCCTCTACTTAATCTGGATATTTCTCAAATACTTCATTGTTACCATTTTGACACTAAATGTGAGATTGTAGTTACCAGATTAAGTGAGATATTTGAAGTCCCAATACTAGACCAAAAATATACTCATTTGTAGAAGTCCCAAATAAAAAAAAATTATATTGATAACCCAGGAAGGAAACATACTATATCATTATGTTATTTCTATATTAATGCTAGGCCCCAAACCCAATTGGATTACATGGTCTGGATGACTGATTGGCTATTTCTTTAAATTTGAAATGTATCACCCAATGTTTGGCTCATTTGGAGAATCACTATACAGTTTTATATGAGTGGTATCTAACTCCAACCAGGCTCCACAAAATATACCCGAATTCTACAAATCTATGGTGGTGTGGCTCTGGGCAGACAGGCACATATTCCCATATTTGGTGGCATTGTCCACGTTTACAATTATTTTGGAAGAATGTACATACAATAATCAGGGATATTACTCCTTCTGTTGTGACTTTGACTCTAGAACTATGTTTATTCAAGTCATTTCCTGAAAACTTTACCAAAGAGGATAAGATAATGGTAGGCCATGTCTTGATAGCAACCACTATGGTAATAGCACGTTATTGGCGGTCTGACATAGTTCCTGCTAATAAAGAGGTATTAACATTAATATTGGCCTCAGAGAATAAGTGCTATGAGATGCACCTTCAGATTGCCATCAAACACAGAGAATAACAGAATTAACTTACCACTGGAATATATGGGAGGATAATCTCAAACGAAAATACATAAAAGTCATTTATGGTGACTTTTTTGCCAGATTGTAGTTTATGTGCCTCTCCTTTTACTCTTGTTCTATTGTATACGCAACTGTTAGTACACTATTTATCGCCAGTACATGTGAAGTGCTTTTGCACCTTATTTGACACTGTGGTATTTTTTATAAAGCATTTGCTATCAATTTTATAATGGATGGATATGTTTCTCCCTGTTTCTTTTTGTTTTATTTGATTAATATGCATTCTTATTCTTTATTCCATATATTTCATTGGTTTACAATGATTATTATTGTTAAAAATGAAAAGCTTTCAATAAAAAATATTTGACAAGTATAAGCATAATAAGACTGAGAATTGAGTTCCAGGGACCAGGTACCTGTACCGAGGAGACTGAGGCTCAATGTGATAGGACCATTGAGTGCACCCGCCCATTTGTGGCTCCACCCATGGCTATAGCTGGTAACCCTAGGTAACCCTAGGAGAAAGTAAAAGGGAGCAAGAAGGTGACAGTTAAACAATTCCACTCGATGCACTGGTGGGACTGCTGCAATTTTCAGGTAGAGTAATGCCTGCAGGGAGAGTATTTTCTAGCCTGATGTCATTGGTCATAGCTGGTAAGGCGTCCACATACATGCATGTGAGGGTCACAAGTAGGGTTGCCACCCGGCCGGTATTTTACTGGCAGGCCGGTAAAAAATTGGCATCTGGTCAACATTAAGGCTCTGGAGACAGACGCAAGGCCGATATTGTTCTGAAGAAAATGTGGCAACCCTAGTCACAAGACTAATACCAGATGATATTGCAGTTTGGCAAAGAGTTTTGAAGGTTTACAACTGGAGTACTATATGCCAGTTACCATTTGAGTCTGATGAGGAATTACCCAAATTGACAAATACTAGGCAATATGTAAATGAGTCCTGGATATTGCCACGCAGGTGTGACGATCAGCATATTCACAAAACCAGGGTGTGTGTGATGACTCCAGTGAGTCATAACTGATGATGCAAGACTACAAGTCTTAGGTCTCAGGTCACAGGAAAGAGCAGTATATGATATACTTAATATAGGAGAAGGAGAAAGTGACACTAACAAACTTAGTGCAAAAAAACAGTGAAATAATAAACAAGTGAAATAATAAATAAATATATGCTCCTCCTCTGGCACTGCAGCACCCACTTAAGTGCTCCTTGGGCACTTGGTACAGTAGAAAAACAGAAAAAATTGAGGCGCATGTACCGGGAAGAGAAACAGGAAAAAATAATAGTGCAACACACAAAATTCAATTGGATATAATTATAAGTGCTAGGGAGCACTTTACTGCAGAGTTTGCACAACAAAAGTTCATCTCCTGAGGAAGCCGACAGCACAGCCGGCGAAACGTGTTGAGAGTGGATCCAAGCTGTTTAAACTTCGGAAGTAGTACCTGAGTTCCCTATCCTGGTGGCAGCAGTAAAGAGGTCTACCCTTCAGGACTTTTTTTCACGCAAGTTGCACTTTTTGTGCTTTAATATTCTGTACGTGTATTTGGTTTTAAAAATTGCCTGTCTTTTGTTAGCCACTGCGCAATGGTCTTTTAATATGTTTTTTAGATGATGGATTAAACAGAATGACCATACTTCTTTGATGAGCCCGATTTATTTCTCGTTTGTGAGTGTATTTCCCTAGCACTTATAATTATATCCAATTGAATTTACTGTGTTGCACTATTATTTTTTCCTGTTTCTCTTCCCGGTACATGCGCCTCAATTTTTTCTGTTTTTCTATGATATACTTAATATCATTTTTATCTAAGCTCAGAGAATAATCCAATTAGAAGGGCTAAGTAAAAATTCAATATACATTCTAGTTCCCGTGACAGGCTCACAAAGCTAAGAGGCTAAGTGCAGGGAAAGTAAATAACAATTGCACCTAACATGGTTGGTACAGTGTGTCCATCTAACCAACTCTATACTATAGATTTACCGATGGGGAAGTGTGGAATTTTGGTTAAAAAAAAATTAGAAGAAGTGTATGACTCAAAAAATGTTGGGAACCATTATACCAAACAGTGACTTCACATCCAGCAATCACCAAATGTGAATTGTTTCTACTTAGCAACGTTGATGTCTTTTTTGCAACTCAGCTATTAATTTACCACATTTTAATTCAATGAGGTGTTGTTTATTGAAAGTGAAGTGACAAGTGAACTATAAAGATAAGACATTGATAGTGCAGTTTTAACAATTGGCAAATTAGAGAATTTATCCAACTCGGTTGTTAAGAGTTTTGCAGTTGTCTATATATGGAGCAAACTAAGTGACAAAGGAGTCAAGGTAAGATTGATGGATAACGAGAAAGAGAAATGTAGGGCAAAGATACACAGAATCTTCTTAAACAGTCTACAGCAGCAAGTCATTTTCTTTTTGTCAGTGCCACAAAATAGCTGTCATCCAAAAGCTTTAAATTGCTGTTGACTGCACAGTCTGTAAACAAAATTGGGTTATCAGTATTCAAGATGTAAACAGCAATAAAATGGTGAAAGTCACTGTAATAATGTTCAAAGTACCTTCAATTTGCAAACTGTATTGAATAGATGCTCAGAGTCCCATGAAATACATAGAATAATTTATAATATTGTATTTTGTTTACGAAAAGGAATCACTTTTTAGATAACACCAATGCCCTTTCTCCTAATGGATGATAATAATAACAAAGTGTTTAACCAGGAAAGGTATATTCAAACATTCTCTTACTTTTGGCAAGCATCCAACGGATGCAATACATATAATATGAGAATAGGGTCTTAACTCATGATGCTGTCTACAATGTAGTGGTGTATATACACAATGTAGTACACAATTGAATCTGGAATCTGTCCGATTTGTATCCTAGAAATGTTAGTCTTCTTTACATTTGGACCTATTCACTAAAGTCTGAATTTGGAGTTCATGATTAGTATTAATCTCCAACTTTGGCAGGGCTGCTTTAACCAATGGGCAAACTGGTCACTTGCCCAGGGGCCCCTGGTTAAGGGGGCTCCTGCTGGCCATGGGTGTCACCCAGAGGGGGTGACACCCATGGTGCTGGCATCCTCCTCGCAGCGAATCACACTACTCAACTGCCGGAAGTAAAAGAAGTTTAAAAACAATCATTGCCACTGGATATGACAGTACGTCATATCTGGTGACTATATTTGCCTCCTCCGTGCAGGAGGGATGACTGCATTGAGGAGACTAACAGTGACACGGAGCAGCCAGGAGGTGAGTACTGTGGAAGGGGGGTGGAGGGTGGCATATATTAACATATATAATATTAATATAATTAATAATTAATTAATATAATTAATATTAATATATTAACATATTATTTGTCAAATTGGCTGTGGCTTATTAATGGTAAGACAACACTGGCATATAATTGGGCAAATTGGCTGTGGCTTATTAATGGCAAAATAATATTGGCATATTATTGGGCAAATTGGCTGTGGCTTACTATTGGCAAAATAATACTGGCATATTATTGGGCAGATTGGCTGTGGCTTATTAATGGCAAAATAAAACTTGCATATTATTGGTCAAATTGGCTGTGACATATTAAATGACAAAATAATACTGGGATATTATTGGGCAAATTGGCTGTGGCTTATTAATGGCAAAATAATACTGGCATATTATTGGCAAAGTGATGCTGTGGCATGTTCTGTGGGACATAATAACATTTACTATGCGGGAAAGTGACACAGTAACTTGTTCTGCAGGGGCAGTTCTGTGGGACAAAGTGACACTGTGGTATGTTCTGTGGGGCTTACTGACACTGTGGCATGCCAAATTGTGTAGGTGCAATATGAGTGCAAGCCAAGTGCTGTGGGTGCAATTTAGGTGCATGGCAAGTGCTGTGGGTACTGTATGGTGCTGTGTTAAGTCTTTTAGGTGCAATGTGGGTACAGAAAAGGGGAATAAAAATAAGAAATACAAATTTCCAATAACATTTTTATTACAAATACAAATAGGTGAATGTGATATGAAAATAGTTGCATATAATATTAAAAAGTTTACATTTACATACAGCTTACAATACGACTTTAGAAAAATTGGGTCGAGGGGTGCCCACTGCTAAAGACTTTGCAAGGGCCCACTAGGGTCTTAAAGCGGCCCTGAACTGTGGACAGATCCCCTGCAAGATCAAGATGCGGTAGAGTCAGTCGAAATGCAGGGGAGCAAGATTAAACTCCCATCCATGTCCAATTGTCTAAGTTGCATTTAGTCTGAAAAAACCTTCCCCCATTTAATTGAATGACCTCCTATTTTTAATAGGTGCGGTAAAATTAATGCATCCATTAAAAGTAAAAAGGTGCTCAGAAATATTTAAAAATATAAATCCCTACATCTTTAACATGACCCCGGGCGTTATACTTGTTGGTGCTAGGGCAAGTGGCTTTGGCCCCTTTATTAGAATCTGGGCGATGGGCATATAGCTCCCAGCCCCTTAATGCACATATGGGGGTCCAGGGCAAGTGGAAGGGGGCGATCTGGACTTCAAAGTAGGCCGGTAAAAAATTGGCTTGAGGCCAATGTTAAGTCAATAGAGGGAGTAGAAGGGCCGGTATTTTTCCAAAGAAAAGGTGGGAACCCTAGTTACATATTCAAAACAATCTATTGAATTATTTTACAGTTTCTGGAGTGAAGTATAATTAAAAAGGTACATTTGGTAAATCTAGGAGTATTTCCATATTTTGCCACAGGGGGAATGAGGAAAATATATTATAATCAGAATCCTGAGAGGGAGTTTTAGACAATGACCTTTCTAATCCTAATATAAGAACCATATGCACCATGCTCTTTTTTGTGCTCTTTTCCTAGAATTTCATAAGCAAGATCCAGTTAGTAAGGATGGCCTTCATGAGAAGTGCAAAATTCTGCTATGTCCTGAATTATTATCAGTGGCATAAATATGGAATTGTGAATTAATAAATAAAGATAATTGTAATGAAGCAAAACTCAACCTTTTTGTACTGTCATGTAATATTTTGATATAAAGTCTAGATATAAAACCCAGAGATTCTCATCAGCTGTAAGGTAAAGTAACAGTTACAGACCCACCATTCTCCTTCAATACATCTTGGCATAGGCGTGCGCACGGGGTGTGCCAGGTGTGCCTGGGCACACCCTAATCCAGGGCCGGCGCCACCAGTAAGGCTACCTAGGCAGCTGCCTAGGGCGCATCTTGGCTGGGGGCGCCGGAAACCCTGCTTCCAAAAAAAAAAAAAAAATCCTCCTCCTTACTTACCTCGTCGGCGTCGCTGCGTCTCCGGTGCTGGGGCGCCTGTGGCTGAGAGGGAAGCGTTGTGCGCTCCCCTCCAGCCAATGCGCATTCAGTAAAGGTTTTTTTTTTTTAAACTTTATTGAAAGCGCATTGGCTGGAGGGGAGCGCACAACGCTTCCCTCTCAGCCACAGGCGGCCCAGCACCGGAGACAGAGCAGCTACAGCAGCAGCAGCAGCGACGAGGTAAGTAAAGGAAGGAAGTCCTGGCTGGCATATTGGGTGGCTAAGTCCAGGCATATTTTGGGGGAAAGTCCTGGCATATTGCTGGGGAAAGTCCTGGCATATTGGGTGTTTAAGTCCTGGCATATTTTGGGGGAAAGTCCTGGCATATTGAGGGGCATAATCCTGGCATATTGGGTGGCATAATCCTGGGATATTGGGTGGCATAATCCTGGGACATTGAGGGGCATAATCCTGGGATATTGGGTGGCATAATCCTGGCATATTGAGGGGCATAATCCTGGGGTATTGAGGGGCATAATCCTGGCATATTGAGGGGCATAATCCTGGGATAATGAGGGGCATAATAATGGGACATTGAGGGGCATAATCCTGGGATATTGAAGGGAATAATCCTGGCATATTGAGGGGCATTATCCTGGGGTATTGAGGGGCATAATCCTGGGGTATTGAGGGGCATAATCCTGGCATATTGAGCGGCATAATCCTGGGATATTGAGGGGAATAATCCTGGCATATTGTGGGGCATAATCCTGGGATATTGAGTGGAATAATCCTGGCATATTGTGGGCATAATCCTGGGATATTGAGGGGAATAATCCTGGCATATTGGGTGGCTAAATCCTGGCATATTGCGGAGCATAATCCTGGGGTATTGAGGGGAATAATCCTGGCATATTGAGGGGCATAATCCTGGCATATTGAGGGGCATAATCCTGGGATAATGAGGGGCATAATAATGGTACATTGAGGGGCATAATCCTGGGATATTGAAGGGAATAATCCTGGCATATTGAGGTGCATAATCCTGGGGTATTGAGGGGCATAATCCTGGGGTATTGAGGGGCATAATCCTGGCATATTGAGCGGCATAATCCTGGGATATTGAGGGGAATAATCCTGGCATATTGTGGGGCATAATCCTGGGATATTGAGGGGAATAATCCTGGTATATTGTGGGCATAATCCTGGGATATTGAGGGGAATAATCCTGGCATATTGGGTGGCTAAATCCTGGCATATTGCGGAGCATAATCCTGGGGTATTGAGGGGAATAATCCTGGCATATTGGGTGGCTAAATCCTGGCATATTGCGGAGCATAATCCTGGGGTATTGAGGGGAATAATCCTGGCATATTGAGGCTTAAATTATGTTACTTATTCTCCACCATTCTTAATAGGGGGCTTTATTGCAACATGTAACTCTGTTAACTCTCTTTTAATTTAAATGCTGAGAAAGGGGTGGAACATGTGATGTCATGATATGGGAAAATAATATGATAATGGGGGGGGGGCGGCAAATTTTATTTTGCCTAGGGCGGCAAAAATCCTTGCACCGGCCCTGCCCTAATCAAGCCTCAAAATTGAGGCTCTCTCACCTCCGTGCTGCACTGCCGTCTGCCGCCCGAGTTTGTCTCCTAATCCGATCCTTCACTATGCGAGCGGAAGTGCCGCATAGTGAAGGACGGACTTTCTCCTCCCTCAGACCTCCCCTGTAATGTACGCGTTCGCTTACACGCGTTCCGTGACGTCACGCAGAGGCGGAGTCACGGCAACGCAAAGGGTGAGGCCCAGCCGCAGTGCCAGAGGAGAGGGTGCAGAGCGGAGCACAGGGTCTGTGCGGGTCTGTATGTAAGTATGCAGAGTGCATTTGTGTATGTGTGTGTGTGTGTATAGATATATAGATAGATATATATCTATCTATATATCTATACACACACACGTGTGCGGCGTGTGTGTTTGTGCTTTAGGGTGCACACCCTAATGCAATAGGCTGCGCACGGCTATGCATCTTGGTGCAAGAAAAATGTATATGCAGCAGTTACAGCTAATTTATATTCAAAGATAACTGCTTGGATGAACCTGGTAACCCCAAAGGTTGTATGAGTTTATCATTGACTTGCTTACAATGTACAATGTAATTATCACATGTAGTACATACATACATGGTGTCTTTTCAGGAATAAACTGTCAAAAAAACAAGTCAAAAATCAAGTCTAAATAAATGTGAAGATTTTTTTAACATCAGCTTCTGTGGCCTACGTTTTGCAATTGACTAAAAAAATAATAATTCACTGTTTAGTGACCAGACCTCATATAAGTGCCTGATTATAAGTCAAGTAATTTGTGAGAGGTAAGCAAGAACACTTATTTGGTTTAATTTAACTGGTTTTACACAAACAATACAAGTACTAAAAGTTTATGTAACAATGATTACACATTTAAGATTGTAGGACTGAAATTGTATAAACTCTACTCGCCACAACACCTGAGTTTAAACAGTAGCTTGAAAGGTCAGATGATTTCTATTCCCCATTTTTATATGATATAATAACGTTTTATTATAATTTGAGAAGTCTCTATTTCCACAGATTATCTTGCATGACTTTTTGCTCATACGTGATGTATTTAAAGGACTCTGTCAACCTAAACATTGCTGTGAATGTATAGAATAAAAATGGTGACAAATTATTTACAAGTTGTGTTAGCAAAATTGAGAAATATATATTTTTAAAGTGCCTGTGATGTCTCCAACTCATGACATCTTGGGGTGCAAATGACACATTTCCCAGTAAAAAAAAATGTTAATTTGCATATCAAGCCACAACTGATGTCATAAAAAGGAGACACCACAGGCACATTTTCTATTATTTTATGCATTTTCTTGCAATTCTGCTAACACAATAAATTGATCATTTTGAATCATTTGTTATTCTCTATATTCAGAGTATAAATGGGGCTATGCCTCCAAGACACAAGTGGTCCTAATCATGATTTCCTCGTATTAGGCATTTTCATTTATGTTAAAACTGACGACTTCATTTACTATAAGTTTGATCATAACAGTATATTTAGCTAGTATTTTACATTCATTTTTGATTGATATTTAGCATGTACTGTACCCTGTGGTGTTCCTGCTGCCATATGCTTGCTAAAGGTTGCTATAACGACTACAAACATCTGACAGCTCAATGATTAACAAAACAAATGTACGTATTGTATCCATACTAACAAAAGACATCCTTCTTGAATGTATTCTACAGAACAGCATTGACTATTATGACTTTTTCTGCCAAGAGCGCAATGTTTTTATGAAAACTACTGAGGATGTCAGTTGTTTTTCCATAATAAATTTAAAAAAATTGTAATTTATCTGAATATTGCAGGTTCTTCGAAAATGTATTTTTGCCTCTTCAAAAATCCATATATGGGTCAATGTATATCAATGGGAGAACATCAAACACTATTAATGAAGGCAATATATTTTGTCAAATTCCCCTTAACCAGGAAAGGAAGTCATATTTATAAATATTTTTAAAATATGTTATTAAAAAGCATTACTACTGTGCTGAAAATACTAACATGATGGTTAGTCTTATAACCTTGGAATAGTGAAACGCGCTATAATTTACAAGAAGGCTAGTACACAATTTTGTTTTTAGAAAATCAAGAAATTGCTGTTTTCAATTTCTGGGCCAAAGAAAGAAAACTGTCAGTTACCATACATGGAACATAGATTTCTAGACCTCACACCAGCCTAATGAACATAGATACCACAGAATTGACTTGTATGGTCCCATGTTTGATTGAACAGTCATTTATTCGGGGTGTGGTTCTGTCAAATTCAAGGTCTGTCCTGTAATGGCTGATGCATATGAAATGCACACTGCTCAAAGGGAATTCTGTCGAAACTATTCCTAGATGTATGTCTATCAGACGCAACGTTGCTTGACTTCATGTGACCTCACATCATCCTCTCTTGGCTCCTGAGAAGTAGGGCCAGAGGGTTGAGCATTATGACATTGGCGTGCCATGCAAAAGCTATTTAGTGATTTTTGTTTGTGTAGTCCTAGTTGGTATAATGGTGTAGTCCTTGTCAGTGGAAATCAGGTGTTCATACTTGAAATCACAAGGTATGATATACAAAGTTCACACCTATGACTATCATTGGGGGTAACTATGGTTTCAAACCAGGCTGCCATCTGTCTCTCTCTACAAGCGTGTTCAATGGAGGCTGTAATATACATATATCCCAAACCTTACATTAGTAGAAAGGAGTCCAAGTGTTTTGTATGAAACAAAACTATACTAATGAAATTTATGTAGTTAACTCAGCTGGGCACTTGACCCCAGGGTCACATGTCGGACATCTCTACATTAGAATGTATTTTTTTTTAATTTCAGATATTTTTATTTTGAATTTTAGTTTGCAGCATCCCCAATACAGATTTATATAAACAAAATATAAAACATCAAAAATTTGAAGGACACCAAATGTGTAAGATAATGATTGGACAGTTTACAATGTAAGTGGTGTAGTGGAAAATGTATGCATAACTGTTCTATGTCCTGCCCTTTGTGAACTTCTACTAGGACATGACGTCAAGATGTTCTTGCCTTAGTATAATTGAGAGAATCAGAAGCTCAGCTATTTTGTATTAATTTAGTTGGCTTCAAACTGGGATATCCTTAAAATCCAATCCTGTTATGGTTCCAAGATTGTTGTTTTAAAAATCACTGCTGTAGGACATTGAGAAGGATAACTGAAAATAGTATCCATGCAGGGGGCAGTTGGTTACCAGAGAACAGTCTATTATGCTAACTTTTGCATCCATCCTCATTTTGTTTATGACTGAAAGTGCTTTTACATATTTTAACCCCTTAGTGACATGACTTTTTTGGCTTGTCCGACGCTTGGTGACATGGGCTGTTTTTTGTTCCTTTTTTTTTTAAACAAAAGTTATATTTATATGTATATCCATATATTAGGCTACTATACAATTATTTATAAAAAAAAATTATAAGTAGTCATTCCTGACATGATGTAGCAAAACAATAAGCAAGATTACAAACATAGTTTGAAAATACATTTTTAGGAAGAATTAGGGCAAAGTAGCCAGTTCTCTATCCCCCATTCCCCCCTATTCTTTCTCCCTTTTCCCCCTTTTTCTTGAATTCCTCCTTATTTCAATTGTCTGTTGAACTCGTCCTATTTATCAACACTTATATCCATCATTCACATCTACATACATCATTCTGGTAACATCTTTTAATTTAAGCATTTCCTCGAAATTCTGTTAAGCTCAGGTTTCTATTCACAGTATAAATAATGATTAGGTGACAAGTGCCTTTAATACTCCATGGACAAGTTTCTCACACACAGCAATAGATTTTCCTTTTTAATGAAGAATAAGACTGATCAGGAGATAGAACATCAGCCTCAATAAACAAACCCCAAGAGAATAAAAAAAGATGAAATATGTTTTAGAGTGGGGCTGAAGAAAAAATAAAGGAGAAAGAGGAATAAAAAAGATTAAACATAAGAACCAGAGGGGCTACTGGAGAGGGAAGAAAAACAACAAGAAAAAGGGAATATAAATGGTAGTTAAGCAAGAAGGGATTTTTGGTATTCAATATATCTTTATTATTTTCAGTATTAGTTAAAATATTTCAGTTGGTGGCGGAAGGGATAGAAAATATGGGAACATACAAATACAGAAAGTATGAGACGTGCAAATACAAGACAACGCACATTATTTCATGAGTGAGATTCGTAAAGATTCAGCTTCCTAGTTGTCCTGGATCCCGTCTCCCCTGAGTTTATAATTATATGTTTTCATATATTATGAGGTAATTATTATTCTTAAGCTTCCTGATGCCATCATACGCTCTGATACTAGCTTTGTTAATTCCATTCAACCCTACATTCAAACATTCTCTCTCTCGGGGTCTGCCCTCTCTCTCCCCCCCTCCTCCCCGGGACTGGGGCGCGGCGGCACTCTCCCTCGGTTACCCAGTTAATATACATTTGTTATTTCCTGGTTCACAGGGTTTTCCCTACTCCTCCTATCATTCCACTTGGACCAGATGTTAAGAAAGGAATCGCGGAGCGCTCTATCTTTCGTATAGAAATATCTTTCTGCTCCAGCCTGTTTTTCTAATTGACTTTTTATTTCATGCCCAGAGGGTATCACAGGCGTACGCCAGTGTCTAGCCAAACATATTTTTGTCGCCATTAGGACATTCAGCAAAAGTGTAGTACTATGTTTATCCCTATAAGGAGTATCCATATGGAACAGAAATGTCTGAGGCAGTAGGTTCAGTGGTAGCCCAAAGATCTCTTGACAGGTAGTGCTCAGCCATTCCTTCAGCTCCATTAATCTGGGGCATTCCCACCGGATATGAATCTGAGATCCCTGACCACCACAACCTCTCCAGCATAAATCGTCTGGCAAGTGATGAAACTTAAATAGGCGTGTGGGTACCAAGTACCATCGGTACATAAGTTTAAAATATTGTTCTTGTAGGTTTGCACAATGGGTGGCCTTCCTTGTGGACTGCCAAGCATTATACCATTTCTGTAGTGGTTCATCCAATGAGAGGTCTCTCTCCCACCTTACAATTGCCCGAGGTTTATTCTGTGGTTGGAGATTTTCCAAGAAGGCAAGCAACTTAGAAATCATCTTCCCAGAGGAAGCTGAGATAGTCCTAACCAGATCTCCCCATAGATCTGGAGGAGTAACCTCAGTTCCCGTGAAAAAATGTTTAAGTCTTAGATATGTGAATATCTCTGCATTCGAGATAGTATATCGTATCTGTAAGTCTGAGAAGGAGAGAAAGCTGTCATTAGCGAATAAATCAGATACCTTATGGATCCCTGCGATTTTCCATCTCGATAGGTCTATATCCTGAATTATCAGGGATATCACCTCCAATGGAGTGTCAGATGTGATCTTTCCCAGAGGTCCCTTTGTTCTACGCAATCTATATACATTTTGAGTAAGTGTTCCGATAATTTTATTATCTATTTTTAACTTTCTAAATGTCTCTGGACTCAACCATTGGAATAGGAATGGGTCTGTTCTACCTGCTCCTACCCTTTCTATATTAATCCAGCTCACGTTATCCGAGCTTTTCACCTTCCATGCCAACGCATTTGCCAATTGGCATGCGTTCTGTAGTCTAATCAGATCTGGAAAGCCTAGGCCACCTTTTTGGATACTTCTTTTTAATTCTGTCTTGGCTATCCTTGGCTTGCCAGATCCCCAGACAAACCTCAGGAATTCAAGCTTGATTTGTTTCAGTGTATCAGAGGGTACTCTATAAGGAATCATTCTAAGTAGAAATAGTACCTTAGGGAGTATATATGATTTTATAATATTTAATCGACCTAGCCAGGATAATTCTAGCTGCTTCCATGGGGTGACTATCTTCTTTATATCCGTTAGGAGGTGGTCATAATTAATGGGGATAATATTTCCAGGAGTATGTGTAATTTTGATTCCCAGATAATCAATCGGACTTAAGTTATAAATATTTTGACCTATGATTTCTAATACATCTCTCTCATTGGTGCCTAGGTAGAGCGCGATGACCTGGGTTTTGGATAAATTTAATTTGTAATTTGAGAATTTGGAGAATTTGGAGATCATTTCCAGCATAGCCGGTATTGAAGATCGGGGAGACGAAAGCGTTAGCAGGATATCATCTGCGTATAGCATAATACGATGATTATTGTTTCCAATACCAATCCCGGTAATGTCTATTGAGTTACGTATTAGAGCTGCAAGTGGTTCAATTGAAAGCGCATAGATCAATGGGGCCAAAGGGCACCCCTGTCGGGTCCCATTCCTAATCCCAAACACTGCCGAGTCCAGACACATGCCTCTCACTCTAGCGGTGGAGTTAGAGTATAGTGCCAAAGTTTTATCCAGAAAAGGGCCAGCAAGTCCAAACGCCCGGAGGGTCCCCGCCATATATTTCCAGTTTACTCGATCAAATGCCTTCTCGGCATCGAGCGCGAGGAGGACTGAGGGAGTTTTCTCCCGATGAATTACCTCCAGTATGCCGAGGACCCTGCGGATATTGTCCTCGCTCGACCTCCCTGGCATAAAGCCTACCTGATCGGGAGCTACCAGATCCAAAACCACTTCATTCAGTCTAAGAGACAAGATTTTCGAATAAATCTTAATATCCTGATTGATGAGCGAGATTGGGCGGTAGTTGGAAATCTGAGTCGAGTCCTTCCCATCCTTTAGAATAGGAAGTATCGAAGCTTCCATCATTTCATCTGGAAAGATCGAATCTCCGTTAATACTATTATATACTCTGTCCAGAATTGGTACAATCACAGGATCCAGGATTCTATAAAACAGTGCCGAAAATCCATCCGGACCTGGAGCCTTGCCAACCTTCAGCTCATGTATTGCACCCGAGATCTCCAACTGTGTAAACGGACGGGCTATAGTCTCTAGTTTTTCTGACAAGATTTATGGAAGATCGAGATTATCCAAAAATCTCGTCAGATCAGTTTCCTCTATCTGGGGATCTGGAAGATTATATAGCGCCTCATAGTAATCTCGGAACGCGTCTGCAATATCCCTTGGAGATAGGTTTATTTTCCCATTATATATAATTTTTTTTATCCTAGCTTTTTGATTATTGTATCTTAATTTATTTGTGAGGTCCCGACCCACCTGATTATTGGTGGAGTACCATCTCTGTTTCAGTCTCGCCAGCATATACTCTGCCTTTTCACTAAGCTTCTTAATAATCTCCTGCCTGATTTTAGTAATCTCCCCATTGGAGTGCGAAGATGGATTTAGTTTGTTTGTTCTCTCAAGTTTCGCCAGTGCAATATGCAGATCAGCTAGAGATTTCCCTCTTTGTTTGTTAATCCATGATCCCTGTTTTATTAAATATCCACGTAGGAAACATTTCAAGGAACACCACAGATTAATATCTGAGGTGTCTCCCGTATCGTTATCCTGCAAGAAGAGCCTTGCCTGAGTAGCCAGGTCTGATTGTTGCTCGGCTGTAGCAAGAATAGTCTCATTGAGTCTCCAGGACCTTTTAGATCCATATTCTGGGTTCTGCCTAATCTCCATGAATATAGGGGCATGATCTGACCATGTGATGGGACCAATCCAGGAGCGAATACAGCTACCCAGGGTTGGACCCAGCATGAAAAAAAAGTCAATACGTGAGTAAGAGGAGTGTGGCAGGGAGTAAAAAGTAAAATCTTTCTCGTCTGGGTTTTGAACTCTCCAGATATCATAGTAATTAAACCGAGAGAGTATATCCGCAAATCTATCCGCCCTACGTCTAAGGTCTCCAATATATTTACAGTTTTTGATTGAAGATCTATCCCGCTCAATATCTAAGATACAATTCATGTCTCCTCCTACAATGATCAAGCCTTTAGCGACTTCCTCAAGTCTTTGTAGGGCTGATCTAAAAAATTGAGATGAGTGGTCCGAGGGGGCGTATAGATTCATAAATGTGTAAACTTTATCATTAATTTGACAGACTAAGATAAGACAACGACCATCCTGGTCTGCATCGTGAAACATATACTCAAATTTATGCCTGCCATTAATTATTAATGCTACTCCCCGCTTCTTCCTATCACAAAGGCAGGCCTGATAGACATGCGGATATCTCTTATATTTCCAGTATTGTTTTTGGTCTCTCTTCCAGTGGGTCTCTTGTATAAATGCAATATCAACTGATTCCCTTGTCAAGAGATCATATAAAAAGGCCCTCTTGTATGGGGAATTGAGACCCTGTGAATTTATAGATGTAAATTTAAGTGTCATCCAGGCTATATATTTGCGGTGCATGGGGGCGCAAGAGAGTGCCACCGCGACCCCCAGCCCCAGGGGGAGAAGACCCAACACACATCACACCTTCCACACACATCCACACAAACACCAAATCATATCCGTTACACCCCTCAAATGAGCCTGGGAGATAAATTCCCAAACTCCTGAAAGGTCTGTTTCCCTGAACCATCTGGGAAGCAGATAATGAAAGAAAAACAACCACCAAACAAAACAAAAAGAAAAAACGTGAGGAGGGGTCGCGAGCCCCTTTTAAATAGTTATTGATCCTAGTCTTATAGAGCAGCAACCAGTAGACTCTTACGGGGTTATTATCCCTCCCCTATATGGGGAGTCAATTAATCAGGCTACCATGGGGGGCAACAGAAGGAAGATAGAATCCAGGACAAGTATGCAACATACATATATAATATATACATACATATATCCGTTATCACATTCCATGTCAACAAATATATAAATATATACGTCCATTATTCATCTTCCATATCTATTCCGGAATCGTGGTTATGGTTTTACACCAAGAAAAAGGAGATAAATATGAAGAGAACGAGAGAAAGGAAAAAAACAAAAAAAAAAAAACAAAAAAAAAACCAGAGAATATATATTTTGTGATTATAAGATCTAATATTATTCAAATGTGAGTCCGTATCTATCCCTTGTGACCCTGGCCAATTAAATCACTAAATCATCATTAAAGTGTGATTATTTCTACATGTGAGGGGAGAAAAAAAAATAAAAAAAAAAAAATTTTATACTTCAAGTCTATCATATGTTAAACAGTCAAGCCTTAACCTTTTACTTATCTAAGATATGTGTTTAAATTAGATTTAAATAATATAATAGGTGGAGATTATAATAAGTTCCGCAGTGGCAAGTATTGGTAGAGTAGCTATATGCCCAAGGAACTTATAATATAATATCCAGTACTATTCATACGTGAAGCAAAACCTGAAGAAAAAAAAAAAAAAAATTTTAAAAATCTATCACGTGTTACATAATCAAACATTTTCCTTTTATTACTCTGTGATATGTATTTAAATTAAATAGAGAAGTGAATAGTAAAATCCGTTCCGCAAACGTAGTATACCCAATTGTTCGAAGGAACTTAAGTCGTTCATATAATTTTAAAGTGTGTAAGTGTACCTAAGTGGGCGTGTTCCCAAAAAGGGGGTTAAAGATTTCTGTGTAAGATAACTGATCTATATACAATAATCAGTCGTATGCAGTAAGGTGTAAGTGTGAAGTGTGTTTCAACTGTACCAGATCTGGCGTGCAAAAACCAGTAATTTTAAAATCCTGGTTTACATCCTAATTACATGATCGGCTACCATCTTCCAGACCTAAGCATTCCAGTGCGCCATAATTACCCATGTTGTGGCTAAAATATTATGTTTCAATGCGTTACCATCTATCCTTGTTCTACCCACAAAAATTGGACCATAATTCAGGCATCAGCAGAAAGGCGTGTCCGCCTCAGTAGGAGTGTTCACTCCTGACCACCAAGGTCAGGGGTAAAGACTAATATAATATTATAGCTCCTGATACCTTAATAGTATCTGGAAGCGGGGGATCGTTAGGTGAAGTCTGTTCTGTCCTATAAACTATGGGTTATAGGAATCTGACCCAGTGTATCCAGATTCACATATTTCGTAACCGTTATTATTCTGAGGGTAATTTCCCCCATACCCAGAGATCAGGATAATTTCTTGTTCTTATATATATGTAGCCTGTTTACTATTTACTGCGGGACCGCTTCAGTTACCAATCCACCTGATTTTAGTACATTGTTTAACTGTTTCTGCATCAGATGGCCAAAACCTGACCATATATAAATAGAGAAGAAAAAAAAAAAAAAAAAAGGCACAAAAGTATTAATACATCATCTAACAAACCGTAAACCCCAATCAAATTTTCTCCCCTCCCCCTCCATAATAGATATCACTTCTAATGTAGCAAACCCCATGCAATCATTTTGGACCTAAGATGGTCTGGTTCAAAAAAAACAAGTTTCTCTTCTCTCCATGTAACTCTAAGTCTGGCTGGGAAGCCCCAGGAATAAGTAATATTGTTATTTCTCAGGCAGAGGGTCAGATCTGCAAAATTCCTCCTGAACCCCCTAGTTGCTGCTGAGAGATCAGCGTAGGTGGTTAATCCAGTATATCTAGTATCTTTGTGTGGGTTCTTCCTCATTTCAAGCGTCAACATCTCTTTAATCCTTGAGTTCTGAAATCGGACAATTACATCTCTGCTGCTATTAGGTAGTGAGAGGTTTAAGGGCTTAGGAAGTCTGTGTGCCCGTTCTATTGGAAGTGGGCCAGATATTTTTGGATCAATATAGACCGCAAGTAGCTCAGTCATGTATTTATCAATATCTGTAATCTCCTCTGGAACACCCCTTATTTTTAAGTTCTGTCTCCTTGAGCGATCCTCTATATCTGCGATCTTAAGATTCATATTAGTAATTTCTGATTTCAATATTGATTTTTGTTCTTGGAGTTCATTAACTTTCTGTTGAAGGAGAATTATCTCGTTGGATTGTGAAAGGATAGTAGTTTTTAAATGGAGAAATTCTTCTTTATGTTCTGCTAGATTACGGTCTAAATCTACTCTTATCTTTTGGTAAAGAGCTTCCAGCGCAGTTGAGAGGTCTGTGTTTGAGATGTAACTAGCCGTCTCCAGGATGCTTCCCTCACTGCTTTGGTCCGTAGGAGGTTTTTCAGAGAGTGTGGAAAGATCCGCTTGGCTCCGCGGGGAATAAAATTAACTTATAGGAGGAATTTTAGCCGATTTCCCTGCGTTTTTCTTCTTTTCTATTCTTTCCTCACCTCCCCTGTCTGCTTTAAGGGTTTTATCCGGTTTGGGAGCCATTTATTGAGCGAGAGATTTTCCGAAAGTATATCTCGCTATACAGAGATAGAAGTTGGGCTCAATTCACTCTTTTGTCAGTACTAGAGCAAGGAGGTATCTTTACCCCAAGGCGCCCCCTGGAGGGAGATGTTAAGTCACAAGTTCCCTAGGTGATTATTAGCAGCTTGTCAGATACACAGTCCAGGTCACAGGTACCCTAGGTGATTATTAGCATGGTTCTCAGGTACTCAGACAGAATATTAATGGAGCAGTAAGTTCAAGGATGTTAATAACCTCAGGAATCAGTATCACTTGATGGTATATGAGGGCAGGTTATGATCTATGCCTCTGGAGCTTTTTAGTAATTCTGTCACCTAGTCTCCAGTTGTTCTTATTCACCAGCTCTATGGGCTTGAATAATCAGATACTGACCAGGCAGCGTTGTTTCTCAGTCTTTAGGAGGCTAGGAGGCTACAAAGCCTGTATTATTTTAAGCCAGCAATTAGTATTGTATAATTGGTTATCAGGCAGCGGCGTATCAGAGCTCCTGTTCGTTGGAAATGATGTATTTTACAGCATTATTGGGCTTATGATACCTCTGAGCTGCAGTCTGAGCAGTGCTATAAAATAAAGTCTCTGCACGTCAAGAGGGGGACCACGACCTCTGGTATATAAGGTTAGTATCCACCCTTCGTTTTGAAGCACTGATACAGTAGTCACCAGTAACGGACTTTTGAGAGAAAAAATGAAGAGAAAAAAGGGTACTTATCTCTTTAGCCCCGACAGCTCCACTCTGTATTTGTTTCGGGAAATCCGACTATATGCCTGGGAGTACTGAGAAGCGATGGTTTTACTTGCTTTTAGAGTGCTATTTAGCGTGGTTCAGTCTTCCGGTCAAGGACTGTAACTCGGCTCCAATCCTCCCAAGCATGCCACCGGGACGGAGTCAGTTCCAGACCGGGTACCCAGCAGAATTCCCACACGGCGCTAGTCTCCCGGGGGCCACCAGGTAGGTGTTTGTCCAGACCTGCAGGTATAATCAGCCACCGAGTATCGATAAGGAGTTGGTATGGAGAGGCTGTTCGCTCTGGTCGCTCTTTCAGCTGCTCATTAGTCGCTCGCGGGTTACTCGCGGGTGCTCCTCCCATTCACGTCGACGTCCTCACGTCCTCGTCATCCTCCGCAAGAAGGGCGACATGGGCTGTTTTAACATTTCTGAGGTGTTTGTGTTTTGCTGTAATTTATTTCTGTCTCATTTAGTGTACCCGCACAAACTATATATCGTTTTTATCGTTATAAGAAGGGCTTTCTTTTGATACCATTTTTTTGATAATAGCATATAATTTGATGTAAAAAAAAAAAAAAAAAGGCAAAAAAATTGAAAAAATTATTTTTTTATGACTTTTATTTCAAAAATCGTATACTTATGTACAAGAGACAACAAAAAAACACTGCTAAAAAGTTTCTAATATATGTCCTGAGTTCAGAAATAGCCCATGTTTTTATGTTTTTGTGCTTTTTTATTCATGTTACAGGGCCAGAACTATAAGTGGTGCAAAGCTATTTTAAAATCCTTTCTTTCAAAATTAGCGATAGTGACTTTGTAACACTGATTTCTGTACTAAATCCATGAATGACCCCCAACATGTACATATTTTTGAAAACAAGACAACTCAGGGCATTTAACTTGGGGTATTTTGACACATTTCATGTAGCCATTTTACCACCAATCTATGCCAAAGTTTGCAGAAAAAAATCTTTTTTTTTAATTTTTCACATATATTGCAATTTAGGCAAACATTACCTTAAAATGTGAAGGGGTATTTCCAAATAACACCTCAATATGTGTTCAGCAACATCTCCTGAGTACAGGGATACCACCCATGCATAGGTTTGTTGGTTTGTTTTGGGGCTAAAAGGCCACATTTAGGGGGTGCGAATTTTGGTTTTCCAACTTGGAATTCTGACGTGCAGAAAACTTGTGCCCATGTCCCATTTGGGACACTTTTGAAGCCTGTCAAAGTATTTTACCCCATAAAACCATATATTTTGGAAAACTAGACATCCTAGGGTATTTAAAATTGTGGTATTTTAACACTTTCCAAGTGCTAATTCTACCACCAACCTATGTCAAAGGGATGGGATGTCATTTTTTCCCCACACACATTGTAGTTCAGGCAGGAATTTTCAGATTCTGGTATTTGCCACTGCCAACCAACACCTCAATATGTGTTCAGCAACATCTCCTGAGTACAGGGATACCCCCCATGCATAGGTTTGTTGGTTTGTATTGGGTCTAAAATTCCACATTTAGGGGGTGCGCAATTCCAACCTGGAATTTTGACATGTAGTCAGCCTGCGCCCATGTTCCATTTGGAACATTTTTGAAGCTGTCCAATGAATTTTACCCCATCAAACCATATATTTTTGGAAAATAGACATCCTAAGGTATTTCAGATGGTGGTATTTTAATACTGTATAGGTACTAATTCTACCACCAGCGTTTGTAAAAGTTTGTGGTAGTACTTTTTTGGGAGTTTTTTTTCCACATGCATTGTACTTCAGGCATGGATTCACAGATTCTGGTATATATCACTGCCAAACAACAACCCAATATGTGTTCAGCAACATCTCCCGAGTACAGGGATAGCACCCATGCATAGGTTTGTTGGTTTGTTTTTGGCTAGAAGGCAACATCTGTGAGATGCGCATCTCAAAATTCCAACTTGGAATTTTGACATGTAGTCAACCTGCGTCCGTGTCCTTTATGGGATATATCTTTGAAGCCAGCCAATGTAATTTACCCCCACCAAACCATATATTTTTTTTATCGGTAGACCCCCATCACTACTTGTGGCAAGGGCTCAGCAGCCATCGATACATCGCTAGATGATGTATCAGAAAGCTGAATAGGGTCAAAATCGAACCCTGAGTCCGCGGCCTCAGAATCAGTGCGTAAGCAGTGATCTCGAGCAAAGAAGGGGTTAATAGCTCTTAGAAGAGCCTATCTAGTACTGTAATACATTACAGTACAAAGGAATTAATCCATAAAACAGTGCAGACAGCAAAACATACTGTTGCTGTGCAAGATTACTGCTTACACAGTGATGAATGGCAGGGAAGGGGTTAATACACAGTGAAAGAATTTCATAAAACCTGCCAATTTTATAAAATGTTATTTTATATCACTAATACTGATCTGTCTCTTTCCGTCACAAAAATGTAAGTGAGGAGAGGGAGGCAGATCAATATTTGTGAATATTGATCCGATTAATTTTGATCTGACCAGGGCGAATGGTGAGCTTAATTGAGAAATCACCAAACCGCCTTTGCCACTAATTCGCTGTTACTGATCGCTATGCGCTCAGGCAGCTTAAAAAAAAAAATCTCAAATATTTTTACTTTACATGTAATCCCCTAGCGGGTATGTGTAAAAAAAAAAAATAAATAAATAAAAATATGCAGACAGATAAAAATTGCTTTGGCGTCAATATCATTGCGTAAGCAGTGATCGACGGCAAATAAGGGGTTAATAACTCTTAGAAGAGTCTTTTTAGTACTGTAATAAATTACAGTACAAAAAAAATTAACCCCTAAAAAATGCACAAACAGCAAAAATAAATGCGCTGATGTGCACGATCACTGCTTATGCAAGATCAGTGGCAGGGAAGGGGTTAAACGCAGGGAATTGCTTTAATAAAAAATGTTTTATTGTTTTATTATTTGTGTGTTGTGTATTTATTGTTTTTTTTAACTTTTACTTACTTTTACAACTTTGATCTGTCTCTCTCCCTCACTAAAAAAAATGTGAGGAGAGGGAGGCAGATCATAACTGGTCAGATCAATATAGAGTTAATATTGATCTGACCAGTCAGTGGGGATGTTCAGGAGAGCATCCCCACTGCCTGTCAGTGTGCCTGGCAGTCACTGATTGCCTCTGTGAAGAGGCAATCGTGTGACAGCCAGAGAGCACAGGAAGCAGGTACTTCCTGCCTCCTGTGCTCTTGCCCTTAGAAGGGCGCCAAGATCGTGCATTTTTTTTTTTGTGTTTCTGATTGCCTCGACTTGCGAGGCAATCAGGAACACTTTCTGAGCATAGGAAGCGAAAAATTCGCTTCCTATGCTCACTTTTTTAATGCACGTGTTTTAAAGGCTCTGTGCCTTTAAAACCGGCATTTCGATCGCTCTCCGGAGCGATCGAAATGCCGAAGGGCATTTTTTTTAGCATTGTACGATGCTTCCACACGGAAGCATCGTTACAATGCCTTTAGAGCACTGAAAGCGGAAAAACTCCGTTTTCAGTGCTCGTTTTGACACAGGACGGACTAGGTCCGTCCTGTGTCACTAACGCCTCGGCACACAGGACGGACCTAGTCCATCCTGTGTCGCCAAGGGGTTAAATTAAAACCTTGAAAACCTTAAAAGGGACTCTCCAGGCATTAAACTAAAAATGTTATTTGGTAATTTGATACCAAATTAAAAAATGATGACTGTGATTTTTAACACTAAACATTGCTAGTGTTAAAGTGGGGTGTATGTGCGATTGTAATCAGCACACTTTGTTCTCTTTTAACAGATTATTAATAAACGTTATGTGCTCCTGTTGTTGTATCAAGTGTGTTAAGTTAACCCCTTTCTCCCATTAGAATTGAAGTATTGAGTTTGGAATTATTAACGTCACACTCCTCCTCTCTTGTGTAATGGACAAATATGCATTTACTTCTCATTAGCATGATTTACCAAGTTTAAGCATTTACAGCTTATAGGCATCATATACATAGTTTCTGCAATTACTACTCATTGGCATCATATACAAAGCATGTTAGCTTCTTTACTCCACTTCTATTGCATCTGCCATGGACTCTAGGCCCAGATCTTTCATAGACCTAGCAATGTCCCTGCTGCCCCGGATTTTCTGCTGCCTGTTCACAATGTAATCCGCTGTGCACATGCAGCATTGTGTTTAAACAGTGCATGTCCATTAGAAATATACAGCCTAGACGCAAAGGGGAACAATCAACATATCACACAAATGTGCGAAAGAAAATGTAGGTTCAAATTGATGGTGTAGGGTTGTTTCATATCCATGTGAGGGGCGGTCTCCTCCTTACTCCTAGGGTCACACCCCAAGGGAACTAATCTGGCAAAAGTAGGGTTTGGGGGTTCTCCAGAAACTGAAGCCAATAAAAGCATGCTTTTCAAATACAATTCTTGGAATGTGCATGGTTCCTGATCACTCTAGTTATCAGAAATTTTGCAGCATTACCGTATTTGCTCGATTATAAGACGACCCTGATTATAAGATGACCCCCCCAAATTTGTAAATTCCTTTAGGAAAAAAACTAAAAGCCTGATTATAAGACTACCCTATAGGAAAAAAGTTTAACTTGTATATATTTAAATTGATTTTTAATATTTAATAAAAACTTTATATAATACAAATGCATTTCTTGTTTTTATTTCCTTTTATGTGCCAATGCGGCCTCTTTCCCCCTCCCCCAGCTGTCTCTTTCCCCCCCAGCGTTGTCTCTCTCTCCCCCCAAAACTTCTCTCTCTTCCCCCTTCCCCTGGTCTCTATCTATCCCCCCGTCCCCTTGTCTGTGTCTCCCCCCTCCCTCCCCTTGTCTGTCTGTGTAATCCCCCCTCCCTTTGTCTCTCTCTACCCCCCTCTCCCCTTTTCTCTCTCCCCCCCCTCCCCTTGTCTGTCTGTGTCCTCCCCCTCCCTTTGTCTCTCTCTACCCCCCCTCTCCCCTTTTCTCTCTCCCCCCCCCTCCCCTTGTCTGTCTGTGTCCTCCCCCCTCCCCCTCCCTTTGACTCTCTCTATTCCCCCCCCCCTTGTCTGTCTGTGTCCTCTGTCCCCCCCCTCCCCCTTACCTGGTTTAGTTCCCTGGTGGCTAGTGGGGGCAGCCGGGGGATGTCTGCACGATACACGTGCAGACATCCTCCATGCTGCCCGACACAGCACTCTATTATGACGGACAGCTGGTCCTTCATAATAGACTGCCGTGTCGGGCAGCATGGAGGATATCTGCACGTATCGTGCAGACATCCCCCAGCTGCCCGATTTACCCTGGTGGCTAGTGGGACAGCAGAGGATGTCTGCGCGATGAGCGCAGACTCCCCTGCTGCCGCCCGGCACGCTCGCCGGGACTTCTGTGACGAAGCCGGAAGTACACGGCTTCTTCACAGAAGCCCCGGCGGTCGTGACGGGCAGAAGCAGGGGAGTCTGCGCTCATCGCGCAGACATCCTCTGCTTCTAGAGAGGGGGATCCAGGTCCTCTGCAGCTCTGCTGGGGACCTGGATCCATGTCTTATAGTCTGACCTCAATTTGAGGTCAGATTATAAGACGACCTCGAATGTAAGACGAGGGAGTTTTTTTAGAGCATTTGCTCTGAAAAAAACCTCGTCTTATATTCGAGCAAATACGGTAAATAAACATTTTACTACTGATTTTTTGTATGTTGATATTGGTAAGGTAATATGGTGTAAAAGATAAGACGGGGGTTCGAATGTGTGTGGGTGGTTATAGCATGGCATTTCCTCCATTACGTGCCTCCATCACCCCCATCACATGCCTACATCCCTCCATCATGCCAATTACATCTGACGTCAGAGCGCCAGGTCACATGACCTGACATCAGCGATGCCTCGCCCCCTTAGAAAAAAAAGGAATGTGCAGCCCAATTGCGGCACTGGAGGTGTCGCGATTGGGCTGATATTGTGGGGGCGGGTGGAGCGGCGCTGGTGCAGCGTTTGGGGGTGGGCACTTTTTTCATCATCCTTTAGTGAATTTGCCACTCTAGCCATGCGCCTAGGATACTTTGCTGTCTGGGGATCTGGTCCCCATGGACGATGAGACACCAAAGGCGAGTGGAGTAAATGTTTGAGATTCAAATGAGAATTAGTAGTGTATAGTTTTGGAGGCCTGAATGTACGGGGAATTTAGGTTTAGAATAAATAGAATAATTGGCAAGAATAAAGAAGAATTATTATTGGAACAATGTAAGAATTGTAAGGAACATTATTGGACTTGGCCACCTGGGCTAACGAGCCACCAAGGGCGAGTGAATGCGAAAGTATGAGTGTGAATGTTTGAGAATGAAGTGAGAGATTGTGATTTTGTAGATGGGAATGCTTGGTTGATTTGGGAAGTCAGGTCAGCGCTTTGCAGGAATTGAGTATAACATCATGAAACTTCCTTCTGAATGACAAAATATGTAATATTTTGGTAAAGTGCAATGTATATCCTGCCTTGGAAATATTGTGCGATCTGTTGCTTTTATATCTATGATACTTTTTGTATGTCTAAACTTGAAATAAAAATTAAAAAAAAAAGGGTACCTTGCTGTAAATACTGCACTTATTATAACCCCAGAAAAGAGTGTGCTATCAACATTGCATGTTCTGTTCTCAGTAATATCTCTGTGAATACACTCTTACTGGGGGACATTGAACACATACCTTTGAGGTAACATATTTGCAAGTTACCTGATAGTTGGTAGGTTGGTGCATCACATTGTAATCGGGTAGATTACGATGTTTTATAGTGAGGTCTCATGTTTACAGCAAATTGTATTAGGGAGAATGTTTCGGTGAAACATGGGGCATGGAGCAGTGTTTCTTTGGCACAGTTGGGTGATGTCAATTTCATTGTCGCTTGATGGCACATTCTGGGTGAGAGGGAACAGGGTTTGAATGATGCTCTACCATTTCAAGGGTTGGGTGACCCTTAACAAAAAT
The DNA here is from genome assembly GCA_036172795.1 of Pelodytes ibericus. Lineage (NCBI taxonomy): Eukaryota > Metazoa > Chordata > Amphibia > Anura > Pelodytidae > Pelodytes > Pelodytes ibericus. The sequence continues at coordinate 98,125,275 of CM069863.1, forward strand.
ACAATGTGTCCATGCAATAGAATGTGACCCTTAAGACTTAGGAAACATTGAAAAAAATAAACTTTGCATGGACAATGCACCATGATCCTGAAACGCTTGCAGTGTCAATGTAATGTTATGATAGAGCTTCATGTGAAACCAATTAGTGGAATGGACTCTAAAAACAATCTCACATGTGTATGATGCTTTCCCATTAACATTAAAGCTGGCCCTGTAGTTGGAAACACTTAGGGCCCTTGAATTTAATCTAAAAATGCTTTTGTACTTTATTAGAATAATTGTCATGGTCTAAATGAGCATACAGAATTACTCAAATAAATGGCACAGGCTAATGAAAGAGCTCAGGAGGATTATCTGTGTAATTAATCCAGGTTACTGTGGATCCAGAAGGTCAAGTAATGCAAATCCAAATGAATCCAATGGTTAATCATGTTCATTCATTCTGCTTTCCCAAAGATAACATTGTGCACCTATAAAGTCTGACCTGTTATGGTTTGTACCCTGCAACATTCTCAGTTTTATAAAATAACAACTGTAAAAATGCATTGGCATTATAAATCTGATTAAAAATGTTTACAACTCCAGCAGACTCCACACTGCTGAATAATGTAATGAGATTGCGAACAAGCATGCATCTGGTGAACTTAAAACAAAGTTATAGTCTAGGGGATGATAGATGCTAATTTAGGGATAATTGTGGCTATTATGGGAATAGTATAGTTCCCCATGAAATGAAAAAAAAAAAAAGAGTTAGCCCCAGTGGGGCCTCTAAAAGACTTGGGGGGCTGGGAAAAGTAGTCCTGACACCCCCTATTAAAAACGTGGATGGGAATCACCCAAATGTTTACAACTCCAGCAGACTCCACACTGCTGAATAATGTAATGAGATTGCGAACAAGCATGCATCTGGTGAATTTAAAACAAAGTTATAGTCTAGGGCATGATAGATGCTAATTTAGGGATAATTGTATCTATTATGGGAATAGTATAGTTCCCCATGAAATGAAATGAAAAAAAAAAAAAAAGAGTTAGCCCCAATGGGGCCTCTAAAAGACTTGAGGGGGAGTCCTGACTAACCCCCCCCCCCCCCCCCCCCCCCCAAGATAATGTTTGGGTCTGTCATGTAAGTCTTGGTTTTCATCAAGTTTTATTTTTATGCTCCATTATCATACTTCACAGCTTCTGTGATTTTAACCAAATACTTATCGATCTGTTTCTCTATGAGATGAGTTGAATTGAGGTGAGATGAACATTTTATCTTACCAGCTTATCTATACATTGTGCAGGGACAAACCCTGTTTAGCAAACTAACCTTGCACAATATATAGCTAAATTGGTGACATGAAATGTTCATCTCACCTCAATTCACCTCCTTTCACTTGCAATTTACTTTTTTTAGTGAATAGCCCCATATGTCTTTAATTCCTTATGTAATTTCTCGATCATATTGGTGGCCTTTAAGGCAGCTAGAATAATGCATTTCTTTTTCACTAGTGTTTCCTCCAATCTGCCTGCTAATGTTATATTCTCTTCTTTTAATTTATGTACCATGTCTGCCAAACCTCCAATTATAGCTAGTACTGATTGTGCTATTAAACTATTTCTTTTCTTAGCACTACGCTTTGTTTTAATAATGTTTGTCAAAACAGCCATACATACTTCATATATTCCACATTTTGAATTGGTTGAGTCCGGGAGAATGCATGGACCATCATGGTTTTTAATATAATGTTGAAAATAACTGTGCTCTTCCACCCAAAAATATTTAGCACCTAGAAAATCTCATTTTAAAATCTTGCTAAACCCCCAAAACAAGTTGAAATTAACCCCCCCCCCCCCCCCCCCGGTTAAATAGTGCAAACCATGGTAACAATGCTTATATGTTAACTAATGTGAACAAAGACAAGCTCCCCTTTGAAGGCCCATCCTGAAAAGAAGACAGGGAAAATAGGTACTTCATGGGTAAATGTTGTAGTTTCTATTTTCAGGCTAAAATAGACCACATTAGAAACTGTCTAAAATAAATATCAAAAACAAAACAAGGCACCATTTGTAAAAACTCAATACTATGCATTCTGACAATGCTTCTAGATGTCTACTCCAGATAAAATACAATAAATATACATATATATGTACAATTCTGCTTACCTATAAAGTGGCTAATCTTTTAAAGAATATTAATATGTTTCATCTTCGCTTACTTCCGGTTTATAAATATGAATATATATTACTATTAAAACAAATGTTAATCTCTCATAATTCTGCTGTTTCTAAATCTGCAATATATTTATTTTTATTGCAGAAATAAGTGGTTGCAATATTACATTTTTTTTTCTATTCTGTGGAGCAAAACAGCACAGAAGTGTTTCTGTCCCATTCTATCCCAATGGAAATTCTCACATTTATCCATGTTTCCTTTCTCAGTGGTGGTATATTTGTAGCTATGTAATAATAAACAGTGCCAGGCTGTGCAGCATTCCACGATACCAGATGAGGTCTAAATTCCAAACATTTTAACACAGATGTCTCAGTTTCAAGCATGCAAACAAGTAGCAAATTAAATAAGGAAATGTAACTACAACTCTTTTTGCATCTATGTTCATTTATAGGTATATTATATTACCATGATGTAAATAATTATTTTCCCCTTATAATTTGCAAAGATTTCATTAAAGTGTTGCAACTTTTTCACAGGAAGGGAAATCTTTTCAATTTTTCCAGGTGTAGATTCACATGAAGAGCTGTGCTTTTCTTCAATGCTATGTTTAACATTAAAAGAAAAGTAATATAGTATTATATTCCACTTGGTTTATATCCTTTCCCAAAGAAATAGTTTTAAGAAATTCGATACATGTCTGGATAATAGGGGAAAGTCTAACAGCATCTACCTCCCATCATTTCTCCCCCTCTGCCCCTGTGCAATGGTTGGGTATGGCTTTGAAGGGGGAGTGGCCCCCCGCACATGTGAAGTGTCACCGAATCCCTTACAAACGAGAATTAACATCAGACGGCCTAGCTTTCTCGTTACATGAAGTTCTCACTGGGAGACTGGAGAACAGAAAAGTCATACGTTCAAATGTAAGAATTGGAAATAATATTAGAGCTAGATGAAGGTAAACAGCAGAGTGGAGTGACCAAGTTTGGACATAAACGTAAATGTGAGAAGAAATGTGGTCTAGGGAACAAGTTTTACATGTAATCAGTATGCCCTCCTCATCTTCTAACCTTGCCCTTTTTCTATAGCAACAATACCATTTCGCTATCTAATAGGTCCAGACCATTTTTCCAATCAGACTGATGTCACAATAATCACTTTCCTCAGTGCCACATTGTCGGCACATAACTTGCCAATGGTGTACTCTCCATTGTATCACATTGCCCCCAGAGGACTTGCCATTGTCTCACATTGCCAAGCAATGCTTGACTCACAGCACTTGGCACATAATCACACTGGCAAACTGGCACATGCCACACTTGCCTATTTTTCCTGCTCTTTATTTTCTGTGTTACCCACACACCCACACACACACAATCGTATACATACACACTGTGACTCAGAAACATACACAGTCAAACAAACACACACACAACGTTTTTGTTTTCAAGAAACATAGCATATTTAATAAAATACATTCAGTTTGTATAAAAAATACTATATTTAAAATCAGAGAGATATTCTTTTAATTGTGGTCATTTTTACATTTATTGTCAATGATCCCAGCACTGTTTATTTATATTTTACCTATATGTGCTAGTCAAAGTGTAACTTTCTGCATATAGAATGGGAACCCTTGAGCAGAGATGGCATCCTTCCTGGAACAAGGAAGTCACACCAGGAAACTTAGTAGAGTTATTTACCCCAAAACTACCCAAGGATTGAGCATCTAGGAGCAAGTGGCCCTGAGACTTGTAGATGATCCCCGGGAACCCTGGGTAACCCCAGAACCAGGAAGGCAGATAAATATCGAAGTCAGGAATAGCAGCGTCAAGATACAGAATAGTCGGAAACAGAACCAGGTCAGAATAACATAAATCAGCATAAACAAGAACAAGGTCAGCAACAGGAATTAGACAATAACATACAGCTAGCATAGACTCAGAAGTATAACCACCAAACGGAAATGCTTAACAGAAACTAAAGGCTAAAGAAACATGTTTTCCTGGAATCCATTTATTCCATCTGCACCCTACAGGCACGAAAAAAAATCACCTGTAAACCTCTATTAGTACCATCATCTAAAGAACCTACCACAATGACCATCTGGGAGACCCCAAGAAATACCTGGTGTAAAAACAAAACCTTGCTGCAGTGCGACCCCTGAGGCTGGGAAGGCAAAAACGCTCTACTCTTCTATAACTAGAGTGCCTGAAACTATCTAAAACATGCAATTTCTGTTGAGCACATTAAATTGTGAATGCCTGCATTTTCCATCTCTCTATTAATATTTTACGTGTTTCCAGCTGCACTAAGTAAAATCATGACAACCATCATTACATAACCAGGTCCAGAACACAAGGGTAAAAGAAATTAAATTGTATTGACTCACAAGCCTTAAAGTAGTCATACCATAACCTGGTTAGAAGGACTGCTCAGAATTTTATCCATGGCCTACTTGCCAGTGGTGGGAAGAAGAGATAACTTAAGGCAAACAAATAATTATGGCACTATATATTTAAAGCAATAAAAACACACCTTAATATATTCTAAGTATGCAGGACATAGTTTCCCAAACACAGACAGATGTTGAAAATATCTAGTTAAGATTATGGTGAGAATTATTCCATAAATTACATTTGCATATATAAAAAAAAAACATTTATTCTGAGTTTATTAATTTTATTTTTTATAAATATTTTAAAACTTGAATGCACTGTTTGTTTCTCTTCCATTTTTGCACATATCCTGTGGGAGATACATCTGGTATTCATCTTAACTCTCCAACCACAGACGGTAAAAAGGAGGGGGAACATAAAACTTTCTATGCTTACATAACATCCGAAATCTGTGTATGGATAATGACTATAGCAGGAGAACCCATTTTTATCTTTTACCACAATGTCACAGTTTTTTCTTGTTTTGAATTTTGAAAGCTCTGCAGTTGTACATAATGGGGAAAGTTTCAGAGATTTGTTTACTTGAGCTGTGAATGTCCACTTTCAAATAATTCTTTTTTTTTTTAGTCTGTTTAACCCCTTAGTGACCGAGTGCTATGCTGCATTTGATGTACCTTGAAGACCAGAATTCCATTATTTTTGTCATATGTTTACTGAACTGTGAATTTCTTTCTTTGTGTTCAGTCCACCCACACAAATTATATATCATTTTTTAAAGGACGGATAGGGCTTTAATTTGATACTATTATTTTCATCATATGATATAATTTACTATTAAAAAAAATATAAAATATGATGAAAATATGCCATAAAAAACACTTCTTCTAACTTTGACCTGATTTTTTTTTTAAACAATTACAAATGGTAAAAAAGACCCCATCTATATATTTCTACTATTTGTCCTGAGTTTAGAAATACCAATGTTTCCATGTTTGTCTGTTTTATTTCAACTAATAGGGCAATAAACAATATTAGTGTTTTTTTTGTTTTCTAACCATTTTCTTCTACAGTGACCTTTTAACCCCAACCCTAAATTTACCCCAAATCTAAATTCACCCTAAGCCTAAATCTACCCGAACCCCTTAATCTAACCCTTGTACTCACCTGAACCCACCTGTAACCTTAATTATAACCCTATTTATGACCATAACCCTAGATCTAGGTTCAGTAGATCTAGGATTAGCTTTTTCCATTTATTTATTTATTTTATTTTATTTATTTATTTTATTTTCTAATTTTAACTGTATTACTGTCTAACTGCCTCTAGGGGCAGTCAAGTAGCGGTTTCAGAGCGACGGAAGAGATTTTTTTTTTTCTCTCTTCCGTCGCTCTGTGCTGGGCACGCTGTATCGGAGGAGCATGCTCCTCCAATACAGCACAGACCCGGTGATCGCGGGTGCCCAGGGGGGCACAGAAGGTGTTGCATGATGCCTCGATAGAGGCATCATTGCAACACTTTATACACATAGGCAGTGATCAGCTTTCACTGCCTATGTGTGTTAATGCGCATACGATCACATTTGCGGTGATCGCATGTGCGCGGGGGGGGGGGTGAGGGGGGCTGAAGGCACTCTCAGAGGCATGTAGGCAACACTACATGTAAACGGAGGACGTTAAGGACCATGCTTTTCAGGACGTATATATACGTCCAAATGCGTTAAGGGGTTAACATATTTTAGTTACTTGGATGTTTGAGGAGTAATTGTTTACTTGCAAAATGTTGGTTGTGAAGGTATTTTTTACTATATTACATTAACATTTATTTTTACAGCGCCAACAATTCTCGTAGCGCTTGGTACAGAGCATAGAAGTGAACTACATAATAAGTTAGACAAACTAGAACAGACTGGTACATGATGTAGAGAACCCTGCTCGTAAGCTTACAATCTAGAGGGAATGGGGTCCATGAGACAATCAAGGGATTGAAGAGGTCAGAGGGATTGAAGTTGTAGTAACAGTAGAGTAGATGGGAGGCACTAGGTGAGATAAGTCAAAGAGGGAGTGTGTGTTTCACCTAGCTGGGATCGGCTAGAGGCAAAGTGACTGGTAATCTAGTGGGTTGGGTAGTAAGCCTCTCTAAAGAGATGAGTTTTGAGGGACTTTTACTAGTTTTTTTTTTTTTTAAATCTTACATTCTTATTTAGTCTGTGGTGCCCTTTTTAGACCACTGTGCAGAAGTTTTAGACGATGTGAAAAAATGCTAGAAAGGTGTATATAAATTGACATGCAAATGGTATGGTATGCAAATGAACAGCTTTTTAGTGGGAAATGTGTAATGTGCAGATGTGGACAGGTGATGTCACAAAGAGGAGACTCCACAGACACGTTTTCTCCTAATATAGGCATTTGCTTACAATCTAACACAATTTATAGATTATTTTCAATCGTTTTTTGTTCTCTACATTTACAATAAGAACATTTTTTATCTTTGTGTATTTTCACTGTGGTATATTTTTAAGGAATGGGTTAGGTTCTTAGCACAAAATGGATGATAAACAGTAACATGCTTCCATCTAGTGGTCACAGCACACAGTTCAGTCCAAACGTGGGTTAAAATATTTTTTTTATTGGAATATAAATGGTTGCTAAAACAACCAGAAAATTGTTTTCACAATGTAAAGTAGACTTAACAATGCATTAAACTCATAATAATCAGTATTATTACATATTCTAGAAGTTATTAATGTGAATTAGGATTTTTATTTGTCACACTGATCAATCAGGTTTTTGCAGTATCCTACGAAATGCATAAGTATAAAACAAATGAATCTGCCTAGTAACATACTATTCTCTGTTTTTCTGCCCTCAGTATAATGATCTTTTATTTGCAATGTATTATTTCCTTCTTCATACATTTGATAAATACATTTCTATCTAATTCTGAGTTATGAAGATATACTTTGGACAAATCTTTTAGTTCTATAAATTTTGATATCTTCTGTAAAGTGTGCACTACTAAATCTATTTACTAAATCTATTTACTTATATGGCCACTGGGGTTTCACACATTCCTGACTCGACTACTTTTTCCCTGAATGCTTCCGTACTGTGACATGATCAGACCTCCTCTCAGTATACTGGTGCAGTCATTGATGGTTCTTGCTAGCTTAGGGCCTTTGGATGTATTGGATAAACTGGCCTAAGCGGTAAAATAACAGACAGTGACGATTCAGTGCCCGCCACTAACCCCATTAATGGGGTGCGATAATATCATTAGCTGAGCTGGTAAAGATTAAGGGGCTAAAAATCTGCAGGCTGCTGACTTGATATCTCGTTCAGAAGTTGTAAAGAAAACCTGATGACGTGTGTTTAAAAAATTGCAGGAGAACTTAATCCTCTACTGATATGTCCCAGAAAGCTCTGCAACTAATGTCAGTGTTCGGTGCGCATACAGCACACTGACACTGCTGCCTTTTTTGTTTTATTCTCTATACTTTTTTGGTGTATTGCCTACAGACTTGGACGCTGGATTGATTGGTCGATATGTCAGGCCTTTTATTTTGCATTGTTGATTTCAGATATGTCTTTTGTTTTTGTTATGTGAGATTATTTTATGAAATATTTTACTAAACAAGTGTGATTGGGCGCCACCATTTTGTGAAATATAGTGTTTTTGGGTGCCACCGCCCAGTGACTTTAGGGCGCAAGTATCTCACCATGGGGCTGGGGACATGGAATGCAGTCTATTAGTCTGAATTATGATCATAGGATGCAAAGTTATGATCCTGTTTGATCAGGACAAACTCCTCTCTTTGTGTTGGAAGGCAGGTAAAAATGTTGTACACAGCCCCCTAGTCCTGCCCACTATGATACACAGAAACCAATAAGCGAGCCGGGGGTGTATCTTAAGACATTATCATGCAGGCTTTGGCCACAATTGTAAACTGAGATTTGCTGAAAATTTTTGGGGAATGTTGCATCATGGGTAACATTTTCAAAATGGGTGCTGGAGACAAACACCTACATTTTATTTTTACTTTTATTTGCAATTAATTCAAACATAGTGAAAAAAAAAAGTGGCAAATGTATTACAGGGACGTATCATGCCCTTGAGTGACAGGAGTGCTGCCAGTCCAGAGTACACCTGTCACTCGGAGGCACGATGTATCTCGTGTATTTCCGGGGGGTTTGTGTGCTGAGAACAGCCAGCACACAAACCCCCAGAAATACACAAGTTACATCTGAGGGGTTGACTGCAGCTCACTCTGTTGCCAATTTGACCAGCACTAAAAGTTTTACGAGTTTTGCACATGCGCATTCCAGTCACCTCCACTTCCTGGCCATTTTTACGATCTCTCTCATTTTTTTCAGAAAACCAGCTCTGGCCATATATAATACTGTCATCTAATACTACTTACTGATGTCATAATAATTAGCTGGGATGTTATTTGGTGTTATTATGATGGTATAATCAGCCTCAGTCACAAAACTTCTCAAACTCAACCCAGCTGTACATATGTTACTCATAGGTCCTGCTGACAGGTTTGTTCTGACTAAATCACAACACTTGTCAACTATACTGTGCATTACAGTTGCTCCTGAACTATAACTTGATAGAATTAGCATTTTGCTGAGAAGCCGGTTGATTAAAGTCTCCAATATACTTATGGGCCATACAAACATCTAATTTCTCTTGGTAGATTTGTAGCACCATCTGGTGTTATTTTTAATATTAAATAAATATTTCAGTCGTCTTGGCATTCTGTGCATTTTCCTCATTGCTTTCATTAGCCTATGTAGTATATTACTGCGGCTCCATAACATCAGTGACTCTTCTTTATAGTCACGGCTCATAATAGTTTATTTTCTCAGAGACATTTATTTACCTTTTGTGGGTTAGTATTTTTCTTCTTTTTGGTTTCTGTTGTGTTGTTTCCTTTGTTGATGATTTTCATTGGTAATAAAATGACCATTATTCTACACTGTTCAAGGCCATATTTTAAATGCTTTTTATTTTCTATAATATTTCTGAAACCCATTTCCCAGATTTGATCATTGTGTTCTTGATACACAACATTTTTACTTCAACAACGCCTGCTGCTTAATATCAATGTGGTTTATTGTGGAAAAAAAGATTAATTACAAGAATGTCCCTTTTTAATCGTATGAGAACCCTTGGAGTGTATGGTTAGTAACAGATACTTGCTGTTGAGGTCTAAATTCATAGTATTACTTATAACATAGGAGCACAAGTGAAATGTTTAGTGGCCCGAGTAGGGGGGAAAAACTGGCGTGCACTTTTAATGTTGCATACCAGCGTATCCTCTACCAGTGAGAAGCAGACCAGCTGATCCAGTTAACAAATGACTCTTACTCCCAACACAGTGATAGACCCCATCAACTGAGGGGAACTTAATTAGACAACCGCCAGCCCCCAAATAGGGTTGCCACCTTTTCTTCAGAAAAATACCAGCCCTGCTACTCCCTTCATAGACTTAACTTTGGCCTCAAGCCAATTTTGTACCGGCCCGCGGGTAAAATACTGGACAGGTGGCAACCTTACCTCCAAATCAGCTCTACCTCAGTTGAGAGGTAGAGCTCAGAATATATCCGTTTATATCTTGGTAAATGTTGCACAAGGAAGACTATTTTTTTTTTTTAAACATTCTTGTTTCTTGTAAGGAAGCAAAGGTTAAAACAGGTTTAGTGTCTCTTTATGGTGGAAAGATCTGTATAGTGTATAGTATTGATATTCTAAATTATTTTCAATAACAGAAAGAAAATTGATGCATTTTATATTTGTCTTTTCAAGCACATAACTTATGTAATTTTTTTTCAGAACACTGAAAATGATTATGAATCACAAATCATAAATGGATAACTTAGAGCTGACACAAACTGGCCTCTTTTTGACTACTGTATTATTTGTATAGCATAAGAATTTGTAAGATATTAAAACAATTGTCAAGGAAGCTGTTGGTACTGACTGTTAATATGGAGGTTTATCACAACCCTGCATATGTCAATGACAGGTAGATTCGAGTTTGTAGATTTGTGGAATGATCTGTGTGGGAGGAAAACAACCTTCATTCAATATTAAATGTATTTTCATATTGACATAGCCTTGATCTACCACTTCTGCCTTTCCTTTCACAATGATCTACATTGTAGCAATCCAGCGCCATAGACCAACAAAAGCAGCAACAACAACAACAAAAAAGTACTTGGGAAACACCACTTAATGATTGAATTCACATGTTTGAATTATATCCATTGCCACATGTGTATAAAATCAAATCCCTAGTCATGAAGTCTGCATTTACAAACGTGTGGAAAAAGGGCTTTTGAAGGGCTGAGTGAAGTCAAGCATGGTGCTGTGATATGATGCCCCCTTTGCAATATGTCAGTTCGTAAAATTTCATCCCTGCTAGTTATTCCACGGTCAGCTGTAAGTGGTATTACACTGCAGCAACTCAGCCACAAAGCAGGAAACACCACAGAATGTGTGGAGTCACATGGTGTGTAAAAGCCGCCAGGGCTCTGCTGATTGCAAACTTCTACTGGCATTAATATCAGCACAAAAAATGTGCAGCAGGAGCTATATGGCCAAGCAGCCAGTGGTGTATCTTTGTTTTGTGCTGCCCTTAGTACATGTTATTTTGCCCCACAGAACATGCCACAGCATCACTTTGCTAATTAAAATAAGCCATTGTCAGATAACAATTAACATGCCACAGTCACTTTGTCATTAACATATGCAAGTCAGTTTAAATATTAAATATGCCACAGCTTGACCATTAATATGCCAGTGTTGTTTTGCCATATGCCACAGCCATTTTGCCATTAATATGCCAGTATTATTGTGCCATTCATATACCGCAGCCAATTTGGCCTTTAGTATGTCAGTATTACTTTTGCCATTAATATGCCACAGCCAATTTGCCAGTATTATTTTGCCATTAATATACCCCAGCTAATTTGCCTAATAATATGCCAGTATTATTTTGCCATTTAATATGCCCCAGCCAATTTGGCCAATAATATGGCAGTGTTATTTTGGCATTTAATATGCATGGTAGGATGTATGTGTACCTTGGCAGCTCACAGACACCATGCTAGCTACCACTAGACACCAGGTAGCTGTGGGTGCTGGCTGGAGTAAGTCCTGGGTGTGTAACATGGGTGCTAGGGCATTTTCTGGGGTAAGTCCTGCATGTGCAATATGGGTGATGCACATCCTGGGTGTGCAATAGGGGTGCTGGGGCATGTCCTGGGTGTACAATGTGGGTAATGGGGCATGTCCTGGAGGTCTGGGGTAAGTCCCGAGTGTGCAATACAGGTGCTGGATTAACTCTGGGTGTGCAATGTGGATCCTGTGGCATATCCTGGCTGTGCAATGTGGGAGGCATGTACTGAGATTGGTCCTGCAGATGCAAAGTAAGAGCTGCCTGGGGTCAGTCTTATGTGTGCAAAGTGGTGCTATGGCAAGGGATGTGCAGGCAATAACGAAAAGGAGAAATGGAGTGAGGTAGGAGGCCCCACAATTTCTGACACCGGGTCTGGGGGGCAACTACATATTAATGTCTATGTATTTAGAATGTGATGTAATAAAAGTCCCAGTTGATGTAATGGTCAGGTATTCCAATACTTTTATCCACAAAGTGCATATTAGATCTGTGCTGTGACATTTTGAAAATGTATAGAAACTTTCAAAGCGAATACCTAATCATAATGACAAGAGGGGGATGAAGACAAACACATTTGTTTTGCGTTTTAATAGTTTGGTACTTGATCTAGTCTAGCAGGGTTTGATGGGAACATTTGTTACTCATTTTTGTTTATCTCTTAATATTCAAATAGTACTACTGGACTTGTTTTAAGCTGTAAGGGAGTACGTGCCTGTGTCTATATTTTTTTTATTTGGATTACGAAGCTTGAGTATCCAAGACTTGAAGCAGCACCCCAGATGCAACAGTGGTAAATGTAACATTGGAATTGCACAGGCTGAGGTAGCGTCCATTTTGTTTATTATATTACTGAACTACTTTGCATAAAAATAGATGGAATATCATCCGTCCCTAAAAACAGGGACATTAATATAATAATATAGTCATTTATCTCATCACAACCACAGTATACATGCATCTATGTAGTCTGGAGCTCCTTGCATGTCTACAAGGTTTAAGTAAGCCAAAAACAAACAGGCTAGCAGGGCTTCAAAAGGTTCTTTGTCTTTATTGTAGAAAACTATTTAAAAACATCCAAAAGATTCCTAGAAGCAAAAAATGGTAACAAGATAATAATAATAATAAAAAAAACGAGTATACAAAAATTAACCCATTCATATACATAAAAAAGAAATCATTGAAAAAGTATAGTAGTGTGTCCAAAACTGTAAATGCTGTCTGCAAATATAACAAGCTCAGATATAAAAATCATCAATACGCACTGCAGGAAATGCTAAACCCAGAAAGACAAAAGAAGTTTGTTTACAAAACTGGATGTAAACATATTTTATGCAAGGAACTGTAAACAAAAAAATAGTTGTTTAAGAAGAATGTTGGAAGAGGTTACATATCTTAAATCTTTCTTGGTTAAGTGCGGCAGATGTCATAAGAAGCTTGCTGACCCTCAGGACTGAATGAGGGAGCTTCAGTTATTCAGACTTAATCTCTAGTGACTAACATGTTTTAGCTGGGTGGTGCTAGAGAGAAAAATATTATTTTGACCAAGTGTACAAACAGTAAAGACAAGGCAACATACAGGTAGGAATACCAGCCATGCTACTGCCTCCATAAGCTTAACATTGGTCTCTAACCAATATTTTATTTAGTAAAAAAACAGCCAAGTGGCAACCTTAGATACAGGTCAAGTAAAAGTTTTTTTTTTATAAAAGACATTTAGCACTGTATGAATTTGAACTCAAAACCCATTACACTAAAACAAGCTGTCTTGCACTGCAGGAAATGCAAAAGCCATATTTGATTAAAAAAAAAAAAAAAAAACCCAAGATGCTTGTTGGAAAAATTGGATGTAAACGAAGACATTTCATGCAAGAAACTGTAAAATCATTGGAACTACAAAGATAAAGAGGTTGTCTGCTACATGGGAAGAGGCTGTTAGAAAAAAAACTTTCAAAATGAGATTACCAAGAAATATTAAGATGCATATAAACCAACTCATCAAACCCTAGGATTAAACCAGGGATCTTTAGCACTTTAGACTATCGTTCTTACCCCTGTTATCTTTTAGCTGAAGGGCTGGTTTGAAAGAAAATGTAATCTTCATTAGAACAAGTGTGCTTGCAGTAAAGCAGAAAAAGTATAAACTAAGTAACTATTAGACTCTGTATGGATTTGACCTTAAAACCCACTGCAAAAGATGACCACACCACATAAAACATTCATATCATTTAGGCTGTGCAACATTATGAAGCAATTGATTGATGTTTAGGCACAATCTTTTTTCACACCAAATTGTTTTACGACCTCCTAAAAAAGCACAACAAAATAACTTTTCAGTCATTCATTTAGGTTGAATATATAGCAATTTGATGTATAGAGGCCAATTTCCCCCTCAGCCTAAATGATACCTTCATATAATTGGAATTTATCCATTTCCCATGTTCTTCCTTTAAAAATGTTCAATGTAATAATGACTCACACATTCATTCTCATAAAACCAGTCTTTCTAAAACCGAAACTCTTTATATTCATTGGTGTATCTCATATGCTTTCCTTATATTAAATCACACGGACTGATGATCACTGGAGCCCAAACTTTTAACTAATAGGGCTTGCTTCCAAGTTGCCATCTCAAAAAGTTTCCGTTTAGCCTACCGTATTTGCTCAAATATAAGACTACGTTTTTTTCAGAGCAAATGCTCTGAAAAAGACCCCCGTCTTATATTCAAGGTCGTCTTATAATCTGACCTCAAATAGAGGTCAGATTATAAGACTGGGATCCAGGTCCCCCGCAGCGCTTCAGGGGACCTGGATCCCCCTCGCTAACAGCCGGTGGATGTCTGCGCAATGCGTGCAGACATCCTCCCCTGCCGCCCGGCACTACCACCGGGACTTAAATGTCCTTCCGGCTTCATCATAAAAGTCCCGGCGGAAGTGCCGGGCAGCAGCAGAGGAAGTCTGCGCGTATTGTGCAGACATCCTCTGGCTGCCTCCACTAGCCACCAGGGAGAGAGAGAAAGACAAGGGGAGGGGAGAGAAAGACAAGGAGAGGGAGGGGGGGGGGGAGAGAAAGACAAGGAGAGGGAGGGGGGGAGAGAAAGACAAGGAGAGGGAGGGGGGGGAGAGAGAAAGACAAGGAGAGGGAGGGGGGGGGAGAGAGAAAGACAAGGAGAGGAAGGGGGGGAGAGAAAGACAAGGGGAGGGAGGGGGGAGAGAAAGACAAGGGGAGTAAGAGAAAAGTTTTGGAGAAAGAGAGAAAAGTTGGGGGGGAGTGAGACACAACGTGGGAGGGGGAGAGAGATAACACGGGGGGGGGGGGGGGAGAGAGACAACGTGGGGGGGGGTGTGTGTGTGTGTGTGTGTGAGAGAGAGGCAGCATTGGCACATAAAAGGAAATTAAAACAAGAAATGCATTTGTTTAATATCATAATTTTAATTAAATATTAAAAAGCAATTTACATGTGAATATATACAAGTTAAACGTTTTTCCTATAGGGAAGTCTTATATTCAGGCCTTTAGTTTTTTTCCTAAAGGAATATCCAAAGGGGGGGGGGGGGTCTCTTATAATCAGGGTTGTCTTATATTCGAGAAAATACGGTATACCTCTACTTCTGTCCAAAATAATGTTTCCAGTTCACATCAGGCAGGTTAAATTCACTTTTGAAAATAACGCCACCTTTCGTGCTATATTTACTTATTGTTCCACTAGTTTATCTAACTCTTTTCCTTGTGCAGAGGTCTGCAGTTTACACCCATTCAAGTGGCCATTTTATTTTCAAATGCTTAAAGGGACTCTGTAAACTAAATACTGTTTATCATGTGCATGAACAATATTTAGGTGACTGAATCCCTTTAAGTCACCCACAGAAATTCTGTTTTCATTAGTAGTTTGTGGGGTACATTTTATGCTATATTTTATTTCCACCTCCTCTGACTTTTTATTTTATTTTTTTACATATACAGTAACCTCATCTTAGTATGACCCAGTCATTTTGTTTAATTTTTTTATATCCCATATATCAGTAACTGCAACTAAATCTGTTATCATTTACCATTATACCCATAAAGTTCACGAATATTATTATCTAAATTGCAAGCACTTATAAACATGACATAACATTATTATTTATTTAAAGATACATGTTATAGGCAATGTCTGTCCATAGCTTCAGGGGTTGGGAGGCAAGTGGACTAATGTGTTATTACCATATTGCCCAACTTTTCCTTTTGAGAATGATACAGACCATATATATATGTATATATACATATATATATATATATATATATATATATATTTTATACAGTTTTTTTGTTTTGCCAGTTAGAGATGAGACACAAAAGTCAATTTCTTCATCCTGACACCATCTCCCTATTTGTTTTATGTTATCCACAAGCAAAGCTTCAGAGTGCTGGCATTATCTAATATGAAAAGTACAGGCTTGGGACTTTCACATTTTCCAAGACTCCTTTTTTTTATAATAATGCGGTGTCAATACCACAGAGACTCTGTAACCCATTTCCCATTGCTAAGAACTGTGGCACTACATGATTATCAGTGTGAGTGCGGTTAACAGAATTTACAAAATCTCAGACATCTAGATGATAATTTCCTTATACAATACATAATAATGTCACGGATAATGTACGGATCAGACAGCATCTAAACAAATGTTTGAACATGAGACCAATGCCAAAAGACTTTAAAGTAGAAATGATTGAAGAAAAAATGTAAAGCTGCGCACTTTACGTATAGCTTAAAAAAAAAAAAAAAAAAAAGTGTAAAATCTCTACCAACTTACCTCACAAATATCTTCAAATACACAAATTCGTTGTACTCTGCGTATGCTACCAAGCTGGCATTATACAACATCTTGGTCAGACTTCTCAAACTGGTATCACACTAAATGTCCTTCAAAAGCCGATGGCACTGGGGTACATTTACTTCCTGTACTATGAGCCTTATCTATACCCAATTCTAACCAAGAAAACCTATTAGGCTAAAATACAGTTATTCTTTAAATTAACACCATCATTTCAATATAGAAAACCTTTTTATGATTGCAGTAGAAAATTATTAAACCTATACACAAAGTTTAATGGCATCACTAGTGCAAGGGATTCTGGGTATGCTGACTCACCTGGGATGTTTAGATAAATTCAACAATACTCTGACTTCATCGTGGAGGGGGTTTCCCATTGCTTTTACTTCAGCACAACTGGTATTTGACTTTCATGATTAGAGTATGGTAGTTGAATACAAAAACTGAAGAAAAGGCATACATCACTTCCACAAGTTTATTGCCTCCATCTCTCTGCATCAAAGAATTTGTTTGAGAACGAATATGTGAATCCAGGGAGAAATGAATTGTTTCAACATTTTGGGGCTAGGTTGGTCAAATGTTGTAAGCCACATTCAAGCCATAGCAATTTCTTCTTCTGGGTGGAGTAATGGGGAATACATTCTATAATACAGTCATAAGTTCATTTGGAAATGATGATACAATCTTCTCTACTCACTAACAAAGGTGACACACTTCCTTGTTACCAGCTAACTTCATTAAATCAACTGGTAACCAACAGATAAGATATAAATCTCAACAGTGAATTAGGGTTGCTCCCTTATGCTTCTATCCAATGTAAATATAAAACATTATTAAATTGTATATAGCCCGGGAAATGAAAACTTTTACGTCCAAGAGTCAAATAAGAAACATTAATGAACGTATTTTTAAACTTACATTGTCGATGAACATTTCTACTTGGTTCTATATGATGTTTGCTATAGTTCATATACCAATGATGTCTAAACTTGGCAGTGCAGATGTTAGAGAATTATGGGATTTGTAGTTCCCAATCAGCCTTGGGGAGGGTTCGGAACCATAAGTAGTCCCCAAACATCTGCAAAGCCAAAGTTAATCATCACTGTCATATAATTTCCATCATCAAACAAGCTTCCACCCCTTTGGTAACAAGGATCATATAGCAGAAGGCATTGGAAGCCCTGGCATCAGTTATACAACGACTTTTTACATGTGAAGGTCTTAAAACACTATCTGTCCTAGACAGCTAACTAAAATGCATATTAATATAAAGCAAGGGTTGGCATCATTGTACAATGATTGCATTCTTACCAATATACATTAAACTTAATTTTTACTTTTCTACTATTGAAATAAAGCACTAGTGGCATATGCGATGTAACCCTGGTGCACAACAGAGAACAGTACATTTAAAACAATAGTACATTTCAATTCAAAGTAGACAAGCTTGGATTTAATGCATGTACACTTTGCCAGAACAAGACTAAACATTTCAAATTCAACACACCTGTTTGAGATCTATACCTGCAGTAAGCCACTCATTTGAAAAGTGAATGCAAAACTCAAGTGGTTTATTATAACATACATGAATTTAATACGTTCAATCAAAATTAAGACTTTTCTTTAAGGATGGTTTTAAAAAATGTCATTGGTCAGTATCTTGAATGGTGCTTACCAACAGGTGGAGCATGTTACATCCGTTTGTGTATTTTTAACATACTTTATTATTTCAGAATTGTTTTATTTGGTCACTAAACATTAAAAGGGACATTTACGTCAACATGTTTTTACTGTGCAAGTAGAGGACAAAAATGATCTATACATTGTGTTGGCAAAATTTCCAAACAAAACCCTTAATTGGAAAACACATGGGTTTTAAATGTACAGAGTCTCCTGTTTAGGACATCATTTGTGGCATGATATGTAAACTAACTAGTTTTCAATGGGAAATTTACAATGTGCATATCAAGCTGCAGGTGAGGTCGTAGACAGAACGATCCATAGATGCATTTAAAATACATTTTCTCCTAATTTGGGCATTTACTTGAAATTCTGCTAAAATCAATGTAAAGATAGTCTTCAATCTTTTATGATTGTCAACATTCACAGTATAAGCTATGATTATGTAATGCAGTTACAAATATTGTTATTGATCCATTAAAAACAGTAAAAAAAAAAAAAACTTTAGTTAACCTTAATAGTTTCTACATTTTCTCCCGAGTTTAGATATATGCACATTTACATGCATTTCTGTTTTTGCAATAACCAAAAAGTGACCTTTTGACCCCAACTCATCTGTAACCCTAGATCTAGGGTTGGCTTTTTTCAATGCAATTTTGCTGACTGCCTCTTGGGGAAGTCAAGCAACAAAGCGGTGGAAGTGATTTCTGATCAATCCTATCATTCTTGCCAGATACGGGGAAAGCACCCTATTGGAGGCGATGCTGCTTTCCAATATGGCACCCCCAAAATCACTGCATGGGGTAATCGCAGTGCCCTAGAGGGGAATATTTTTGTGCTGCATGATGCCTTGACATTGAGATAGCAACACCAGCAAAACATAGGCAGTAATCATACCAAATAGGTCTATGGTGTTGGTAAGTGATGTGTTTTTCACGACATACCTTGTGTCTATCACTTAAACATGAATTATAATGTAAATGTGGAGAATATCCAAAACACATTGTTTGCAGTAAGATTCTGCAGTGCTTCCCATTTTATGACATAACTTCGTGGCTTGACATGTAAATGGAAATGCTTAACTTGCATATTAAGCCAGAGTGGATGTCATAAATAATATTTCCTAATTTAAGAATTTGCTTTAGATTTTAACAATACAATACATGGATCATTTTTAAATTGCTCCATTCTCTACAATGTACTCTGCATGTACAATATAAACAGTGTTTAGGTGACCGGGGAATAGCATTTTTGCAGTATTTTTGCAGTAGCACTAAGAAAGTTTCATTCCAAAACCTACTCCAGAGATGCTATCATGATGACTGTACACAATTCATCATTTGAGGTATACGGAATACTAAAAATGTGCATGTTTCATAATGCAACACACATTAGAGCCAGGATATTTTGACCAATGAACCACAAGTCAGTGATTTATATTTACCATTTTTAGGAGCTCAAAGAGAAAAAACCATTGAAACAGGTCAGATTCTTTTTCATATGATGCAGTACTTACCTAAAAATACATTTTTCATACCCTGTAGGTAGAATTGCCCAATCGTAAACTAAGGCCAATCGGTGCATTAAAACAATGCAGGACTCCATTAAACAATTAAAACTTTTTATGGATTGGCCTACTGGTGACCTGTAACCACTGTTTGTACTCAGATACTTTGCATTGTGCAATGTGTACTGGGTTAGAAAGATTTCAGCTAAAAACTGTTCACAGGTTTATGGCAAAACCTTGTGGCTTCATATCCAAATGAACTTCAACAGAGAATATATAATTTGCTCTTATGACAAGCAATAAAACTTGATCGTTATAGTTGCTTGCAATTCGGCCAACATAAAATTTTGAATCCCTTAGTGGCATTACTTTTTGGCCTCGTCTCATCCTTGGTGACAGGCTGTTTCGGAGATGTTTATCTGTTATCCCCCCCCCCCCCCCTTTTTATTATTTACCACACCCACACTTTTTTTTTCTTCAACAGAATGGTTTCTTTTGATACCATTATTTTGATCATATCAAATTTAACATATAAAAAAAAAATGGTGAAAAATTGGAATAAAAAAAAAAATAAAGTCTGACATTTGAAAAATCTGATACTCTTCTACAAAAGCAAATTAAAAAAATCCTGCTAAATAGATTCTAATATTTGAAAATCACCCGTTATTTGTTTTACTTTTTAAATTCAAGTTACAGGGCAAAAAGTAGAGGTAGTGAAATGCCATTTCCCCCCTCAAAATTAGTAATCAATGCCTAAGCAGTGATCTATAGCAAGGAAGGGGTTAATAGCGCTTAGAAGAGCCTTTGCTATACTGTAATAAAATACAGTAAAGAAATGAACCCCTAAAAAAAACACATACAGCAATCAATGGCACAGAAGGGGATGACACAGGGAATGGCTTTTATAAAGGCCCTCAAGTCTTGCAATTTTATTTACAAAGTGTAAGTAAGGAGAGGGAGGCAGAGCCAAACAGGTCAGATCAATATCTGTAAATATTGATCTGACACCAGGTGAATGGTGATTCTTATCTGAGCAACCAAATGCCTTTTACTTTCATTGGCTGTTCCTTGATTAACATATCAGAAAGGCAATCTGTAACAGCCTCAGAGCAAAGAAAGCTCTGGGGGCTCCAGACACTCTTGCCCTTGGAAAGGCAGATCCATCTTGGTCTTGCAAATAGTGGCAAAGATCTGGACCCTGTAATTTATTTGTTAGTGTTGCCGACTGCCTCGACATTGCTTTCAAAGCTCCCTTTAACGGTCTGCGCCATATGTCTTTTACACAGGCGAATGTAATCTGTCGGTGGAGTGATCTACAAGTGCCCAGACATGTTTTTTTAGTATTGCACAATGCCTCAACATAGAGGCATTGTAGCAATACTGTTAAAGCACAGGAAGCATTATTTAATTGTATCCTGTGCGCATTGTGCCTGGTACATCCTGTCGGCAAGGGAGTTTCTGCCTGGAATGTCCATTGTCACGAAGGGGTTACTACATCCCCACTGCAAACACTATTTAAAGTGACACTTTTAAAAAAAAAATTTTTAGAAGTTAAAAACAAGTACCTTAAAAAGGATATAGAAGTACAACTGGGAAAAAAAAAAAAAAAAAAAAGAGTTGTGTGGCTCTAAGTGACAAAGTCCCTTTAACTTGAGATCACATAACGGAAAATGGAGATTTTACACTATGAGCAGCTATATGGTTTTGTGTTTGACCAGGAATACTAAAGCCATTCAAATGGCCTTAGTAATTTCTGTTTGTAAACAAAAACAAAAAAAGAGCAAGCACAAGGAACCACGCAGCATTAATCACAAACATGACAATATTACCTGTTGAATTGCAGAAAGGTAAAAGTACAAAAGGTTAAAGTCTTCAGGACCAGAGAGTGATGGGCTTCAGAACAGCAGCATCTTAAATAAGAATCTAGTCACACTGATGTTGGCAGATGCAGTGTTATTAATGGTTTACATGCATCTTAACAGTGAAAAATTGCACATTTTTACACTACTCATGATTTATACATTTAGTTTAAAAAAATAATCTTAAAAATTGAATTACTTTTTTAAAAACCAGAAGGAAATATTGTGCATTAAATAGTTTTTGAATTACATATTAACCCACGCCTGTTAAATAAAAAGCACAACTATTCCAGAGAGTATGCAGAGTAAATTGAGGAATTTTATGGGTTAGGCGCATCTAAACTAAAATGTTTATTTTTAGATAATAGACAAAGCTTATGTACTTACTTTAGAGAGCAGTCGGGGGGGGGGGATGACTTAAACATGCAAAAACATATAAAAGTATATGATGTTCTGTTCCTTACCATATGGACCTTAAAAGATCATCATAAGGAAATAAATCTTCTTTCCTCTCCATAACATGCGTGTGTACAAATAACAGTAGTGTAATATGTATATATTTTGAATTATACAAAGTGACCCATGATTAACATTACAATAAAAGGCAAATACAATAGACCGTAATAACTTTCAGAAG
The DNA here is from genome assembly GCA_036172795.1 of Pelodytes ibericus. Lineage (NCBI taxonomy): Eukaryota > Metazoa > Chordata > Amphibia > Anura > Pelodytidae > Pelodytes > Pelodytes ibericus. Next base: position 98,147,517 of record CM069863.1, read on the forward strand.
GCACTCGACAGAGTGCACAAGGTGCAAATGTTTTTATGTATACAAAGTTTTGTTACAACACTTTAAAACTGTGTTCTGGGAGAGTTACCATTTTGGAAGGTGCATTAACAAGTTCTCTTCAAAGGGAGGAAAAAAAAAAAAAAGACAAATCTAGTTGTCTAAAAGACAATTCACTGTACACATTTTATTTACAGTTTTGTACACTGTCTTAATATGAATTGTGACTGCTTTGCTACTTGAGCCTTTTTTTTTTTTTTAACCAAAGCAAAATATAGGTCTAATACAATGTGTTAAAATACGCCATAAAAAATAAAAAAAAATCCCACAAAACAAAAACATACTATTTCTAGTAAGGAATGTCATTATGGTGTACATTAAAAAATGAAATTAAAAAAATTGTAAAAAAAATCCACAATTTAAGAAAATCACAAAACATATCACGGATTCTACTGAAACGCATAAACTTGCAAAGCTTTTGTAATGTCATACAAAAAGAAAATAGTATAAAAAAGGAAGAATGGTTTCTAAACGCACAAAATAACACTTTTATTTAACCCATTTGCTCTTTTTTCCCCAGATCCACCACCAATTGTTACATGAGCTTAAAAAAAAAAATTAAATCAGAATATTACTAATGTTATCAAGGAGGGATACAAATAAATTAAACCTAGCAGCCTTCAGCACAAAAACAGCGGGAACAATGCTGTTAAAATAAAGCAACAAAATAAAAAGTAAAAACAAACCATGAATCGCTATAGAAGTTTCAATGCATTTTAATCCTCCGCCTTGCAAAATCAGCAAACTATTGTAACTGCATACAATGCAAATATAAAGATTCCTTTTCTTGCGGGTGATGTGAGTGCACATTCTGGATAAATATTTCTGTAATAGCACTAGGGACTCTATTACAGATATAACCTGGGCAGCAATTGATATCTGGAGAGGGGGCCATTTGCTCACTGAAATGTTTTGATTAGATAACTTAATTTGCGAAAAAAAATAAACCAAAAACAAAAAGGGGAAAGGTGTTTTGAACATAGCACAAGACAAAAAGGCGAATGACTTTTCACAAATCTTAGCAATATTTAGGTGGAAATCAAATTTAAATGCAGTCCACTCTGCTTTTGTAGAGGCTTTGGTACAGATCCCAAGTTGCGATTGCTTGACGCAGTCTCCTATGAAAGAATACTCAGAAGGCGTCTTCTTAAACAACAAACCTATTTTTAGTGGTGGAGCCGCTCTTGGTAGCTGTGTCTGCATGGGACTGGTAACCAAGGACTGCTTTGGGAGGAAGTCCTAACCTTTCCTTGTAAACCCTCCTATTCAAAAAAAAAAAAAAAAAAAAATAATTCTTAGGACAAAGAGTACATTTGTAGGTACAGTAACAAAAGAAGTTCATTTTACAGTTAAACAAAAACCGCAGAAGTGAAAAATGGCCTCTGTCACTAAGGCGCTAAAACAGTTGAAATGTAAACCTGTACACATCCTTTTGGTGTTGCTTTTATAAGGTGATAGCACTATTTTACTGTATCTATTAAATTTAAAAAAAAAAAAAACTGTCAAGTCTAAGTACAATGAGTTAACTTACCCTATATGTGTAACAGCATCCCTGTTTTCACATTCAGTAGTCCAGATTGCTATTTTATCTCCTTTTGCTCTAACATTTACAACAGCTCCACATACATCTTCACTGTGTTCATCAAAGGATTCTCCGATAAGGCACATGAGCTGTCAAACATAAGTAAAAACTAAAATCTTGGCATACATTTTTTTTTTTTTTACACTCAACGACAAATTTAAGAAAACCCCTCCCAAACAGCCGGAGAGCCACATATTGCCAAGCTACTAGCATCCAAATTGTACGTTTATGATATTAATGAAACATATTGTGTAATGTGTTCTAGGCAGTTAATGAAGTACTCGAAGACACAGGTTCCCATGCTTTTTTAGATCACATAGCAACGCTTCCAATTTTTATGAATTTCTTACCCCACCATTGAGCCATATCAGCGCTTGGTTATCTGTGACTTATGTGGACTTTTAATGGAGTTTCTGCGCTTTTAAACACTTAGCCCACTCCGTTTGTGAATCAGTTACTGGAACAAAGCATACTGAATCGACACTTTGCCTTAACTACTCATGCACCCAACATACCCTAAAGTTGGGAAACCCTGATCAAGAGATTTTTGAGCAATGTGAATTTTGTCTATGAACGAGATATCAAGCACCAGTGTCAAATGGCCACATGAAATTCTCAACAGATATAATGCATAACAGAGTAACCAATTCTATTTAATTTGGACTAGGACTGCATTCTGGGAGTAGCCAGAATGTAAATGCAAATTCACTATGTTGATAACTTGCTCTCAATTACCTAGATTGTTTAATTTTCACTAACTATGGAATCATGCATATTACAAATTGTAACTACTTTGTTATTACTGCAATTGTTGCAACTGTCATTGGACTGCAATAGTGGTCTTCTAGATTTGAACTGCACATTAAAAACTGTATTTGCTTGTTACATGTTAGTAAACTAAGTAGGTTCTGAGTAAAGCTTGTACACAGACCTGTTCATTCACCATTTAATGTTGGAGGATAGTATCAGTAGTATCAATGAGACTCATTTGAATCTACTTTCTTTGTCCTCCATATAAAGTGTGTAGACCTTCAAGGAAAACACTAGAGAAATACTAACAGATTCATAAACATACCGTTTCTAACCAAAAGCGATCTAAGTCATTTCTTCTTTGCTGCTTGTTTAGCGTAATTAACCATCTTCCTCCACGCTTGTTCTTTTCATCTTCCCACATAGGTTCAATACCGTCCTATTTGGATAAAAAAAAAAGGTTAAAAAAAAAAAAAAAAAAAACATAAAAAAAAAAAAAAAAAAAAAGCTAAAACCAAAGAAGATTGTCGTTTTGGCTTTAGCAGCTACTAAGTAAAGTTACTAGTACCTACCTTGAAGAGCGAGTAGTCACAACCGGACATTAAGTTACTAGACAACTGGATATGATTGTATAGCCTGGATGGGGAAATATATTGACACATTAGTATGAACCAAGATTATGTTGTAAAAGAAAATTCTGTACTGCCAGAATTAATACATATTCAGGTTTAAGTGAAATAGAAGAGTGTTGCACAATAAAAAACAGGTACTTATCCCAATAATATGGAAGAGCTGATAATCTCAGGTACATAGAAAAAAAAAAATAAAAAAAACACACACATACAAATGTGTATATCTGTAAACACAATAGTAAGTATTTATCCAGACCCTCCTGGAAATAAACTCACTCAGACTAGAGCCTTTATATTGGCTCTAATTTATGCGTGTTATGGGACTATCCGTCAGAGTGCAGCCTCAGGTAGTAGTTTTCAGTTGCATTGCTAGTAGTTAAGATTTACACAGAAACTTCAACACATATACATGGTCAGGATATGCTGTGGAAGGGATGGGAGAAGCAGACTACTACTATCTGAGCCTGCACCCTGACGGATTGTGGGGATTATAGTCCCATTACATGCATAAATTAGGGCTAATATAAGGGCTCTAGTCTGAGTGTGTTCATTCTCAGGGGGGCTGGATAAATACTTACTATTGTGTTTACAGATACACATTATTTGTTTCTATTTATGTTTTTTCTATGTACCTGAGATTAACCCTTTAAGGACCAGGGATTTTCCTGGGCCAAGGACCAGAGCGTTTTTCAATTTTTAATACGCGGTTTTTGAAACATAAATTTCCTCTCTCTCATTTAACGTACCCATACAAGTTATATGTTGTTTTTTAGAGGACAGTTAGAGCTTTCTTTTGATACCCTATACATAAAAATGATTTACATTTTAGTATTAAAAAATACATATAAAAGAGGAAATTTTGGAAAAAAAAAAAGTTTTTCCCCATTATTTTCCCAATAATAAGCTACATAACTAGTGCAACACTAACCCACTTAACCCCCTAATTAACTAATAAAAAAAGAAAAATATTGGTTCCCAAACCCCCATAACAAAAAAGACAGAAAAAAAAACTCTGAAGAGTGCGATGTCAGATCAGTAAAATTCATGCAACAGGCATGCAGGGGTTAAATTTTATTAAATAAATATTAAAATTACCTTTATTTATTCAAAAAAACTTTATAAATTGTAAAAATAAAAAAATATGTTAAAAAAAATAAATAAAACTAAATGAGGGCCATAAAGTGGAAGGAAACTGATCACAGTTAAAAACTGTGATCAGCAATGAAAGGGTTAATTTTTTTTAAACCTATGTATATGTAATTAATTTATTTTTACTTACAGGTCACTCTCTGTGCTTCACTATAAGAATGTGAAGCACAGGGAGTGAATTAGAGGCAAAGTCAGTGTGTGAACACACTGACTTTGCCATCTAATTTGCATGTTATCGCGGTGATGACTAAATCACCGCGATCACATGCCCGGAAACTGACCGATCGGGTCCAGGAGCTTTGCCTCGGGTGCGAGGCTTAGTCCTGGACCCGTTGCAGACTAGCTGGCGGTGCCCACGGAGCGCACCGCCGGCTAGACTGCATGACGAGTTAACTCGTCATAAGGTCGCTAACGCTGCGGCTCTTATGACGAGTTAACTCGTCATAAGGTCGGGAAGGGGTTAACAACTGTTCCATATTGGGATAAGTACCTGTTTTTTATTGCACAAAACTCCTATTTCACTTATACATACATACATACATACATGTGTTTCTGGGTGACACCACTAGTGTGTGCAGCATTTCATTATATAATTTAACTTTTTCACTATTTCGGCTATATAATCTTCATATTTTTTGATTTGCATTTTTATATAACAAGAGCCTTTTTTCAACACACTTTATATATTCAGGTTTGCACAAAATCCCAGTACTGTAATCTCCCAAGAAAAAGTGCTTTAACTAGTACAAAAGTCTGTATAATGTGAATCAGCTGAAGTGTGCTATAGCCTTCCTTTGCACAAGTGACGGATGGAAAGCTGTGAAATTGCCAACTTCTATTCATAAAATCTCCTTTTTTTCATAGCCAGATCAAATAAACACCTTTCTGATATCAGATGTCACTTATGTAACTTTAGAGAGACCAGATATTTATAAACATAGATTTGTCAAGTGACTATCCGATATCTTCCCTCAAATCCCTTCCCTAGATTTTGGAAAGTAAACAAAGAGGTTTCTCGAAATCAAAAGAACAGGCTGTTTGGCTAATAGACACATTCAACCCCACCATTAATTATTTTTAACTGTAAAAATATTTATGAAACTAATCTTTCTCCAGAAGATAATTTTACAAATCTGTACGCTTGCATACTAAAAATGTTTCTACAGTGATGCTGAAAACCATTAATTTTAAATATTACTCTGTGACTTAACAGCACTGGGAAATATTGAAAATTCTGAAACCAGATGAAAGACTGCAATTTGGTGTTGATGTCAAAGCCATCTTGATCTTTTTCCCATAGACACTTTTCAGACTTGTAGTGAATATGCATCTCTGTTTAAAGCCGTCTCATTACTAAACTGGTTTAGAGACATCCCCAACCCCCTAAACAAACGTCAAGACTAGAGGCCGATTCACTACTGGCAAGTTAGTGAGCATTGTAAATAATGAAACAAGCCTGAGGAATGTAACCATTTCAACCCCTTTTACCACCTATAAAACAAATACCAACCATATAATTGTAAACATTTGCTGGCATTACTAGAACACCATAATAATATTCAAGCAATGAAACTACCTGAATCATGCCATATAATTCAAACCAACAAACATTTCTTACTTAAGTAGGTCATACTTACGCCCAAAAATCTTCAACAGTGTCAAACTTTGAAATTAGGCGAAGGTTTGCCTGCCAAGTTTTGCTTTTGTCATTTTTAAAGAACCAAAGGGCCCATCTGCAAAATAAAGAAACATTAACCCATCAGCATGTTTAGATCATACAGGTAGGATATTTAACCAGGAGAAGGGCTAAATATTGAAAGTACGAAAAATCTATACACTGTGTTAGCAGAACTGCAAGCTAAGGCATAAAATAGGTTTTAAAACATCTCTGTAGTGAATTGTGTAATTTGCATATCAAGTCACAAAGTGATGTCCTTAACATTTTCCATTTATTGCTCATTTTGATATTTGTAACCTATACACTTACAATAAATGCTATTTTTTTTAGGGTTTTTGGTTTATTCACTAAACAGTAAACTACCAAATTACATTGGCAATATATTTTATTGACCTTATTGACAGATAATGGTTCTTGCATGCCATTACTGTGAAGGTGTGGTCAATTAAGCAAATTCTGATTTATAGGGCTAAATATGACATCAAAATAAAGCCATGTTTTCTTGAAAAAATATTTATAGTTTGCTTGAGTACACTAAATTAGAAAATAATTACTGGTAAATACAAAACAAAAATCACTATTTTCCTTAAAAGGAGAATCCACTGTGAAAATTAACTACCTTTTTCTTTTATTCACATTAAAGATCATTCTAAAAAAGTATGCATGAATTAAAATTTGAGTATCTGTATTCTACATATAAACGTGTTAAGTGATAGGCACTATTTATAATAAAAATAAAAATAAAATTAAATAAAAATAAATAAATTATTGAAGTGCTGCAGACACTAGTGTAATTCCCCCAGGGTGACACAAAACAAAAGTAATAATAGTGATAAAGTGTTGCGCAGATCGGTGGTATAAATTCAAAAAAATGTATAAGTGCATAAATCAATAACACCAATATAGTAAAACAAACGATAAATAAATGATAAATAAACAAAAGAATATAAAATAAATATAAACGTGGAAATACTTATCAAGCCAAAGAATCAATATAGGAAATATAGATTCCAACCGGGTTGTACCCAAAACTGTTTTTCTTCCAAAGAGATTGTACATAAAAAGACAAAAAAACAGACATACAATGGGTAGTATTCACAGGTAGGGATTAGCTGTATATTTTCCCCCAAAAGAAACACGCTCACAGACAGACTGTCTTGAAGAAGTCGGAAACGACGAAACGCGTCACAGAAAAGGCCCGCTTCGCCTGAGGACACTTGAAAAATGCTAAAGACTACGGAAGAGAGGCACTAACAGGGTCCCCGCTGATAACAGACGGAGAGTGCACACCGCCTGTAAACACGCTGATCACGGGAGGACTGGTGACCTGCTCTCGCTTTTTCTTTTTGCTCTTACTCCCCGCTTTTATTTATTTATTTTATGGAGTAGTTATGTGTTTTTTAATATAAGCCTCACTATATATAGGGGCAAATAAATAATTTTTTATTACTGAATATACTCCATTTAACCCGTTTATTACCAATTCATCCCCTGGATAAAACGAGCTGGAACTTGGAGTTGACATCTACATACGTGGGATGGTGGGACTTGTAGTCCAACTGCTATATATACTTAGAGCCGGTACTTTTAGGCTCTAGAGTGTGTGAGTGTGTTTCTTTTGGGGGAAAATATACAGCTAATCCCTACCTGTGAATACTACCCATTGTATGTCTATGTTTTTTTGTCTTTTTATGTACAAATCTCTTTGGAAGAAAAACAGTTTTGGGTACAACCCAGTTGGAATCTATATTTCCAATATTGATTCTTTGGCTTGATAAGTATTTCCACGTTTATATTTATTTTATATTCTTTTGTTTATTTATCATTTATTTATTGTTTGTTTTACTATATTGGTGTTATTGATTTATGCACTTATACATTTTTTTGAATTTATACCACCGATCTGCGCAACACTTTAATCACTATTATGTATTCTACATATGTTTGAATTCCTCATATTTACAATTTTTCCTTCAAGTGTACAGGATTGCTGGCAGTGTTTTGTTAGACACAACGTTTACGTGTTACCCTACAGAATATGTGTTCAGGGGCTATATCAATAAATGTTAATGTAATGTTACAAGTCTGCCTAAAAAAAAAAAACTATTTTAGAAAATTGTCTGCACTGTAAACTATTGTCTCACCATACAGGACAGGTACAGTTCTCTAAATCAAGATGGTTTCAAGAGATGCTGTAGCTGAACATAAGAACCCACAGCATCAGAAATGTTAACTGGACAGTATATAATTGAAGCAAATTAGGTCTACCCAAGGATTTGAGTTCAATCAATTCCCATAGAAACGCTGCCAGACCACTTACCTGGCAGTTTTTTTTCCCCCCAACTTACACTTGGTTTCTATGGTACCTGTGTTTAGAACCTGTGAAATGGAATTCTTTTACACTAGGTATAAAAGCTGCTTGTTGCCTACTTGGTCAGCAAAGACCTTTTTTACCTGTTTTGTAGTGGATGCTTAATGTAGTTCTCGGGGTTTGCAATTTCCTGAACAATCACCGTTTTATCTTCTTCTGAAGCTTCGGGATTGACGTTGGTTTCCTATAAAATAAACAATGTTTAAATATAAAACAGTAATTGTTGATTGATGCAGACAAAGGATCAAATAATAAAAAACTAAAACAACCCCCTTTATTTATAATTCCAGCAAGCCAACATATTCCATAAAGAAATGTTTGTAATAAAAAGTAGATTACTGGAATACGTGTTCAATCTACTGTCAGAGTATGTTCTAAAACACACACAAAAAAAACACTGTAATACAATCAATACAGGTATTAAAAAGGAATTAAAAAAAAAAAAAAAAAAAAAAAGTTACTTCTGTTTAAACATTCCAGGCCTTTCATGCCTTAACTTTGCACTCCTGTACATAATAATGTAATCAGCCTCATTTACTTATACAAATATGTTGTGATAGGTAGTCCCTCAACTCGTTGCGCGTGGGAAAACTGTCCAGTACATCAAGACAGGTGATCGTATTATTCAAGGGATGGAGGCAGTTGGCAAAAAGTACAATAGTATCTTTTCTTTGTAATCGTGTGGATGTGAGTGTAATTTTAAATAACATTAAACTGAAAACTTTCCATCTATCCATTTGCAATTTGGCTATCACAGTTATTACAAATAAAAGTTGCATCAAATATCTGCCCACTTCCACAAAGCTCTAAACTCACTATTAATGAATTGACCAGTCCATTGCTCATTATATATTCCAACCAATGTGGTAGAGACAGGAACTACACAGTAAAATGTATAAGGAAACCAAACCATTATAAACTGTGAAGTTTTGCATAGGGTCTCATACTTGTAAAAACAGGATGTGACAAATCCAGGGAGATATGGCTCCCACGTTGAATTCTATGGAAGTCCCATTTCCCTGGCTCCTCAAAATAGCCAGGCTGGCCCCTGAATTAGTGTATCTGAATCTTAAAGGAGACTTTTAAAAAGGTCCCAAATTACTTTTTTCCCCCCTCTTCTTTAGTTTCTGTCACTTGTATTTGAATATTGTGATGTCATGCATGAACATTTACCTACTATTGGTCTCAAGTTATATCAGTCTGACAGGTGCAGCAGAACCTTATTACCTTGCTCCCTAGTAAACAATACAATGTCACTATTGAATACTTTGGGTGCTATCTAGAAAGTGTTTTCCTGTACCTTTAAACACTTTTTTCACGATAGTAGGAATTGAGTAGGGAATCTCAAACTTAAAGCCAAAGTAGCCACGATGGAAAATTATACAAATTAAGCTATACTTTTTCAACTCGACCTTAAAGGCACAGTCTAGTCCCCAAACTCACTTTGGTGCAAGATGGAGATTACTGCTTGTAAAGTGCCCAGCTTTTTTTCCCGTGTGATTTGATGCTGGCATTCTAACACAACTACCTTTTTTAATATTTGACTAAAGCCCTCCCCCCGTGATTACTCTGCATGTTTACTGCAGGTGTGGAAGCATCGATTATATAGACATGGAGCATATAAAGTTTTGTTTCATTTAGTCACTGCCTGTGCTCTTTGAATTGAATACATTTTGTGGACTGTGATACACTTTTGTACACAGTAGGATCTCTTAACAGATCAACACATTGTCTGATGACATCACTAGAGAGACAGGAAATTCTATTCATTGGAATTAAATTATTCTCATTGGTTCCTACAGCAACAAAACAAACAAACTAAAAAAAAAAACACAGACCTTTATTCATCTAGTGTGCGCAGTCCTGGTTTCCTGCAAACTGCTGTAATTTTACAATTTCATCTAGCAATATTTTATATTTTAAGTAATGCAAAGTGTAAAACATGCATTTTAAAATACACTGAAATCACATTAATATTTGGAAGATGCATTTTGGGCAATATGCAGTCCCTTTATGTTTGAAATTGTCTTGTCAATTCCCTCTTTCACGAATAAAGACTATGATCTTTAATATCTGCACATCATTACTTTAGATGTAACAGTATGTTAAAAACTTGGGATGTTCTGCTTTTGACCAACAGCAATAGAGTGGTAGTTATTTAGTACAAATCACCTCAGTGGTCTAACCTGGTAATATTTACCCGAGTAGCAGTAAAAAAAGGTCATGCTTAATCTTACTTAATATGGATGGCAAAATTAAAAGGGAAATATGGCCACACCACTAACTTGGCAGTTTTCATTACATGACTGTGGTACATCAATAAAAAGATGACATTGTCAATAAAAGGGTTCAAGTTTTAACCCCTTAACGACAGATGACGTGCCAGGCAAGTCACGGCAAATCGAGGACTTGCCGACAGGTGACGTGCCTGGCACGTCATGCACTAAACTGAGTAAAGAAAGCGACCAGCGGTCGCTTTCTTTACTCTAACGGTGTTGCTACAATGCCTCTAGGTAGAGGCATTGTGCAACACCCCCCAAATGTGCAGGGGCGCGCTACGATCACTCCACGGAGTGATCGTAGCAGCCATTTAAAAATGGCTGCGCCCGCTGCACACATGTGCTTAGAAAGCGAACGATCGTTCGCTTTCTAAGCATCTCCGGTGTTGTTAAAGTGCCTCGCCAGCGAGGCACTTAACAACACCTTGATGCTCCCCAGAACCGATGGTGGTCGCTCTCCTGAGCGACCCCATCGGCTCAGTAGAAGGGAACGCTGCCTGTACAGGCAGCGCTTCCCTTCTAATGGCAAGAGCATCGGAAGTGAAAGTATTTCACTTCCGATGCTCTAGGGGGAGCCAATCGATGCCGGCACAACAGATCTATGTGATCTGTGTGCAGGCATGTATGGTAAGTGCTCTGATGAGCACTTACCATACAGTCAAAGGCAATATTAGCAAATATTGCCTTTGACAAGTATTGATCTGCCTCCCTCACCTTACTAGTTATAGTAAGGGAGAGAGACAGATCAGATAAAGTAAAAAAATAAAATAAAATAATAAAAAAAATATTTAATAACATTTTAAACACCAAGGGCTTTTATAAAAGCCATTTAACCCCTTCCCTGCCATTGATCGCTGTGTACGCAGTGATCATACACAGCAGCACATTTTTTGCTGTCTGTGCATTTTTTAGGGGTTCATTTTTTTTTTTACTGTAATTCATTACAGTATAAAAAAAAAGCTCTTTTAAGAGAGATTAACCCCTTTCTTGCTGTAGATCACTGCCTAAGCAGCGATCTGATGCAAATGCAGCAATCTTGCTGCAGAAGCATTTTACATTTTTTTTTAACTTTTTTATTACACCCGTCACGTGTTAATTATACCCGCTAGGGGACTACGTTTAACGTAAAAAAAATTTTTTTTAGCTGTCTGACCGCATGTATAGCGATCAGTAACAGCTGATAAGTGACAAAGGCGGGTTGGCGTTTGCTCAGATGAGCATCACCATTCGTATGGTTAGATCAATATTTGAAAATATTTGATCTGACCCGTGTAGATCTGCCTCCCTCTCACTTGAGTTTTAGTGAGGGAGGGAGACAGAGCTGTATAATGTAAGTTTTTAATTATAATATATTTAATAAAATTGAGACCCAAAGGCTTTTATAAAAGCCGTTTCCAGTATTTAACCCCTTCCCTGCAATTGATCGCTGTGTACGCAGTGATCTTACACAGCAGCACATTTTTTGCTGTCTGTGCATTTTTTTTAGGGGTTTTTTTTTTTTTACTTTGATTTATTAAAGAGCTTTATTTTAAGAGCTATTAACCCCTTCCTTGCCGTATATCACTGCCTAAGCAGCGCATATGGTCACTGCCTAAGCAGCGCATATGGTCACTGCCTAAGCAGCGCATATGGTCACTGCCTAAGCAGCGCATATGGAGCAATCTAGTCGCAGAAGGATTTTTTTTTGCTATCAGCATTTTTTTTGTCAGACTCGCTAGGGGTTAGTTATACCCACTAGGGGATTACGTGTATTCCTTTTGAAGCTGTCTGAACGCGTGTATAGCGATCAGTAACAGCCGATCAGTGGCAAAGGTGGTTTGGTGAGTTCTCAGATGAGCATCACCATTCGTCTGGTTCGTAAATATTGTTCTGACCCATATGGATCTGCCTCCCTCTCCTCACTTGAGTTTTAGTGAGGGAAAGAGACAGATCTGTATAACATAATTTTTTAATTGTAATAAACTAAATAAAATGTTAAAAAATTGTGAGTCCCAAGGGCTTTTATAAAAGCCATACCCTTTGTGTAGTGTATTAACCCCTTCCCTGCCACTGATCACTGCACAGCAGAACATTTTTTCTTGTCTGTGCATTTTTAGGGGTTAATTTTTTTGTACAGTACTACAAAGGCTCTTATAAGAGCTATTAACCCCTTCCTTGCTCTACATGTTCAAATTCCAAGTTTGAAAATCAAAAAGCGCACCTCTCAAATGTAGCCTTTCAACACCCAACAAAGCTGACAAAGCTATGCATGGGTGGTATCCCTGTGCTCGGGAGATGTTGCTGAACATATATTGTGGTATTGTTTGTCAGTGACACATACCGAAATATGTGAATTTGTGTCTAAAGTACAATGTATGTGGGAAAAAATACACAATAAAATGACTACCACAAACTTTGACAAAGGCTGGTGGTAGACTTAGTGCATGGAAAGTGTTAAAATACCACCATTTGAAATAGCGTAGGGTGTCTACTTTTACAAAATATATGCTTTTTGGGGTAAAATACACTGTCCTACTTTAAAAAAAAGTCCCAAATGAAAGATGGGCTCAGGCTGGCTACACGTCAATATTCCAAGTTGAAAATGCGCACCTTCACAATGTGGCCCTTTTAGCTCCCAAACAACCCAACAAACCTATGCATGGGTGGTATCCCTGTAGTCAGGAGATGTTGTTGAACACATATTGGGTTATTGTTTGGCAGTGACACATACCAAAATCTGTGAATTTATGTCTAAAATACAATATTTGGGGGAAAAAAAAACACACAAAAATTACTACCACAAACTTTGACAAAGGCTGGTGGTAGAATTAGTGCATGGAAAGTGTTAAAATACCACCATTTGAAATAGCCTAGGGTGTCTACTTTTAAAAAATATATGGGTTGATGGGGTAAAATACACTGGCTGGTTTCAAATATGTCCCAAATGGGACATGGGTGCAGGCTGTCTGCATGTAAAAATTTCAAGTTGGAAAACAAAAAACTGCACCTCACAAATTTGGCATTTTAGCCCCCAAACAACCCAACAAACCTATGCATGGGTGGTATCCCTGTACTCAGGAGAAATAGTAGAATCTATTTAGCATGTTTTTTCGTTCGCTATTGTCGATGAGGAGAAGTTGTTTCAAATAAAAACAAAGAAATTTGTGTATTTTTTTACCATATTTTTTTTTTTTTTTTAATAATATGATAAGATATGATCAAAAATATGGCATCCATAGAAAGCCCTTTTTGTCCCGATTAAAACAATATATAATATGTGTGGGTACAGCAAATGACGAAGAAGAAAATTACTGCTAAACACAAACAGCACAGAAATGTTAAAATAGCCATTGTCCAGAAAGGACAAAAATGTTTCAAAGGCTCTGTCCTTAAGGGGTTAATATATGCCAGGCAAGAAAACAAAAAAAAATAGTTTCATATATAAAAAATGCCCTTATAATGAAGAGGGGGTTTTATCAGCAACGCTGAGGAAGCTTAACCTGTCATTGGACAATAATATATGCAGACAGCCATGCTGTAGAAACCGAAAATACAGATTTGCTTCACAGCATCTACCAATGCAGATTTCACTGTTTCCACACAATGCTTTCACCTACAGCACATTTCAAAAACATCTAGAATGATCTAATACAACCCAGCAACAGTTTTTTTTTAAAACACTGGCCAGGAACAGCTGTTGAAATATAAAAAAAAACATGATACATACACTAGGAGACTACCAAGTAAATATTATCAAACTAAACATCAAACTTATTTACAATAGTTTTTAGAACAACATTGAAGTCATGCAAAAAATTCTGGAATGTATCTTTTCCATTTCACTCTGCCAAATGTAAAATCTTATTTTATGGTTCTCATTCTGCAGTGACTTTGAGCTGTCAGGTGTAAGGATTAAAGGCCCATTCAATGTATAAAAAAAAAAAAAGAAAAAAAAAAAAAGGCGTAAACTGACATCTTCAAATTAAAATGAAGTATTGCAAAAACAAAAAGCTTCTGTGTGGTTTCTTCCAGATTTTGATCCCTCCCTCTGGTTTTAAAACGGGCAACTTCTTTCGCTGGAATAGCCATCTAAAGCAATGTAGATTTAAATTTTCTTCCTTAACATGTCATTTGTAATGAAATCTGACACAACAATCTGTGTAAAGCTTGTCTTGTAGTGGCCATATGATGACCAACAACAAATGATCCATATTGCTTCAACAGAAAGGTGAGACCCATGCATTCTGCTGTGCAAACAGACCCACAAAGGGGAAATGAGTCCCAAGACTTGCGCACAAAGTGGAGAGAGGAGGAAACAAGACAATGGGTATTATGTATAAACACGGTGCACATGCAGATGGCGCCAAATGGTGGCACGATCGCGTGTGTGCCCATGTATAAAGCCAGAAGCTTACTTTAGGACTGTACCAGCACTTGCTGCGCCGACACAATAAATGTAAATAAAACAAAACTAAATTAAAAGCACCTGATTAGTGTCGGAGGTCATAGTACCGCACTGCAAATTGTCGGGAGTTGTAAAAAGTCGCTAGTGCCTTTTAAAAAAAACAAAAATAGAAAATCTTCTGACACTTTACAGCGTAGGTGGTTTAATACAAAATCCTGAATGTTGTGAATGAGAGTGTTATGTGTAGAAATAGCAAAAAATAGTGGTGCCATTATTTTTGTATATTTTACGATATGTCACGTGAATCCTAACAGCCTGCGTGACTGAGGTTCTTGGAGGGCCCGGGGGCCAGAAGACTCCCTGTGGACCCCTGACTGTGGATATATTTGTTTGGGGGTACACACTTTGATGGCACCAGTGAAACCCTTTTTTCAACTGGACTTCAAACACAGGCACACAGGATGCCAAGATGTGTACCCTTGGATCCAAATGTCTGTCCCATTCACTGTGTTTCCCCCAGGTTAAGATTGTATCCTATCCTGTAAACCCCTGTCATTATGTCACCTTCCCCATTGTCTTCATGTGAGTAATTCAGTGTCCTGTTGTACAGTCATGTCCCTCAATTAACAAGTTACTTTAATTGAGTGTACTCTGTATGTATCTGAACTTGACACCTTTGTGAGGCAGGATTTCCTCTTTGTATGTTCTTCTGTTAAACTGATTATGTTGTGTTCATTATGTGTCTTAATGCAGGGCTCGACAAACCCCGGGCGCCAGGTCGCCATGGCGACCTGGAAATTAAGCCTGGCGCCCGGGTGCCGTTCCCTACATGACCCCCTTGCTGCTGCCGTTCGTGTGTTAGTGGATTTTTGCAGCGCGAGGGGGAGAAGTCTGTGCGGATCGCGCAGACAGTAAGCTCCGCCCCCTCGCGCAACGCGTGTCTGAGTGCTGGGTGTCGTCACTTGACAACCCAGCACTCATCCGAAAGAGCAAGGAAGATCGGCTTCAGCACGAATGTTCCCCAGCCCTGCAATGAGGTAAGGCAGCAGGTGAAGGAACATTCGTGCTGCAGCCGTTCTTCCTTGCTATTTCGGATGAGTGCTGGGTTGTCAAGTGACGACACCCAGCACTCACAAGTTAAGACAGGGGGGGAAAAAAATAAACTTTTGTATGTGTGAGGTCTATATGTGTGTGAGGTGTGTATATGTGTGATGTGTGTATTTGTGAGGTGTGTATGTGTGAGGTGTGTATATGTGAAGGGGGGGGGTGTATATGTGAAGTGGGGGGGTGTATATGTGAGGTGTATATGTGAAGTGGGGGGGTGTATATGTGAGGTGTATATGTGAAGTGGGGGGGTGTATATGTGAAGTGGGGGGGGGGTGTATATGTGAAGTGGGGGGGGGTGTATATGTGAGGTGTATATGTGAAGTGGGGGGGTGTATATGTGAAGTGGGGGGGGTGTATATGTGAAGTGGGGGGGGGGGTGTATATGTGAAGTGGGGGGGGGTGTATATGTGAAGTGGGGGGGGGTGTATATGTGAAGTGGGGGGGGGGGTGTATATGTGAAGTGGGGGGGGTGTATATGTGAAGTGGGGGGGGTGTATATGTGAAGTGGGGGGGGTGTATATGTGAAGTGGGGGGGTGTATATGTGAAGTGGGTTGGTGTGTGTGTGTGTGTGTGTGTGTGTGTGTGTGTATATGTGAAGTGTGGTGTGTGTGTGTATATGTGAAGTGTGGTGTGTGTGTATATGTGAAGTGTGGTGTGTGTGTGTGTGTATATGTGAAGTGTGGTGTGTGTGTATATGTGAAGTGTGGTGTGTGTGTATATGTGAAGTGTGGTGTGTGTGTGTGTGTGTATGTATGTGAAGTGTGGTGTGTGGGTGTGTGTGTGTATGTGAAGTGTGGTGTGTGTGTGTATATGTGAAGTGTGGTGTGTGTGTGTGTGTGTGTGTGTATGTGAAGTGTGTGTGTGTGTGTATATATGTGAAGTGTGGTGTGTGTGTATATGTGAAGTGTGGTGTGTGTGTGTATATGTGAAGTGGGTTGGTGTGTGTATATGTGAAGTGGGTTGGTGTGTGTTTGGTGTATATGTGAAGTGGGTTGGTGTGTGTGTTTATGAATTGCGTGTATGTTTGCGTGATTGTCTGGCTCCTAAAAATTTTTGCTGGCTCCTAGAATAAAATACATTTGTCAAGCCCTGTCTTAATGTGTGTTTTGTAATTAGGTTTACTTATTGTATGTTATTTCCTATTTGGATTGCAGCCTGGAAGTATAATGTATTCCTAGACCCAGTTAATTTGAGGACCTAGTGGAGAATTATGCTTAGTTCCATCCCCCCATTTTAAACTAATGTCATGTTTGTGTGTAAATAAGTCTGTGCTGTTTCATAAATAAAGTTGTTCTTTCTTGCTGTACCTAACTGTTAGTAGTCCTGTCTGCTATTTGGGTACAAAGATCAAGGCTCCAGGAAATACTTGCTGGGTAAATGCTGAGGAGGTGATTTCACACATCGGATACAGGTGCTACAGGCCTAGGGTAGATGTGCCAATACAGTGTACCATTAGTATATTCACTAAATTTTTTTTTTTTATACCTAATAGTGCTGTCTACCTTTCATTCATTTTTTACACTATTCTGCAATTGTGTATCACTAAGACTATCCGCTAAATGCAAGCTTAAAGGAAAATTAAACGTTGTTTAACCATTGCTTCCTTGAGATTGATACACGTGGGTTTAATAACTGCGGTGTCGGCAGTTCCCAGTTGTTGAGTGCTGACAAACGTCAGCACGCGCACAGCCAATCAGGGCAGGGGCTCGCCCCTCTGACTGCCAAATGTGAGGGCCTCATTTTTGCATGGGATCAGCAGGGGGCCTAGTTAAGGTCCCACCTGCTGATCTCATTCAAAAACAAGGTCTCTTTCTGTGCTAGCAGAGAGCCAGTCGCCGACCAGACGGCTGCTTGCTTCCTATTGAAGCATGGCATCTTTCGGTCAGAGGATAAACTGGTGTGTACTATCAAAAGTGCACGCCAGTTCATCCGCATACTAGGGACAATGTGCTTCTATATATAAGAAAATATAAAAAAAAATTAAAAAATTGTGCGCCTTTAATACATCGGTGCAAGTACTTGCATTATCTTTGGTTTTCTTTATTGTGGTGGTGAACATCACCATTTCTGTACATTTTGGCACTGTGTAACGTTATTCTAAAAGTGTAATTTGAATGGTGAACTAAATGCAAGAACAAAGACTAGCATTTTTTTAAGTCACTGAGCACAGCTCACAGCCAAAAACAGCACTCTTGAAGTGCACAAGCCAGGGCTCCACAAACCCCCAAATAGCATAAAATAAAAGATGATGTGCTCAGCTCTTGCGTAAGGTCTATTTTAATTTCACCACACAGCTCAGTCATTGGTGTGCATGCTTCAAACCGCACATATGCCATACACCAGTCAGCGCTGCAAGGCCACAGAGCAACTCTGCAAAGTAACAGCCTGGAAGAAATCTTCTGATTAGAACATTACCAGGAGGGTTTAATCCCTCTAAGAAATGTAGCATCCGTTTTATTTACTGAAAACACTTGATTTCATATCACTATTATGACTACAGTCACCATTTAAAGAGCAAAATATCACTTTTACGTTATGCAAGCTAACATGACAAATGTTTGAGGCACTATGTTTCCATTTGACCTAATTTTTCAAAGATTCTAAATAAAACATGTGTACAGACGGGAATCCCTATATCACAGAGAAGTGAATATTATGTTCTTCTTGGATTCTCTGCTGCATAATAGATGGAAAATGTCTACATCTTATACTACCTATTCACAAAAGGAGCGTTCTGTAAAAAATAAAACACCTTTAGATCTTCTAGAATTAATTTGTTAAATTCTTTAGATGGCAGGCGTTTATTTACAGTTGGACCAGAAATAACCCGAAGAATAAATTGTATTCTGATTTTAGTTCAACTGAAATAAAAATGCAATCCAGGTCTGTATAAGATAGATTTATAAGTAATCCTCTTTGCCTTGGGGTCTAGCTTTACTGAAATTAGTTTGCTCCATAGAGACACTTGAAACCAGGAAAGTGCCCCAAACTTCAACTGCTAAAAACCAGGACTAGTAAGGATTAAATTATTGTAACAAACTTTTTAAAATACTTTAATGTAAACATTGGCTTCAGAAAACTTTCTACATTGAAATAATGTGATTTAAAGTAGCAATGTAAGGTCAAGCCACTTTTTTTTTTTTTTTAACTTGGCCAACTATTTAACAATAAATTAATTCTGCAGCGGGAAATTATATGGACATCCTAAATATAAAATAATTGGACTGAAATGCAAAGTCACCAAAAGTGACATTACACAAAATAAATGTAACACATTTTTACAGCCATCTCCCTCTTGTAATTTGGTGGAAAAGGTTGCATTTAATATGCTCAATTATACCTGTTGGTTTCCATAACTAAGCATAAAATAGCATGATCCATCCCTATCCCAAATTTGAAAGTTATGTACATACTGTTATGTGCGGGATTGTGCAATGTTTCTCCCACCACAATATATATATCTACTCAGCTAATGCTCCCAAAACATATATACAAATACACTTGTATGTTTAGGGAACCATAGCTGATCAGGCATTGATGCCATTGACATTTAGAGGGTGTCCCTAACAGCCAGTGCAGACACCTGCTGCCACAGAGACTACATAGGGAGCCCATACACCAATCTCATTTACTGGTGCTGCAGAGTTCAACCAGTAAAAGTGTTAATTATATGTTTAAAGGATAGTGAAAGTAAGTTATTTAGCAGTATGTCTATGTAAAAATGCTGGTCATAAGTTGACTACACTAAGAAGTGAAGGAAAACATGACCGATTTTACTAATCCCAAAATTCCATCATGGGTCGGATGCTAGAAACGAAATGTAACTTCCACTGGTTGAATGACCGTATTAAAAAGGGGAGGCACAGAGGTTAGATGGCTCCTATACAAAAGAAAAAAGTTGCGATCCCAAAGGAGGCACCGGCATTTCACTTTAGGGAGGTTGAAGTCTTGGCTACAAAGATCTCTAATCTCATACCCCCATCATATTATTGACGAATGTTTGTTAATCAATCATGAGACATCTAGTCCTCAATGGCTGGATTGGTAAAAGGTTAACAGCCATCATTGTCCTGTCACGATCAACACGGCCCAGTTATAAAGTATCCTTAGGCTGAGTATGTCAGCCCTCTCATCAGAAATGAAGAGATCTAAGGATAAGATCAGTGTTACCCCAAGGTCGGAGGTATGAGAGCGAATAGTATCTGCAATAAGGAAGTGACCGAAACACATGGAGACGCTTTCTGAATGAAAGAGACCTGTGCCATCTGCAGCGGCCTCAAACTTATGAATCACACTGGATGGGAGGCGGGGAGTACATGTAGCCTATTGTGAAGCAATACACATTCGCACTACCAGCTATGTAACGCAATATGATCTGCTAAAGAGCTTTACTATTGTCGGAGAGACACGCTTTCCGTATGTAGCCACCCCGCTTCCACTCCACCCAGAGCGCCAGCCACGCGGCCCTCACTACTCGCGCACGCATGAGAAGCTCACGTGCACACACAGACATGTATAGATAGAATACGGAGCGTTCGATAAGGAAGGAGCGCGCGCGGGTGTCCTGGCGCCATGGCCCGCTTAAGCGCCAACGTTGGGCAGATAAAGGCTAGTATGCTTGTACAGGCGTGGCAGCTGCGGCCTTCTTTTAAAGCAAACCACAAGCAGCAGCCGGGGAAGCTGCCGAAGGACTGCCGTCTGTTTCACAGAGACACGCTGCTCTAAAAGTACGAGCGGCGGAATCCATCCCAACCACCTCAGCCCCAAACTGTCCTACTAGTATTTTATTTAATCTGGACTATAACCACACCGTCTGTAACCGTTTTACCGTCGGGTCACGCATCCACTCACCGGTTCCACGGTCGCCATTTTAGATGGATGTGACTGCACAGCAGCCGCTGGCAGCCAAGAGAAGGAGGAGAGAGGAAAAACTAATGAAGAAAAAAAAGAGAACAGATTCAAACCCGGTTGGTTTGGGGCGTAACACGTGATGCTCAGAGGCCTGCTCTTGCTCAGCCCCTCCCCTTTCGCAGTACATGATGGGAAGTGTGGTTCGGCATCAGGCGCAGAGTTCTAAAGACTAGAGACAGTTGGCTTTTTGCAAGTAAGACTTGTAAAACGTTAACGTAGTGCTGCTGGGAACTGAGTTCAGTAGTGGCAAAATGTTTATTCAAGTCCTCGCAACTATCTTTAATCATTTAATTTTTATAGATTGTGTTTTGAACTTTATTATAAATTTAAATAAGCTATTGGAAATAATCTAAAAATAGTATGGATCTTAGTAGTGGATGACTTGTCGTGTGAAGGACACATAACAGGTGACCAGCAGAGGGTTAGTGGGATGGGAGTTGTTAAAGATGAGATTTTTTTTTATATACCGGTAGTTTCAAATTATAGCTGTAATACTTAAAATAGCAGTCTTAATTATTCAAGACTAGGACTAAATACATTCTTAAGTGTGACTCAAAGCTCTTTAACCTTGTATATTTGCAAAGTAACCAGATCATTTAAATAAAATGCAATGGCTAAAACACAAATAGATATAAAAACAATATTGTAGGAGTAGGTAAATGATATAGGAAAAATTACAGGATATATTGAAATTATAAAATATATTAAGGTTAAAAATCAATAATCAGGGATGCAATCAACAATAAAAGAAGGGAGAATATGTTAAGAATATTGTCTTGTATGTGGAAATCCCTATTTAAAGTGCAATTCCTCCTCACGCTCATGAGTTAGTCTTTAGGCATTGTTTTCAGTCACCTGGGAAGATGACTCCTCATAAAAATAATATATACCGTTGGTTTAAAAAATGTTGTAGCATCCATGTTCCCCTCATATTTAAAAGGGGTTCAGTCCAGAAAATCTGTAGATACCTCACTAATTGTATTGCATAGTATCAACACCACGTCAGATATAATTATTCTCACAATTAGCCACAAAGATGTTTGTTTAGCTGGAAATGAACATGGTACCTATCACTGTCTCGCATATGTGCAAGATAAATTAATTCTCAAAAATGAAATAGTCAGGGGGCAATATAAAATGAATACAGTCCAATATGAAAATTCAGTTTCTCTGAAATAGCACCATATTTTCCCAAAATATCCTTAACAGCTGGTATTCCTTGATTATGTTCTATTATTATCTTCTATCTACAAAGATAAAGCTGCCAATAGGTAATCACAAACGCAATTAAAATCATCTAAAATTGTCAATAGCTGACGTCACATTATTCCTAAAAACAAAATCCATATATTCTGACAAATGTGATGTGAGAAAACAATACCAATGACTGTAGGCCTACTTGGAGGATTAGGTAATCGCTTGTATATCTTCAGTAGAAGTTAAAAAACAGGAATCTTGGGGAACCCTCTATAGAGCTATAGATATTCTCCCCTTTGCAGTATCTCTTCATTGAGACCCTTCTGTAAAAGAGTACGCATTTTAATTTTATACAGTATGGTTAGATTACCTTTCAGTAATCTAGACGTAGTTGATTCTCTGAGTTGTCGCTCTACTTCTATTATATACATGGATCTACTCAAAAAATTCTCCCCCTTATCCCATGCTGAGAAAAACATAGACTGTGGTTTCAAGTTTGAGGAAACAAATTTGTTCCCTCTGGCCCATTAAGTGAAGTGAATTTGCCTCAAGTCAGCTAAAAGTCATTTGGATAACTTGCGCCCCAAATGCATGATGTAAGACATGGTGATACCTCTACTTACAAATGATAGCTTCTTGTGCCCATCTCTCTGCTTATGTATAAGTGTGACTTTCACATGGCATAACCTTCAAGAAATAGAGTCTAAAATGTCTGAAAGACACAATAATGTCCTAAATAGCATAAATCCTCCCTGAAAGGGAAGAGCACATGTTCTGTTCTTAGAGGAGCTGTCCACCATCTATGCCCTAAGACGTGAAGCTCTTTTAGTTATCACTGATAGCTTTCTATTTTGATTGACATTCTGGTGAGGCTATACAATATCTAGTTGAAAGGTTCTACATAATTTAAAAAAAGTAACTGTTAAATGAGGTCTGCAGATTGTAGGAGTCTCTCTCTGTTCGTGCAGAGTGGCCTTGGTAAAGTCCCACTTGCCGATCCCATTCAAAAATGAGGGTCTTCTTCTGTGTTATCATAGAGAGACATTCGCAGACCAGGCCAGGCTGCTTGCTTCCCATGGAAGCATGGCAGCTGTCAGTCACAGGGTAAACTGGCATGTACTATCAAAAGTACATGCCAGTTTGTCTTCAGCCTAAGGACAACTACATTTTCACTTGTGCTTCTATATCAGAAGCACAAAGGAAAAATAAAGTTTAGTTGTACTTTAATACTTATGAGTGTGACCTATTTGATGCACAATATATCCTGCTGCACTGAATAATTAGGAAATGTAAATACCTAAAAAAAAGATAAGACTAGAGGCATGAAAAATGACAAACCAGAGAAGAGCTATAACTTGAAAGTGCTGTGGGTGCTAAAATGATTCAATGATTTGGAAGGCCTGTGCATACATTATTTTTCCTCCTGTTTTTGCTTTGAAGCTCACCTTAACACTTTCTCTAAATTCAAAGCTTCCTCCAACAGTTGCATGTTACATAATATGTAATTCCAAATCTTACTTTTTTATAACACAATCCTTGAATCAACCACATAGCCTGCATGATATAATTTGCATGAACATATGGCATGTTTCCAATGCTTTGGGGGGTGCACTGCACACAACCACCTTGGAATTCAAATATTCTTTTTTTCTAAGACCTACATTTTTTATATTTCATTTACAATAAGCAGCATTCCCAGTCTGTTGTTTCTCTTCTAAGGTCCAGTAAATTTCAGAGAACAAACAATCCAAGAGCATACAAGTCTGCACCTGTGAAGTAAGTGGTCCTCAGTTGTTAAAACTAGTACCCAGGAAAAAGTATAATAAGTATGCTTTTCAGTGCATAGGAACAGATTACATGGACATTTCAGGTATAGATTCAATACCTAAATCTAGCAGCCTAAAAATGAAAAACATCTAGCATTACGTTTCTTTAATCTGTCAAACAGATTAAAGAAACGTGATGCTAGAAGGAGGATAACTTCTATTAAAATGCAGAGGGGGCTTATACTGTCCGCGGAGAAAATAGAAAAAATGAACCGATTAGAGAGGACGAAGTGCTTAAATCAATAGATGCCTTACAGCCGGGAAGGACCCCAGGTCCGGATGGATTTAACAACCTGTTTTATAAAATCTTTAAAGATAGCCTGAAACAAGATCTGGCTAAGACATTTAATGAGATAGCAGAGGAGGCTAGGGCGCCCTCAGAGATGCTTCAAGCTAATATCACAACTATACTGAAAGAGGGGAAAAGTCCAGATCTTTTAACTAACTACTGCCCAATCTCTCTGTTAAACACAGATATAAAGATCTACAGCTCTATTTTGGCTAACAGGCTAAAATTAGTGGTTCCATCTCTGATCCATCCGGACCAGGTGGGGTTTGTCTCGGGGAGGTCGTCTACTTATAATATCAGAAGACTGATAGATGTACTGGACACGGTTCATAGGAGAGGTATACCCCACCTGACCCTGTCGCTTGATGCCGAAAAAGCCTTCGACAGGGTCGGGTGGGGTTTCCTTCGAGAGGCCCTGAGAGCATTCGGACTGACGGGTAGAATACTGGATTCGATTATGGCTCTATACTCCTCCCCTTCAGCAATTGTTCTGGGGGGAGGTTTTTCATCGGAGTGGTTCCCACTCTCTAACGGGACAAGACAGGGATGCCCACTTTCTCCCCTTTTGTATATCATCTCAATTGAATCCCTTGCTATACATATTCGGGAGAATGGAGCCATAAGAGGCTTCAGATCCTCATCAGGGGAACTGAAGATTAATCTGTATGCGGATGATGTCATTTTAACTTTGGAAGACCCGGTCAACTCACTAAGAGAAGTTCTATCTGAATTGTCTATCTTCTCAATGATATCAGGTTACAAGCTTAACGGGAGTAAATCCCTGGCTATGATGTGTAATATATCTCCTGAGATGTAAGTTTTACTAAAGGAAAATTACAAGTTTACCTGGTCTGCAGGCATGAATTATTTAGGTATAGAGATAGTCCCGGAACCTTCGGGGATAGTGGAGGCTAACTTCCTGCCACTTATGAAAACAACCAGTAAACAACTTAGAGACTGGTCCAAGATGTTTTTCTCCTGGTGGGGTCGAATCAATATCATACGATCATATATAGTACCAAAGTGGTTCCGTATGATCCCTCTGACCGTTCGCAATAGTTGGCTCTCTTTGATACAAACACTGTTTAATAAGTTTGTTTGGGAAGGGAAAAAGCCTTGAATAAGTTTACAACGCCTCAAAAAGAAACCAAAAGATGGGGGAGCTTCAATGCCAGATATAAATGAACTGTATAGTGCCAACCTGCTCGCTCATGTTCTCACTACACAAAAGAGTGGAGCACGAGAGGAGAAGTGGTATGGTATAGAACAGGACCTTTCTAATACTAAAGACTTATCTGGCCTGTTTTGGGGAACAAAAAAGGTAAAAAAGGATAGGGAACATTACAATAGCATAGTTCTGCAAAATCTGATGGATTTTTGGTCTAAATTTAAAAAAGAACATAGGTTAGAGGGGAAGGTGGTACCCTTTCTCCCAACCGAAGTCTTAACATATAACATGTAGGACCTAAACATGACTAGGTGGCTAGAAAATGGCTTTACTAATATTCAGGACTTCTTGAAGGAGGGAGGGATTAAACCCTTCTCTGAAATAGCCGAATCCCATAGACCTCTAAAAACAGAAGTGTTTACTTACCTGCGTATCAAAGGCTACCTTCTTAACCATCTATATAGGGACCCTATAGCCATAGATGTTGGAATTAAGAACATTCTAGACAGGGAAAAAACTAGAGGAACATTGTCACTATGCATAGATTTGATAAATACTAAAGAAGGCAACCTCCCAATTTTAGGTCTAGATAGATAGGAGAAAGAGCTGGCTGTTGAGATTCCCCAGGATGAATGGAGAAGAGCCCTTCGGACGCTCCATAAAAGAGTAAGATCCCTGAGTTTGGTAGAACTACAGTTTATGCTTATGAATTGGTGGTATCTGGTCCCTTCCCGGTTAAATACAATGTACCCGTGGTGTGGAATCCACATTGGGGATATGGCACATATATGGTGGAAGTGTGAACCTATTAGGATATTCTGGGAGATTGTTGACCAGAGGAACTTTGAACTCAGTGGGATGAAGCTCCCCTTTAAACCGGAGGTTTTCCTACTACATCTAAACTTCCCTAAAATGGAGAGTCAGAAATGAGATCTTATGGTACATATTTTATTAGCGGCTAAACTGGCTCTAGCAAGAAACTGGAGGTCGCCCCTTGTCCCTAGCTTGAAGCAGGTAGAAGCCCAACTGTTATATCAAAGGAGGATGGAAAAAGGAATTATTAAACATCAATCTGGCTCCCCTGAAAGGAATGAGGAATGGGACCTATGGATTCAGATGAAAATTTGAGCATTTGAATTTTAGAGCATACCTTGAGACAGCGGGAGCTGAAAGGCTCCATGATCGAAACCCCCAGGGACTGCTCCCGTGACTAGCGACCAACCCCATTTATCTGTGAAAGATCTTAAGATTGATCCGAGGGTTGACTTAGGGGTAGGGTCAACCCCGGATCAACATATTAAAGCACAGTGTTTTGTTTTTTTTGTTTCATGTTTTGTGTTATACAGAGAGAGGGAGGTTGAGAAAGAGGTTACGGGGAGACCATATAATATGAGTGGCTTATCCAAAGCCACCAAGGGTAAATAAGAGAAGATATAGCAAAGCGGCTAATTAGTTACGGGGAATTGTTGTATAACTTTCCGGGCCGACCCTGCTAACCTTGATTACTTGCACTTTAGAGGAAATGAGCATCATCAATATTTGTCTTGTGCACTTTATGTGTTTACTGGTTGTATTCCCTGAACCATTTTTGCACATTGGATTTTTGTACTATATGTTTCTTTCTCTGTTTGTATGTGTGATGTATTTATTGGGGGAAAAGGGAAAAACTTTTTTGGAGTAAAGAAATAAAGATAAAAAAAAAAAAAAAAATGAAAAACATCATAATTAATGAATGTTGAATGTAAAGTATGATTTGAGCTTTTGAATAGCTGTTTCACATTTCCATAAAAAAAGATCATACATTTGCCTCTGAATTGAAAGTCCTGTTATATTGGTTGTATATTATATTGTTATATTGTTGCTGCATCAAATGACACACTTGTGACTATATCAGCACCTGCCCATGTGTATTCACACCAAAAAAAATGAGCTGTAACAAAAGTGAATAAAATGTGGTTAATGCTTAGATATTGCACAAAACTCTGATACCTGTTAGTTCATTATAGCAGTAACATTTCGTAACACCATATCCATTAGGTAGGCATTGCATGTTCAAAAACCTTGCTACCACTATGAATAGGCCCTGTGTAAGGAATTTTTTTCTTTAACGTCACAGCTTAACTATAACTGAGATGTTTTTGAGAGGTGTTCATCAAGCTGAGTAAGTTTTGCATGTTTATTGTAAAGCTCCATTTATATTTATTGCAACAGCTCAATATAGTTTTTCCACTGAGCATGCACAATTGTGAGTGCAAAACTGTATGCTGAAATATTTCAAAGGGCAAGCATGGGTACAAACCTTACATGCAGAAATATGGTACAATATGCAAATAAAACAGGTCATCTGCATTTACAATCAATAAAGTATTATTATCACTGAGATACAGGAGTTGGGGTTATTAATGAATTGGATAGGAGCACAAAAACTAAATTTCTTGTTTATATAACCTGAACACAATAAATGTTCAGAAGCTATGCAACACAATTTTTATTATTTGGTTCAAAAGGCAAAATGTTTTCCTACCTCAGTAACCCCAAGGGACAATCCCATTTTATCTATGTTTTAGAATCTGATATACTGTTAGTGGCCTAGTTAGTTGCATATCAGAGATGGTAATGGGGAGCTGGTGACTGAAACCCCTGACTAAAACAAATAAGGCTAGCTTGGATTATATTGATGCACAGCCAGCCAAATATTTGGTTGAGTGTAATGGGAACTATAATCCAAGGGGAAGGGTTGCCAAAGGTTAGTCAAGACAGTCTTAATCACTTATCACATATTTGGCTCCTCAGCAGTTGGTTACACAATTTCCCTTGATGCCCAAACAGCTGGTCCTTGCAACTATAATCATGAACAACTGGGGTGCCATAATTCACTGTTAGTTAAAGGGATAGTCTAGTCCCCAAACTCACTTTGGGGCAAATGCTGCTGCCTGAATAGTGCACCGGTGTTTTTCCAGTGTTATTTTATGTCGGCATTCTGTATAAATCACATTTTTTATATTCTACTCAAACCCTCCCCTGCATCCCATCCTACAGGTACTGCTGCACTGACTGTGTGCAGGCACTGAACATGTATCATTTTTGTTTAATTATGTATTGTGTGGAACCTGTGACCTTGCTCTTGAACACATATGATTGCTTAACAGTGCAACACATTTTTTGATGACATCACTAGAGAAACAGGATATTCCATTCATTTCAATGGCATTGTTCTCATTGGTTTCTGTAGCAAAAAAAAACCAAAACAGGTACTGCTGCACTGATTGTGTTTAAGCAATGAGAATGTATAAGTTGTGTTTCATTTAGTAACTTCCTCTTCTGCTCTGCTGGTGGAATACGTTGTGTGGAGTCTAAGGAATCTAGCTCTTGTACACATAGGATCTCTAAAGGGACTGCCTGGTGCCCAAAATGCATCTTCCAAATGTTAATGCATATTAATGTACTTTCAAAGTACTTTAAAATGCATGTTTTGCTTAAAATATTAAAAATGTATAGTTAGGTGAATTTGTGAAATTACAGCAGTTTGAAAGAAACCAGGACTGCCCACACTAGTAAAGATAATTTTTTTTTTTGCTGCAGGAACCAATGAGAATAATTTCTTCAAATTAATGGAATTCCCTGCCTCTTTAGTGATGTCATCAGAAAGTGTTTCACTGTTAAGAGATCCTTCTGTGTACAAGAGAAAGGTCACGTAGATTACACACAATGTATTATATTCCAGCAGCACAGTGACTAAATTAAACACATCTTTATATGCTCAGTGTCTATAAAATCAGTGCTGCCACACCGGGAGTATACCGTATTTGCTGGATTATAATACAAGGATTTTTAAGAAAAAAGATTTCTGAAAAAACTACCTCGTCTTATAATCGAGGTCGTCTTATAGTCTGACCTCAAATTAAGGTCAGACTATAAGACTGGGATCAAGGTCCCCCGCAGAGCTGCAGGGGACCTGGATCCCCCTTGCTAACAGCCGGAGAATGTCTGCACGATGTGCGCAGTCATCCTCCCGTGCTGCCGCCCGGCACGGCCGCCGGGACTTCTATGATGAAGCCGGATCCTTCCGGCTTCATCTTAGAAGGGGGGAAAGAGAGACAAAGCTGGGGGGAGGGAGGTGGAGAGAGAGACAGCGTTAAGGGGGAGAGAGGCTGCATTGGAAATAAAAACAAGCAATGCATTTTTTTTATATCACCATTTTTATTAAATATTAAAAAGCAATTTACATGTTAATATATACAAGATAAACTTTTCTTTCCTATAGGGTAGTCTTATATTCAGGCTTTTAGTTTTTTCCTGAAGGAATATTAAAAGTTTGGAGGGTCGTCTTATAATCAGGGTCATCTTATATTCGAGCAAATACGGTACATGCAGGGTAATCACTGGGGCAGGGCTTGAGTAAAATATTAAAAATGTGATTTATGCAGAACACCTGCATCAAATCACACTTGAAAAAAAGCCTGTGGAGACTATACAAACAGTATTCTTCAACATGCACCAAAGTGAGTTTGGGGACTAGACTGTCCCTTTACCAGTGCAACACATTATCTGATAACATAATTAGAGAACATTGCATTCATTTAGCATTATTCTCATTGGTTCAACACAAAAAAAAAGAAACTGACTTTTACTCATCTAGTGTGGGCAGTCCTGGTGTAAGTGTAATATTTTCAAATTTTAAGGAATGCAAAATATAAAATATGCATTATAAACTACTTTGAATGTACTTTAATATGCATTAACCCCTTAAGGACAGAGCCTTTGAAACATTTTTGTCCTTTCTGGACAATGGCTATTTTAACATTTCTGTGCAGTTTGTGTTTAGCAGTAATTTTCTTCTTTGTCATTTGCTGTACCCACACATATTATATATTGGTTTTATCGGGACAAGAAGGGCTTTCTATGGATGCCATCTTTTTGATCATATCTTATCATATTATTAAAAAAAATAATAAAATATGGTAAAAAAAAAAAAAATACACAAATTTCTTTGTTTTTATTTGAAACAACTTCTCCTCATCGACAATAGCGAACGAAAAAACATACTAAATAGATTCTACTATTTCTCCTGAGTACAGGGATACCACCCATGCATAGGTTTGTTGGGTTGTTTGGGGGCTAAAATGCCAAATTTGTGAGGTGCAGTTTTTTGTTTTCCAACTTGAAATTTTTACATGCAGACAGCCTGCACCCATGTCCCATTTGGGACATATTTGAAGCCAGCTAGTGTATTTTACCCCATCAACCCATATATTTTTTAAAAGAAGACACCTTAGGCTATCTCAAATGGTGGTATTTTTACACTTTCCATGCACTAATTCTACCACCAGCCTTTGTCAAACGTTGTGGTAGTAATTTTTTTGTGTTTTTTTTTCACAAACCTTGTACTTCAGACATGAAATCACAGATTTTGGTATGTGTCACTGCCAAATAACACCCTAATAAGTGTTCAGCAACATCTCTTGAGTACAGGGATACCACCCATGCATAGGTTTGTTGGGTTGTTTGGGGGGTAAAAGGCCAAATTTGGTAGGTGCAGTTTTTGGTTTTCCAAATTAAAATTTTGACATGCAGACCGCCTGCACCCATGTCCCATTTGGGACATATTTGAAACCAGCCAGTGTATTTTACCCCATCAACCCATATATTTTTTAAAAGAAGACACCTTAGGCTATCTCAAATGGTGGTATTTTTACACTTTCCATGCACTAATTCTACCACCAGCCTTTGTCAAACTTTGTGGTAGTAATTGTTTTGTGGTTTTTTTTCACAAACCTTGTACTTCAGACATGAATTCACAGATTTTGGTATGTGTCACTGCCAAATAACACCCCAATAAGTGTTCAGCAACATCTCTTGAGTACAGGGATACCACCCATGCATAGGTTTGTTGGGTTGTTTGGGGAGTAAAAGGCCAAATTTGGTAGGTGCAGTTTTTGGTTTTCCAAATTAAAATTTTGACATGCAGACCGCCTGCACCCATGTCCCATTTGGGACATATTTGAAACCAGCCAGTGTATTTTACCCCATCAACCCATATATTTTTTAAAAGTAGACACCCTACGCTATTTCAAATGGTGGTATTTTAACACTTTCCATGCACTAATTCTACCACCAGCCTTTGTCAAAGTTTGTGGTAGTAATTTTTGTGTGGTTTTTTTTCACAATTATTGTATTTTAGACATAAATTCACAGATTTTGGTATGTGTCACTGCCAAACAATAACCCAATATGTGTTCAACAACATATCCTGAGTACAGGGATACCACCCATGCATAGGTTTGTTGGGTTGTTTGGGGGCTAAAGGGCCACATTGTGAAGGTGCGCATTTTCAACTTGGAATATTGACGTGTAGTCAGCCTGAGCCCATCTTTCATTTGGGACTTTTTTTTAAGTAGGACAGTGTATTTTACCCCAAAAAGTATATATTTTGTAAAAGTAGACACCCTAGGCTATTTTAAATGGTGTTATTTTAACACTTTCCATGCACCAATTCTACCACCAGCCTTTGTCAAAGTTTGTGGTAGTCATTTTATTGTGTATTTTTTCCCACATACATTGCACTTTAGACACAAATTCACATATTTCGGTATGTGTCACTGACAAACAATACCACAATATATGTTCAGCAACATCTCCCGAGCACAGGGATACCACCCATGCATAGCTTTGTCAGCTTTGTTAGGGGTTGAAAGGCTACATTTGAGAGGTGCGCTTTTTGATTTTCAAACTTGGAATTTGAACATGTAGAGCAAGGAAGGGGTTAATAGCTCTTATAAGAGCCTTTGTAGTACTGTACAAAAAAATTAACCCCTAAAAATGCACAGACAAGAAAAAATGTTCTGCTGTGCAGTGATCAGTGGCAGGGAAGGGGTTAATACACTACACTATACAAAAGGTATGGCTTTTATAAAAGCCCTTGGGACTCACAATTTATTAACATTTTATTTAATTTATCACAATTTAAAAATTATGTTATACAGATCTGTCTCTTTCCCTCACTAAAACTCAAGTGAGGAGAGGGAGGCAGATCCATATGGGTCAGAACAATATTTACGAACCAGACGAATGGTGATGCTCATCTGAGAAATCACCAAACCACCTTTGCCACTGATCGGCTGTTACTGATCGCTATACACGCGTTCAGACAGCTTCAAAAGGAATACACGTAATCCCCTAGTGGGTATAATTAACCCCTAGTGAGTCTGACAAAAAAAATGCTGATAGCAAAAAAAAATCCTTCGGCGACTAGATTGCTCCATATGCGCTGCTTAGGCAGTGACCATATGCACTGCTTAGGCAGTGACCATATGTGCTGCTTAGGAAGTGATATACGGCAAGGAAGGGGTTAATAGCTCTTAAAAGAGCCTTTGATATACTGTAATAAATCAAAGTAAAAAAAAATAACCCCTAAAAAAATGCACAGACAGCAAAAAATGTGCTGCTGTGTAAGATCACTGCGTACACAGCGATCAATTGCAGGGAAGGGGTTAAATACTGGAAACGGCTTTTATAAAAGGTCGGGTCTCAATTCTATTAAATATATTATAATTAAAAACTTACATTATACAGCTCTGTCTCCCTCCCTCACTAAAACTCAAGTGAGAGGGAGGCAGATCTTCACGGGTCAGATCAAATATTTACACATATTGATCTAACCAGACGAATGGTGATGCTCATCTGAGCAAACGCCAACCCGCCATTGTCACTTATCAGCTGTTACTGATTGCTATACATGCGCTCAGACAGCTAAGACAGCTCAGACAGCTAAAAAAAATTTTTTTACGTTAAACATAGTCCCCTAGCGGGTATAATTAACACGTGACGGGTGTAATAAAAAAGTTTAAAAAAAATTAAAAATGCTTCTGCAGCAAGATTGCTGCATTTGCGTCAGATCGCTGATTAGGCAGTGATCTACGACAAGAAAGGGGTTAATCTCTCTTAAAAGAGGTTTTTTTATACTGTAATGAATTACAGTAAAAAAAAATAACCCCTAAAAAATGCACAGACAGCAAAAAATGTGCTGCTGTGTATGACCACTGCGTACACAGCGATCAATGACAGGGAAGGGGTTAAATGGCTTTTATAAAAGCCCTTGGTGTTTAAAATTTTATTAATTTTTTTTTTATTATTTTATTTTATTTTTTTACTTGATCTGATCTGTCTCTCTCCCTTACTAAAAGTAGTAAGGTGAGGGAGGCAGATCAATACTTGTCAAAGGCAATATTTAGTAATATTGCCTTTGACAGTATGGTAAGTGCTCATCAGAGCACTTACCATACATGCCTGCACACAGATCACATAGATCTGTTGTGCCGGCATCGATTGGCTCCCCCTAGAGGATCGGAAGTGAAATACTTTCACTTCCGATGCTCTTGCCATTAGAAGGGAAGCGCTGCCTGTACAGGCAGCGTTCCCTTCTACTGAGCCGATGGGGTCGCACAGGAGAGCGACCACCATCGGCTCTGGGCAGCCTGGAGGTGTTGTTAAGTGCCTCGCTGGCGAGGCACTTTAACAACACCGCAGATGCTTAGAAAGCGAACGATCGTTCGCTTTCTAAGCACATGTGTGCAGCGGGCGCAGCCATTTTTAAATGGCTGCTACGATCACTCCGTGGAGTGATCGTAGCGCGCCCCTGCACATTTGGGGGGTGTTGCACAATGCCTCTACCTAGAGGCATTGTAGCAACACCGTTAGAGTAAAGAAAGCGACCGCTGGCACGTCATCTGTCGTTAAGGGGTTAACATTTGGAAGAGGCATTTTGGGCACTAGGCAGGTCCATTAACCTTATAGTAGACCAGGAGGTGCTAGATGGTATTGGACAAGTGGTAGCCAGATGTCTAGTAAAACTGCTTTTGGATTTCTACCTCTTCAAATCAATATTTTAGGATGTTTGTTTTATCCTGACTGAACAAGAATAGCAAATTTCATCATATGGAAGCCCTAATTACAGGGATACAGCAACCAACAGTATAGCAATGTACATCAACAGGAAACAAAGAAATGTATTTTCATTACAAAATGCATTACTGAAGTTCCAATTTTAGTCACACAAAAAAATAAAACTGCATTTCTGGTGACTCACAGGAATGCCTTGATGAAATCAGATGGTTAAGTCACAGCTATAAAACAGAGGATTACTGTTTTCATTGGCAGGCGTTGTCATTTGTCACAAAGTAACAAAACTAATTTTATAGGTTGTGATGAACTCATCAAGATTTTGTCATGATGCCACTTAAGTTTACAATTAATGAAACATGACAAATACTCTGTAAAATGGTTAGGCACCTCTAGGAAATGTGGTATGTTTATACTTTATTTTTTTTAAATATTTATTATAGGTGTGTTCTACCTACTTTGCTTATAAATAAAAATAGCATTAGTAATATTATCACTGTTACTTTGGAATACTAAAACCTGGCCCAGGATTTGAAATTTGTCACATTCATATGTTATCCACTAGATTAGCATCAGACTGTAATAATGTGCTGCTTGTAACTTGCGTGGCTTTATTTCCAATGAAACAGTAAATGTTCCTTAACCCCTTAGTGACATGACTTTTTTGGCTTGTCCGACGCTTGGTGACATGGGCTGTTTTAACATTTCTGAGGTGTTTGTGTTTTGCTGTAATCTATTTCTGTTTCATTTAGTGTACCCGCACAAACTATATATTGTTTTTATCGTTATAAGAAGGGCTTTCTTTTGATACCATTATTTTGATAATAGCATATAATTTGATGTAAAAAAAATAATAAAATATGGCAAAAAAATTGAAAAAATACTTTTTTTATGACTTTTATTTGAAAAATCGTATACTCATGTACAAGAGACAACAAAAAAACACTGCTAAAAAGTTTCTAATATATGTCCTGAGTTCAGAAATAGCCCATGTTTTTATGTTTTTGTGCTTTTTTATTCATGTTACAGGGCCAGAACTATAAGTGGTGCAAAGCTATTTTAAAATCCTTTCTTTCAAAATTAGCGATAGTGACATTGTAACACTGATTTCTGTACTAAATCCATGAATGACCCCCAACATGTACATATTTTTGAAAACTAGACAACTCAGGGCATTTAACTTGGGGTATTTTGACACATTTCATGTAGCCATTTTACCACCAATCTATGCCAAAGTTTGCAGCAAAAAAATCTTTTTTTTTAAATTTTTCACATATATTGCAATTTAGGTAAACATTACCTTAAAATGTGAAGGGATATTTCCAAATAACACCTCAATATGTGTTCAGCAACATCTCCTGAGTACAGGGATACCACCCATGCATAGGTTTGTTGGTTTGTTTTGGGGCTAAAAGGCCACATTTAGGGGGTGCGCATTTTGGTTTTCCAACTTGGAATTCTGACATGCAGAAAACTTGTGCCCATGTCCCATTTGGGACATTTTTGAAGCCAGAAAGTGTATTCTACCCCACAAAACCATATATATTTTTAAACTAGACACCCTAGGGTATTTCAAATGGTAGTATTTTAACACTTTCCATGCACTAATTATACTACCAGCCTATGTCAATGTTTTGGGTAGTAATTTTTTTTTCACATACATTGTACTTTGTGCATGAATTCACAGATCCTGTTATATGTCAGTGCCAAACAACACCTCAATATGTGTTCAGCAACATCTCCTGAGTACAGGGATACCCCCCATGTATAGGTTGGTTAGGTTATTTGGGGGTTAAAAGGCCACATTTGAGAGGTGCGCTTTTTGGTTTTCCAACTTGGAATTCTGACGTGCAGAAAACCTGCTCCCATGTCCCATTTGGGACATTTTTGAAGCCAAAAAGTGTATTCTATCCCACAAAACCATACATTTTTGAAAACTAGACACCCTAGGGTATTTCAAATGGTAGTATTTTAACACTTTCCATGCACTAATTATACTACCAGCCTATGTCAATGTTATGGATAGTAATTTTTTTTCACATACATAGTACTTTGGGCATGAATTCACAGATCCTGTTATATGTCAGTGCCAAACAACACCTCAATATGTGTTTAGCAACATCTCCTGAGTACAGGGATACCACCCATGTATAGGTTGGTTAGGTTATTTGGGGGTTAAAAGGCCACATTTGAGAGGTGCGCTTTTTGGTTTTCCAACTTGGAATTCTGACGTGCAGAAAACCTGCGCCGATGTCCCATTTGGGATATTTTTGAAGCCAAAAAGTGTATTCTATCCCACAAAACCATATATTTTTGAAAACTAGACACCCTAGGGTATTTCAAATGGTAGTATTTTAACACTTTCCATGCACTAATTCTACCACCAGCCTATGTCAATGTTATGGATAGTAATTTGTTTTTCACATTCATTGTACATCGGGCATGAATTCATAGATCCTATTATGTGTCAGTGCCAAACAACACCTTAATATGTGTTCAGCAACATCTCCTGAGTACAGGGATACCACCCATGTGTAGGTTAGTTAGATTATTTGGGGGCTAAAAGGCCATGTTTAGGGGGGGTGCATTTCCAACTTGGAATTTTGACATGTAGTCAGCCTGCGCCCATGTTCCATTTGGGACACTTTTGAAGCCTGTCAAAGTATTTTACCCCATAAAACCATATATTTTGGAAAACTAGACATCCTAGGGTTTTTAAAATTGTGGTATTTTAACACTTTCCAAGTGCTAATTCTACCACCAACCTATGTCAAAGGGTTGGGATGTCATTTTTTCCCCACACACATTGTAGTTCAGGCAGGAATTTTCAGATTCTGGTATTTGCCACTGCCAACCAACACCTCAATATGTGTTCAGCAACATCTCCTGAGTACAGGGATACCCCCCATGCATAGGTTTGTTGGTTTGTATTGGGTCTAAAATTCCACATTTAGGGGGTGCGCAATTCCAACCTGGAATTTTGACATGTAGTCAGCCTGCGCCCATGTTCCATTTGGAACATTTTTGAAGCCGTCCAATGAATTTTACCCCATCAAACCATATATTTTTGGAAAATAGACATCCTAAGGTATTTCAAATGGTGGTATTTTAATACTGTATAGGTACTAATTCTACCACCAGCCTTTGTAAAAGTTTGTGGTAGTACTTTTTTGGGAGGTTTTTTTCCACATGCATTGTACTTCAGGCATGAATTCACAGATTCTGGTATATGTCACTGCCAAACAACAACCCAATATGTGTTCAGCAACATCTCCCGAGTACAGGGATAGCACCCATGCATAGGTTTGTTGGTTTGTTTTTGGCTAGAAGGCAACATTTGTGAGATGCGCATCTCAAAATTCCAACTTGGAATTTTGACATGTAGTCAACCTGCGTCCGTGTCCTTTATGGGATATATCTTTGAAGCCAGCCAATGTAATTTACCCCCACCAAACCATATATTTTTTTATCGGTAGACCCCCATCACTACTTGTGGCAAGGGCTCAGCAGCCACCGATACATCGCTAGATGATGTATCAGAAAGCTGAATAGGGTCAAAATCGAACCCTGAGTCCGCGGCCTCAGAATCAGTGCGTAAGCAGTGATCTCGAGCAAAGAAGGGGTTAATAGCTCTTAGAAGAGCCTATCTAGTACTGTAATACATTACAGTACAAAGAAATTAATCCATAAAACAGTGCAGACAGAAAAACATACTGTTGCTGTGCAAGATTACTGCTTACACAGTGATGAATGGCAGGGAAGGGGTTAATACACAGTGAAAGACTTTCATAAAACCTGACAATTTTATAAAATGTTATTTTATATCACTTATACTGATCTGTCTCTTTCCGTCACAAAAATGTAAGTGAGGAGAGGGAGGCAGATCAATATTTGTGAATATTGATCCGACCAATTTTGATCTGACCAGGGCGAATGGTGAGCTTAATTGAGAAATCACCAAACCGCCTTTGCCACTAATTCACTGTTACTGATCGCTATGCGCTCAGGCAGCTTAAAAAAAAAAACTCAAATATTTTTACTTTACATGTAATCCCCTAGCGGGTATGAGTAAAAAAAATAAAATAAAAATATGCAGACAGATAAAAATTGCTTTGGCGTCAATATCATTGCGTAAGCAGTGATCGACGGCAAAGAAGGGGTTAATAACTCTTAGAAGAGCCTTTTTAGTACTGTAATAAATTACAGTACAAAAAAAATTAACCCCTAAAAAATGCACAAACGGCAAAAATAAATGCGCTGATGTGCACGATCACTGCTTATGCAAGATCAGTGGCAGGGAAGGGGTTAAACGCAGGGAATTGCTTTAATAAATTTTTTTTTATTGTTTTAATATTTGTGTGTTGTGTGTTTATTGTTTTTTTTTACTTTTAGAACTTTGATCTGTCTCTCTCCCTCACTAAAAAAATGTGAGGAGAGGGAGACAGATCATAACTGGTCAGATCAATATAGGGTTAATATTGATCTGACCAGTCAGTGGGGATGTTCAGCAGAACATCCCCACTGCCTGTCAGTGTACCTGGCAGTCACTGATTGCCTCTGTGAAGAGGCAATCGTGTGACAGCCAGAGAGCACAGGAAGCAGGTACTTCCTGCCTCCTGTGCTCTTGCCCTTAGAAGGGCAGCGCCATCTTGGTCACTTAGTGACCAAGATCGTGCATTTTTTTTTGTGTTCCTGATTGCCTCGACTTGCGAGGCAATCAGGAACACTTTCTGAGCATAGGAAAAGAAAAATTCGCTTCCTATGCTCATTTTTTAATGCCCGTCGTTTTAAAGGCACTGTGCCTTTAAAACCGGCATTTCGATCGCTCTCCGGAGCGATCGAAATGCCGACGGGCATTTTTTTTAGTATTGTACGATGCTTCCACACGGAAGCATCGTTACAATACCATCAGAGCACTGAAAGCGGAAAAACTCCGCTTTCAGTGCTCGTTTTGACACAGGACGGACTAGGTCCGTCCTGTGTCACTAACGCTTCGCCACACAGGACGGACCTAGTCCGTCCTGTGTCGCGAAGGGGTTAAATATTCTGTTTTATGTTATTTTCTTAGAATGCGAGAGAGTTGTGTTAAAGGGCGAGTCATTGGTGTAGTGTGATTTTGGATGGCATTACTGTCATTGTTTTCTGCAGTAGAAAAAAAGGAAATTTTCTTTTACTCTGCTAGTGTGGACCGTCCTGGTTTCTTGCTGTAATTTCACAAATTCATCTAAATGAAAGATTTTGGGATTTTAAACAATGCAATATTTAAATTTGCATTGTAAAGTTCTTTGAATATACTTAATATGCACTAACATTTGGAAGATGCATTTTTGGCACCAGATAGTCCTTTTAACCCCTTAAGGACAGATGACGTGCCAGGCACGTCACGGCAAATCGAGGACTTGCCGACAGCTGATGTGCCTGGCACGTCATGCACTTAACAGAGTAAGTAACATTTCAAGTGTTTAACCCCTTCCCTGCCATTGATCGCTGTGTACGCAGTGATCATACACAGCAGCACATTTTTTGCTGTTTGTGCATTTTTTAGGGGTTAATTTTTTTACTGTAATTCATTACAGTATAAAAAAGGCTCTTTTAAGAGAGATTAACCCCTTGCTTGCTGTAGATCACTGCCTAAGCAGCGATCTGACGCAAATGCAGCAATCTTGCTGCAGAAGCATTTTTACTTTTTTTTAAAACTTTTTTATTACACCCGTCACGGGTTAATTATACCCGCTAGGGGATTACGTTTAACATAAAAAAACATTTTTTTAGCTGTCTGAGCGTATGTATAGCGATCAGTAACAACTGATTGGTGGCAAAGGCGGGTTGGCGTTTGCTCAGATGAGCATCACCATTCGCCTGGTTAGATCAATTGTGAGGAGAGGTATACTGGATGGAGACCAAGATGCAGGATTACACAATTCAGATAAATAAATGGAATGGAAAACGTAGGACTCCCACCTGGTACAATCCACACTTGCAGGGGTTAAGATGCCGGAATCTGTCGCATTTGTAATCCACAGTGATGAAGGTTAAATGCAGGAACAGGACACGGATACAATCCACAGCAGTAAGTATAATCCACACTTGCAAGGGTTAAATACAGGAACAGACACGGAGACAATCCACAGTAGTAAAGTATAATCCACACTTGCAAGGGTTAACTGCAGGAACAGGATACGGATACAATCCACAGCAGTAAGTATAATCCGGAACAGACACGGATACAATCCACAGCAGTACAATAAACAGGGGTATCAGAGAGACAGCAAAACGTAAGACAAGCCAGGGTCAGGTTAAAAGAAAATCAGCACAACGATGAACAGTCCAGGTACAAGGGGCACAGGCAGGTAGAAGGGTGGTGAGAAATCCAAGGTCAGCAGCAATAACAATAATCAGTAGAAAAACGCTAGGCTTCCGAAATACACGAGATTCACCAAGCACTGCTTGTTTGGTGATTCTGACTTTTAAATCTTCTCGCGGGTATGCGACATGCGTGACGTCATCGGATGCGCGCCTCAATGAAGAAACTGAAAGTGAAGGTGTGAACGCGCTAGCAAGCGCGTGAGACGGATCTTGGCTGTAAGGTAAGACACTGAACACAGGAGAGCTGCTGTGGGGAAGGTCCTGACATCAATATTTGTAAATATTTGATCTGACCCATGTAGATCTGCCTCCCTCTCACTTGAGTTTTAGTGAGGGAGACAGACAGAGCTGTATAATGTAAGTTTTTAATTATAATATATTTAATGAAATTGAGACCCAAAGGCTTTTATAAAAGCCGTTTCCAGTATTTAACCCCTTCCCTGCAATTGATCGCTGTGTACGCAGTGATCTTACACAGCAGCACATTTTTTGCTGTCTGTGCATTTTTTTAGGGGTTAATTTTTTTTACTGTGATTTATTACAGTATATCAAATGCTCTTTTAAGAGCTATTAACCCCTTCCTTGCCGTATATCACTTCCTAAGCAGCACATATGGTCACTGCCTAAGCAGTGCATATGGTCACTGCCTAAGCAGCGCATATGGAGCAATCTGGTCGCAGAAGGATTTTTTTTTTGCTATCAGCATTTTTTTGCTGTCTGAACGCGTGTATAGCGATCAGTAACAGCCGATCAGTGGCAAAGGTGGTTTCGTGATTTCTCAGATGAGCATCACCATTCGTCTGGTTAGATCAATATTGGTAAATATTGTTCTGACCCATATGGATCTGCCTCCCTCTCCTCACTTGAGTTTTAGTGAGGGAAAGAGACAGATCTGTATAATATAATTTTTTAATTGTAATAAATTAAATTAAATGTTAAAAAATTGTGAGTCCCAAGGGCTTTTATAAAAGCCATACCCTTTGTATAGTGTAGCCTGTGTATTAACCCCTTCCCTGCCACTGATCAATGCACAGCAGAACATTTTTTCTTGTCTGTGCATTTTTAGGGGTTAATTTTTTTGTACAGTACTACAAAGGCTCTTATAAGAGCTATAAACCCCTTCCTTGCTTTACATGTCAAAATTCCAAGTTGGAAAATCAAAAAGCGCACCTCTCAAATGTAGCCTTTCAACCCCCAACAAAGCTGACAAAGCTATGCATGGGTGGTATCCCTGTGCTCGGGAGATGTTGCTGAACATATATTGTGGTATTGTTTGTCAGTGACACATACCGAAATATGTGAATTTGTGTCTAAAGTACAATGTATGTGGGAAAAAATACACAATAAAATGACTACCACAAACTTTGACAAAGGCTGGTGGTAGAATTGGTGCATGGAAAGTGTTAAAATACCACCATTTAAAATAGCCTAGGGTGTCTACTTTTACCAAATATATACTTTTTTGGGTAAAATACACTGTCCTACTTTAAAAAAAGTCCCAAATGCAAGATGGGCTCAGGCTGACTACACGTCAAAATTCCAAGTTGAAAAGGCGCACCTTCAAAATGTGGCCCTTTAGCCCCCAAACAACCCAACAAACCTATGCATGGGTGGTATCCCTGTACTCAGGAGATGTTGTTGAACATATATTGGGTTATTGTTTGGCAGTGACACATACCAAAATCTGTGAATTTATGTCTAAAATACAATATTTGTGAAAAAAAAACACACAAAAATTACTACCACAAACTTTGACAAAGGCTGGTGGTAGAATTAGTGCATGGAAAGTGTTAAAATACCACCATTTGAAATAGCCTAGGGTGTCTACTTTTAAAAAATATATGGGTTGATGGGGAAAAATACACTGGCTGGTTTCAAATATGTCCCAAATGGGACATGGGTGCAGGCGGTCTGCATGTCAAAATTTCAAGTTGGAAAACCAAAAACTGCACCTCCCAAATTTGGCCTTTTACCCCCCAAACAACCCAACAAACCTATGCATGGGTGGTATCCCTGTACTCAAGAAATGTTGCTGAACAGTTATTGGGGTGTTATTTGGCAGTGACACATACCAAAATCTGTGAATTCATGTCTGAAGTACAAGGTTTGTGAAAAAAAACAACAAAAAAATTACTACCACAAACTTTGACAAAGGCTGGTGGTAGAATTAGTGCATGGAAAGTGTTAAAATACCACCATTTAAGATAGCCTAGGGTGTCTACTTTTAAAAAATATATGGGTTGATTGGGTAAAATACACTAGCTGGCTTCAAATATGTCCCAAATGGGACATGGGTGCAGGCTGTCTGCATGTAAAAATGTCAAGTTGGAAAACAAAAAACTGAACCTCACAAATTTGGCATTTTAGCCCCCAAACACCCCAACAAACCTATGCATGGGTGGTATCCCTGTACTCAGGAGAAATAGTAGAATCTATTTAGCAGGTTTTTTTGTTCGCTTTTGTCGATGAGGAGAAGATGTTTCAAATAAAAGTCAGGAAATGTGTGTATTTTTTTTTTTACCATATTTTTTTCATGAAGAAAGCCCTTCTTGTCCCGATAAAAACAATATATAATATGTGTGGGTACAGCAAATGACAAAGAAAAAAATTACAGCTAAACACAAACAGCACAAAAAATGTTAAAATAGCCATTGTCCAGAAAGGACAAAAATGTTTCAAAGGCTCTGTCCTTAAGGGGTTAATGTCTTGAGCAGATTCTTTATGTGAGCATACAAATAAAGCAGATTCTAACAATACCATATGAAATATATAAATAATACATCAGTAACATACATACATAGGATATGTACGTGATATACATCTCAGTGGTTCCCAAATCAAGCCTTATAATCCCCAACAGTGCAGGTTACTCAGTTGTGTTTAAATAGGGGCATCTATTAAAAAAAAAAACTGGCATATTCTTAGTCCTAAAGGACTGGTTTGGGAGCCACTGATGTAACCTAAATGGACATCAGTCAATTTTTTTTATTGCAAATGATAGGGATCATTGCATTTATTTCTATTTATTTGTATAGATTTTTC
The DNA here is from genome assembly GCA_036172795.1 of Pelodytes ibericus. NCBI lineage: Eukaryota > Metazoa > Chordata > Amphibia > Anura > Pelodytidae > Pelodytes > Pelodytes ibericus. The sequence goes on from CM069863.1 coordinate 98,191,204, forward strand.
GCATGCACAAAAATATGGATACAAACCTCACCCACTGATCATCTTTTGCAAATTCTGTGAGTACAGCAACATTATTATGACCACCAAATTTATATCAATCTTAGCTCATAATGCAATTGAATGTATGAAACGTTCACCGTTGTTATCCTTAGCCCATGTTAGACCTTCATTTACACATTTGTAAAATAAATATTCTAGTGTTCTAAGCTTCTCAAAGGCAAATATGGAAAGATTATTTTCAGAATCGACTGGCAAGGGAGCAGAGGCTGCCATGTTTCCTAGCTCAGTTGGGTGGGATTGCACCACTTTTCAATTCCCTAGTGCCTAGGCATCCAACTGCAGTTCTCCAGGTGCCGCAGAACTACAAAACCCTATCATTCCCCACCAGCTTTTTAGAATGGCAGGGAGCTATGATAGTTGTATTACAGAAATGGTAAAGGGTGGGCTAATGATTTTGCAAAAAGGGCCACTAAATTGTTTTTGCCCCCAGTGCCAAATGTTTCCACACCTCCCCTGTTGACTGTACTGTTAAATAATTATGTGTAAGTCCTAGCTAGAGGGACTAAACCCCCAAAAGTTATGTATCACATATTCTTATGATATTTTGGCCTGAAGTTTGCAACTTTGTTGTCAGGTAACATTTTCTGAATAGACCTCATGTATCCTATGCATATTAAACAGTTGTGAGTCCACTTCAAATTCAGCGTAATTCTTGGTTTTTAATAGTTTATTACGTAAATTCATGATTTATAAAGACACAGAGGCGAATATCATGCATATTTCTTTCTTTATTTCCTCGGCAGCAAAAAAAGAGAACTCTCCTATATAAATATATCAGTTTCCCAGTAAACACTGCTGCCCCTCCGCTATATATATCAGCATTTCAATAAACACTTCCTCTTTCTTTGGTGGGTATAAAATTCTTCAATGCAATGTAGTTCATAACCGAACATCAAAATAACAACTATCCAAAAGTCAATCCAGAAGATTGCCAGAAAGAATATCTAGTAATCCAAGACCCGACAGGCACCGATTAATCAGAACCGACTTTTCAAACTTGTATGAACTGCATACACAAACTTTCTTTTGTGCAAAAATATTTAATGTCACCAACTAGTGCAGCATAATATAACATGAGAGACCCCGAGAATAGCTTAACTCATTTCATGCTATATATATATATATATATATATGTTTCATGCGCTTACTCATAAGCATAGTGAACCTGTCACATAACACTCATTAAATTGTAAAATCAAGTACACACCCAATACTCACATCCACCTAATTGACTGGCAGAGTATACATGTGTCTAATTAAAATTTCTATACAATTCCCCAGCCAAATAGGAGATAAGTGAAAAGGGGAAACAGTAGTTATAAAAATGTATAAAAGCAAATGCAGGTAAGCATTTACAAAGTACAAGGCTGTATAATATGAATACTATGTATACCCTGCAGTGAAGGAACTCAATAATGTTATTATATGGACAAACAAACATCATATATTAATTTCACAATACAAATATGAGGCTAGCATACATCTGAATCTTTATATTAGGCAGGGAGAGGCAAAGAGCTTTCAAAGCACACACAGAAGAGACAATTGCCCAGTTAGTAAAAAAAAGTGTGACAAAAATGTTTTTTAGATACATAAATGAGAAAAGGAAAGTAAAAAAAAAGGATTAGTTAGATTAAAAACAAAAGAAGGAAAATATGACTCTAGACGTGGATGTAGTTTCAATATGGTGTGCCTATAAGGCAACCATGAGAGGGTATATAATGAAGGCAGAAAAATAATTCAAACGTGATAGTGGTATGGAACTAAATGAACTCTATATAGAGTACTACAAACTTACAGCTTTAAATAAAGCTGAAAAAAAAAAAACAAGGTAACTTGATCAAACTATCAGAAACTCAAACAAAGATTAATAAGAAATTAGAAAAAAAAGTAGCAAGTTCTATTCACAAACTACATCTTAGTAATTATTATAGAGGGAATAAAGAGAACAAGATTCTATCAAATAAACAAGCAACAAATTGAATTAAGAAGATTGTGGAGAATCATAATATCTTTTTGTCCCCTGATGTGAGGTAAGCAGGGGGTGGAAACCAATATGTAGGGTAACTAAGCCACAATACAGTAATAACTGTGAGGAACACACTTGGCAGGAAATATTGGTACTGACACCGAAGGCTGATAGTCTCACTGGAAGATGTAGTCCAATCAGTAGTAGTATACAGCAATGTACAAGCGGCACTACAGGTGAGGAGAATAATCCGGGGAAACGCCAGGTAAATGGGAGCCAGAAGAGAAGCAACGTCAGCCGGTCCAAAGGTCGGGGGCACAAGCACAGGAGAGTAGTCAAAAGGAAATCCGAGGTCAGGGGCACAGGCAAGGTAGCGGTAAACGAAGACAATCCAAATCGGCTGAAGTAAACGGAAGGGTAATAAGGCAGGATACAAGAGAATCACTCAGCGCCATACTGAATGCAGAGTCTCCTTTTAAATCCTCGCGGGCCTGATGTCACGCGCCGTGCGTAGCGTGTTCTGCTCGTTGTCAAGGGGATAGTAACTTTTGCAGGAGAGTATTGTATTGTGCCCAGAATGGAGGAAATTGTGATCATCTGGATTCTAGGATATTCCGGCGAGTTACTTCTTCGTGGAGTCTGACAGTACCCCCCCCCCCCAAGGCGGTACCTCCGGGCACGCTGAGGACCAGGCCGATCTGGGAAGCGAGAATGAAAGGAACGAACCAAGTCGTCGGCATGAACCAAGATAGCAGGCTCCCAAGACCTATCAGAAATGCCATAACCCTTCCAATGGACTAGATACTGAAGTTGTCTTCTAAACAAACGAGAGTCCAGAATCTCCTCCACCTTGTACTCCTCCGCACCATCCACCAAAACAGGGGCAGGAGGTACCAAGGATCTATTGGGAAAGGGATCAGAAATCCACGGTTTCAGAAGGGATACATGAAACACCGGGTGTACTTTCATAGAGGGAGGAAGTTCCAGTCTCATGGCCAAAGGGGAAATACGTTCCAGGATACAAAAGGGGCCAAGATGTTTAGGGCCCAATTTCCTTGAAGGACATGACATTTTGAGATGTCTGGTGGAAAGCCATACCCTATCCCCCACTTTATAGACAGGGGCCGAAGATCTGTGTTGGTCAGAAAACATTTTATAATGGGTTTGAGCTCGTCGTAACGTATTGCGTACAACTGAGAAGTTTTGGACCAGATTGCTGACATGAAGTGATGCAGAGGGAACAGTGCTGGATACAGGGGAACCTGGAAGCATTGAAGGATGATAACCATAGCTAGCGAAGAACGGAGACATTCGGATGGATCGGTGTATATGGTTGTTGTAAGCAAACTCGGCGAGAGGCAAATAGTCCGCCCAATTATCCTGAAGGTGTGAAGAAAAACAACGTAAGTACTGTTCCAGGGTCTGGTTCGTACGTTCCGTTTGGCCATTGCTTTGAGGGTGAAAGGCAGTGGAAAGTGATCGGTGGATATGCAGACCTTCACAAAATGCCCTCCAGAATTTAGAGGTAAATTGGGACCCACGATCTGATACGATATTTTCTGGAAGACCATGGAGACGAAAAATGTTCTGTATGAATACATTGCAAGTTTCTTGAGCTGAGGGAAGGGTCTTGTATGGAATGAAATGTGCGGTCTTGGTGAAGCGATCCACTACCACCATCAAGGTGGTGAATCCTTTGGAACAAGGGAGGTCTGTAATAAAATCCATAGATATATCCCCCCATGGTCTTGAGGGAACAGGAAGCGGCTGAAGTAGACCAGATGGAAGCATTCTCTTGTTTTTGGATCGAGCACAGATCTCACAAGATGACACGAACGCATAGACATCCTTGTGTAATGTAGGCCACCAAAATGTTCGTTGGATGAGATCTCTGGTTTGTTGTATACCACCATGACCGGCCGCCGGAGTATCATGAAAGGTTTGGAGGACCTGTAAACGAGTCTCGGGGGGCACAAAAACTTTATCTCTGTGAAAATATAATTCTTGACGGTAATCGAGATTAGTGTGTTCAGAGGGTGGAAGTGAACGAGAGTGGGATTTGAGGGATTCCCAGAGGGTTTGGGTGACTGCCAAGAAGTGCTCTGGTTGTAGGATGGTAGTGTTCTCTGCAGAAGGTAGCTCTTCCCCTTCATCCATTCTGGACAGTGCATCAGCCTTGCCATTGCGAGAACCTGGGCGATATGTAATATGTAGTTGGAAGCGGGTAAAAAATAAGGCCCATCTAGCTTGTCGGGGTTGTAGTCGCTTAGCAGTACGTAAATACTCCAGGTTCTTATGATCAGTATACGTGGTAATGGGGAAAACAGACCCTTCCAGTAAATGTCTCCACTCCTCTAATGCCAATTTTATGGCTAAGAGCTCACGTTCCCCCACATCATAATTGCGTTCAGCAGAATTTAATGATCGTGAGAAGAAGGCCACAGGGTGCAGCAGGTCATCACTCTCTTGACGTTGTGACAGAATAGCACCGACTGCGGTGTCAGAGGCATCGACCTCCAACGTATATGCTTTAGCGGGGTTGGGCCAAATTAGAATGGGAGCTTGCGTGAATTTGAGTTTGAGAGACTCAAACGCAGCTTGGGCAGCCGTGGTCCATTGAAAGGACTTTTTCTTAGAGGTGAGTGAAGTGATAGGTTGAATCACCTTAGAGAAGTTTCGAATGAATTTTCGGTAGAAATTTGCAAATCCCACGAAGAGCTGTATGGCTTTTTTGTCCGTAGGGATAGGCCACTGTAGTATTGCAGATACTTTCTTAGGGTCCATTTGGACATTATTGGGGGAAAGTACAAAACCAAGGAAGTCCACAGTCTGTGTATCAAAGATGCATTTCTCCAACTTTGCATAAAGGTTATGTTGTCTTAGACGGGAAAGAACCAGCTGTACGTGACGTCGGTGCTGTTCTATAGAAGGGGAAAAAATCAGAATATCGTCCAGATAAATGATGACAAATTGGTCTAGTATGTCGTGAAATATGTCATTGACAAAGTGTTGAAATGTGGCTGGCGCATTGCAAAGGCCAAATGGCATAACGAGGTACTCGAAATGCCCATAACGAGACCTAAAGGCTGTCTTCCATTCATCACCCTCCTTTATTCTTACTAAATTGTAGGCTCCTCTAAGGTCAATCTTGGTAAATATCTGTGCAGTACGTAGATGATCCATTAGTTCAGAGATTAAAGGTAGAGGGTAACGGTTCTTGGTGGTAATTTTGTTCAATTCTCTGTAATCCACACAAGGTCTTAGGTCTCCGTCTTTTTTTTTAACAAAAAAAATGCCAGCTCCTGCTGGAGAAGTGGAAGGTCTGATGAAACCTTTAGCAATATTTTCATCAATATATTCCTTCAGAGAGGACAGTTCAGGCTCCGCCAAGGGATATATCCGTCCGAAGGGTATGGGAGCCCCAGGAAGTAAGTCAATTGGGCAATCTTCGGTGTGGAGGCAGGGTATCTGCTTTTTTCTTTTCAAAAACATCCTGGTACATTTGATATGCCAATGGAAGTTTCTGTATGGGATTGTTGGTGAGACATATCAAGAGAAAAAAAACAAAAAAAACAAGCCGGCTCCACTGAAATGCTGATAAATTTCTTTCATTCAGCGAGTATAAATCACCGGGTGCTCCGTCCGTGCTGTAGCCTATGAATAAGCGTGGAGACACGTGAAACGCGTAAGGCATCTGTTTTATCTGTTTGTTATCCCTGATGTTCGTGATGTTTCCTTGATTTAATACAATCCTTTATCATTTAACCTACTCCGGAGTGCATGTCCTTTTGTTGCTCATTTTCATGAGACATATCAAGGACCGGATAAGACATTTTGAGGTACACATCTTAGAAGAAAATACTAGGGTGCCTGTCTCCCAGTTAATCATAGGATTATGGTTTCGGAGCCAAGGTAACCCCAAAATCACTGAGAATACTGGAGCAGGTACGATATCAAATTGTAAAACCTCCTGATGTCTTTCTCCAATAGTAACAATAAGTGGTATGGTTTCGTGAGTGACCGGACCAGTCTTTAATGGACTTCCATCTACTAATTGTATCTGTAAAGGTGTAGCTTTCTTTTGGAGTGGAATGCATAGAGTCTTGGCCAGTTCTATGTCCAAAAAGCAACCGCTGGCACCGGAATCAACCATGGCTGATAATCGTATGGGGTCTTTAGTCCACTGTAAGGAAAGGGAAAGAGACAGGTGAGGCATCAGGTTGGGCGGAATAACTGTGTCAGTGGAAGATGTTGCAGAATTATTCTTACCCTGAGTTGGGCGTCGTCTGATCCTGCAATCTCTATATGCATGGCCTGGTCTCCCACAATAGAGGCACAAATTTTGGGCTCTCCTTCTAGCCTTTTCTTCAGCAGGTAGAGGTCCCCTAATAAGACCGATTTGCATGGGCTCCTCTGTGTTAGGGATCGTTGGCGTAGACTCAAAAAAGATCTGAGGTGAAGTTGGGTTCATAGAATAAGATGGTACCCCACGCTCCGCTCTTCTCTCTCGTAATCTACGGTCAATTTGTGTCACCATGCGTGTCAGTGTATCCAGGGAAGAGGGTACTCCCACTCGTGCCAATTTGTCTTTAAGAGCATCGGATAACCCCAGGCGAAACTGGTCTAGTAGAGCCGCTTCGTTCCATGTGGTTTCTAGGGCGACTCGGCGAAACTCCGTGATATATTCCTCTACCGGTCGTTCTCCCTGTTGGAGGGAACGAAGTGTGTTGGTTGCTGAAGAAATTCTAAAAGGATCTTCATACAGTGAATCTAGTGCTTGGCGGAAGGATCAGCAACATTCCAGTAGAGGACTGTTACTGTGTAGCAAATGGTGGGCCCACATTTGAGGTTCCTCAGTAAGAAGGGATATCACTGTGTGTACTTTTACAAAATCAGATGCATAAGTACGTGGTTTTAAATTAAACAGGATTTGACATGCAGTAACAAAGGTACGGTATTTCTTTCTGTCCCCTGAGAATTTGTCTGGCATGACGACTTGAGGCTCTAAAGCTGTGGCCCCCTCCAGATTGCTAGATGCCGAGACTGACAAAGGAGCAGATACTGTAGGTTTTGGGATTCTGGTTTGTAGTTGTTGTAATTGATAGTCTCACTGGAAGATGTAGTCCAATCAGTAGTAGTATACAGCAATGTACAAGCGGCACTACAGGTGAGGAGAATAATCCGGGGAAACGCCAGGTAAATGGGAGCCAGTAGAGAAGCAACGTCAGCCGGTCCAAAGGTCGGGGGCACAAGCACAGAAGAGTAGTCAAAAGGAAATCCGAGGTCAGGGGCACAGGCAAGGTAGCGGTAAACGAAGACAATCCAAATCGGCTGAAGTAAACGGAAGGGTAATAAGGCAGGATACACGAGAATCACTCAGCGCCATACTGAATGCAGAGTCTCCTTTTAAATCCTACGCGCCATGCGTAGCGTGTTCTGCTCGTTGTCAAGGGGATAGTAACTTTTGCAGGAGAGTATTGTATTGTGCCCAGAATGGAGGAAATTGTGATCGTCTGGATTCTAGGATATTCCGGCGAGTTACTTCTTCGGGGAGTCTGATACCTGAGGATATAGGTAAGCAATTTAAGCAATACTATTATGGACTGTATACTTTGGATAGCCATGGGGACACTAAACAGATTGATGATTATTTAGCAACTATTTCTCTCCCATGAATTCCCTATCATTATAGAGAGGATCTAAATAAACCGTTCACTTGAACTAGAAGAGGCTATAAACAGACTAGAAAGTCATAAATCATCGGGCCCAGATGGCTTTGCTAATGATTTTTTAAAACTATATAATAAGACTACTTTGCCATGCCTTCTCGGGGCTTTCAATGAAATCGCGACAACTTCTAGACCCCCAGCAGAACTTCTACAAGCGAACGTTCTATCAATACTTAAGCCTAATAAAGATCCTACTAATGTAAGAATTTATCGGCCAATATCATTAATTAATGTAGATATTAAATTATATGCATCGATTATTTCTCACAGATTAAAAAAAATCATCCCAATGTTAGTTCATTCAGATCAAGTAGGCTTCGTAGCCGATAGAATGGGTGCTGATAATATGAGGAGAATGATAGACATATTGGATCAGGCTGAGAGAAGAGGAGCCCCCCTGCTGACCCTGCCATTAGACGCAGAAAAAGCGTTTGACAGGGTCAGCTGTTTTTTTTTTGAGAAAGAAGCTGATTGCATATGGAATAGATGGGTGGTTTTTAGGACAATTATTGCTCTCTATTCTAGTCCTTCGGCTAGAACAGTAAGACCTACTATGTGCTCAGATTGGTATAGTCCTAAAAAGCAAACCAGACAGGGATGACCCCTTTCACCTCTTTTGTATGTCTTAACACTCGAACCTTTTGCCCCAAAAAGCTAACTTTTGAACTACTGGGTGGAATTATCTGATTTTTAGTTATGTTCATATTTAAAGTATGCTGATTCTGAAAATGTATGTTTTATGTGAATGTGATGCATATTTTGAAAGTTATTAATATTGTGTAAAAACTGTATATTTTAGTTTGGAGATAATTGAGCTGATACAAAGGTTAACTCAATTATCTCCCAAGCAGAGGGGAGGAATGTACTCTAATTACTAGGATCCAAGTCTTTGTCCTATTCACTGTGCTTTCCCCAAGTTAAGATTGGATCCTATCCTTTAATCCCTGTCATTATGTCACCTTTCCCATTGTCTTTATGTAAGTCATTTAGTTTCCTGTATGTATCTGAACTGGGCACCTTTGTATTAGACATGTGCAAAACTAAAATTTTAGTTTCGTTTTCGTCCATTCGGACGAAAATGTTATTTATTTCGTCTAAAACGAATTTCGTTCATTACTGCATTCGTTTCAGACGAAATTTGTTCATTATTTTCGTTTCGTTTTATTCGTTCGTACGAATCAATTGTCCTACACACATTCCATAAGCCGAAAGTCTATAAACGGAACGTCGTTCTTATGAATTTCTTATGAATGAGGACTCTAGTTCGGTTTATAGAAAGCCAATAATAGTCTTTCGGTTTATAGAATAAATGTAATGCTATTTCTGTTCTATAAGCCGAAAGTCTATAAACCGATCGACGTTCGGTTTATAGACTTTCGGCTTATAGAACAGCCATCGCATTACATGTATTCTATAAACCGAAAGTCTATAAACCGAACGTCATTCGGTTTATAGACTTTCGGCTTATGGAATACATGTATTGGCTTTCTATAAACCGAACTAGAGTCCCCATTCATAAGAAATTCTTATGAATGGGGACTCTAGTTCGGTTTATAGAAAGCCAATAGTATTACATGTATTCCATAAGCCGAAAGTCTATAAACCGAACAACATTCGGTTTATAGACTTTCGGTTTATAGAATACATGTAATGCTATTGCTGTTCTATAAGCCGAAAGTCTATAAACCGAACGACGTTCGGTTTATAGACTTTCGGCTTATGGAATACATGTAATGCTATTGGCTTTCTATAAACCGAAATAGAGTCCCCATTCATACGAATAGGTCAGTTTAGTTTTTACTGTAGTACAGTTTCTTTGTGCTTTGTTAGAAACAGAACACACTAGTCAAAAGTAAAAAAAAGAACAGTGAAGTTAACTGTTGTACTGTTGTGAGTGTAGCATCTGCAGTGCAGTGAACTTTTGTGCTCTTTTTGTCAGTTGATTTAATTGTTCATTTATTGTGGTTTTTAACAGCAAGCAGTGAAACTTACTGCTGTTTATTGGTTTTAATTTATTTACGTGACTGTGTGACTGTACTAAGCTAAGCTTCAAGGTAGCTGTAGTACATTTAATTAGAATTTGTTTAGTAGCCAAACTAACTTATCCATGTTAAAATAATAGCATATCATTTTGTTCATAACTTAAAATTGAAGTGTCTTTGTAATAGTATAGCTTGTGTCTCTGTTTGCAGTAAGCGTGCAGGGAGCACTTGTTGGCAGACTGCACATGGTACACAGTTTTGTATAGTTTTTCAGGAAGCACTGAAGTGAGCAAATCGGCCTCTGTGTAGTCTCTCTTTTTTTTCTGAAGTATATATTTAATTTTTTGGGGGGGTATTTCTTTTATTTTTGTTATTAATAAAGTAAAATATCATTGTATTACACTCTTACACACTACATATTTCCTAAAATATTACCACTTTATTAAAAGCAAATAATAATCATCTAAATGGATCCTCCTAGGTACTTCGGTACTAGGAAAGTTAAGGCTCAATACACCACCAACACCACCACCACCACCAGTACGAGAACTGTTTGTAGTACACAGCCTTTGAATCAGCTTAGTCGGGCAAGTACTTCTGCCGCTATGTCTGATTCAACAACTAGTATGCCAAGCTTTCTGTCCCAGCCATTGGTGCAAGATTCAGCAAAAGGAAAGACACCAATAGCAGGCACTAGTGGTGCAAGGCCCAGCAGCACAAAAGTTTTCTATGGAAAAGGGAAAACGGCATTTCTTAAAGCTAGCACTAAGCCTAGTATACCAAAAAATAGGACTATTAGTACTTGTAGTAATATATTAAGTAAGAAGAGGTGTGTTATGCCCCCAGCTTTTTTTTCTACCACAAGAAGCACCCTCTCTTCATTTTCTGTTGCAGAAGGGGATATGTTAGGTGCCAAACAGAGCATGTTGAGAAGCAGCAGTAATTTGAGGGGTGTTTCCAAGCAACCTTCTTGTGCACGGAGGCTGTTTTCACATCCCCCTCCCAAAACCACCACAGCTTCAACCACTAGTGTTATGGCTGCTTCAACCACTGACAGTGGAACATCTGCCCCTCTTGCTACCACCACCTCTAAAAAAACACCCAGAAAGAGAGCAGAGGTAGAGACTCTAGAGAGTGACACAACAACAACAAGTGCTACTCATCTAGAGTTAGAAGAAGCTGCAATATCTGTTCTTCCTGCAGGGGATATTAGTCTTAGCGCCAACCTTGCAGAAATTGCATTTAGTTTAGCTAATGAAGAGCTTGACTATGAGCATGAGTATGAGGATGAGATAGTATGGGAGAGTCAGACTCATTATACCTCAGGGAGCAGTGCATGCTTTTCACCAGCTAGTAGTGCACGTTTTTCCCCTTCCTCTCCACTTTCTCCAACTGTTGCACCTGTTACTGCTACTTCCACCCTCAGAAGGACTTCACCACCACAGCCGATTGCATCTATATTTTTTAGTGGTAGAACTACCAATCTCCCTGTTAGTTCCCACTGTTCTACAACTCCTGCTCCCAGTGGCACAGTTACTACCACCAGCACTGGTACCAGTAGCCACAGTTGTAGTGCACAGTCCAATATGCCAGCTCCCACTTTTAACACTGCTGCTGCTACTCATCCACCCATAGCAGCTGTATCCCAAAGGGTCCCATCCAATGTTTCATGTCGCAGCAAAGTATGGGACCACTTTGAAATTGTTAGAGAGGGGTTCTTTGCCAAGTGCAAGCACTGCGGGAAGGAAGTTAGCAGGGGGAAGGTGTTGGGTCATCTCACCAGTGCCAGGATGAACCATCATCTCCGCAGTCAACACAGGGCTGTGCTATTGAGGGAAGAGGCAGAAAGTGGTAGGGCAGGCAACGTAGCTGCTACAACTTCCACAAGCACCATCAGCTCTGTAGAAGTTCCAGCTATGAGTGGCAGGGGGGTTGTTGAAGAGCAAAGAACTATTGCCAGCCAACAAACAAGGCCAGTTACAGCCACACAGTCCACCCTGGAACAATTCGGGGGATTTCACTCCAGGGCTGTAAAATCACACGACTTATTGGCCAGTTGATAGCTGTTGGGGGTGCTTCATTTAACATGATAGATGAGGAACCTTTCAAACAGTTGATGGCAGCAGTGTCCCCACAGTACCATCTTCCCTCACGTTCCACTTTCAGCAGGAGGATAATCCCCTCACTATATCAGTCCTGTGTTGGAGTAGTGAAAGAGGAGCTTTCTAAGGCAGCTGGTCAGTCTGTCCATTTCACTACAGACTTGTGGAGTGCACCTAGTGGGCAGCATGCCTTTCTGTCCTTGACAGCACACTGGTGGCAGCCCGGTGTGTCTCATGAAGCTACTACTTCGCTAGCACCAGGGTCTAGCAGAATGGAAGGAAGTGCATCAGTAGATCAGCAGGACTACAGATCTTTCCTTCTCCATGCTGAAGTGATGTATGAAAATCACACTTCAGAAAATATTCTGCATGCTATAAAAAGGATGGTGTCACATTGGGTAGGAGCAGAGGCAGGCACCAATGTAGAAGTGGGGTTTGTGGTCACTGACGGAGCTGCAAATATGTTGAAAGCTCTGCGTGATGGTAATATTGTTGGTGTGCGCTGTACAGCACACATACTCCATCTTGTGGTAAAATCATCAATCCCAGATGGAAGTAATAGAATAGTGAGAGTCATTGATCACTGCAGGAGGATTGCTGGGCACTTCAACCATAGTGTAAAAGCTTGTCATCTATTGAGGCAGGAGCAAGAGAAGGCAGGTCTTCCCACACACTGTCTATGACAAGATGTTGTTACACGTGGAACTCTACTTTGGAGATGCTTGAAAGGATTTTGGAGCAGCAGAGGGCAATCCATAGTCTGTCATCAGACCAGTTTATTGGCATTGCATCTCCACTGGGTAGAGAAGATTGGACAGTGATCAGTCAGTCAGTGGCAGTCCTTAAACCATTCAGGGATGCCACTGAACACTTAAGTATGAGCACTGCCAGTCTGGGACAGGTAATCCCAGTGTTCAGCCATCTAGGGATGGTTTTCCTTGAAAACCGTGAAGTTTTTCAAGGTGGCCTCCATTCTGATGTTGCAGCTCTAGTCAGGAAGCTGAAAGAAAACCTTAAACTTCGGCTACGTGACCAAATGGATAATTATCCCGAACTGATGCTAGCATGCATGTGTGATCCACGGATTAAGGGCAAGCTTGCACTCAGGTACAATATTCTGACAAGTTGTAGGGATAATCTCATCCAAAGGGTGTTGGACTGGCAGCAGAAGAGTGGCATGCTGTCTGGGGGAGAACTGCAGCACGAGATTGACATGTCTGCACGTCTAAGCAGTAGTGCTGGCAGTGACACTAGCACCAGAACACAGCTGAGTGGAGCAGCTTCATTTTGGGAAGAGGCACTTGGGAATCTAGTAGGCCCCACTGAGACACCTAGCAGTCGTAAGGAGAGTAGTGCCTCAGAAATGGTAAAACTTTACCTTTGTGAACCTCCTTTGCCTCCTAATGTTGACCCTCTTAGTTTTTGGGATCAGAAGAAGATTGTGTGTCCCACACTCTCACTGGTTGCGCAGAAACTGCTATCGTGTCCGGCAACCTCAGTCCAAAGTGAGCGCGTGTTTTCTATAACGTACTTAATCCACAACGCTCTCACATGTCACCTCATCTGATGGAGCAGATTGCCCTTCTTAAATTTAATCTGCCCAAATTGGGGTACCCTGCTCTTAAGTTTGAGGGATGATATGTTGATTAATATAGCTTGACATATAGTGGAGTCACAGAGAAAGGGAAAGTGTTCTTTCTAGTTAAAAAACATATTTATTGCGTTCCATTTTTACTCTAATCCACCAAAAATCAGTTTCAAACAAATAGTACTAGTTGGTTTCTCCCCTCTGGCTGTGTCAGTCCTCGTTGTGGCAAACCCTGCTAGCTAAAGCTAGGGCATTGTGTTCAAACTCTAGAAGTCCACTCCCCTCGATTGGGACTGAAGGTGTTTGGATGCTTTGCTCTGGGGATGAAACAGGTGTGTGGGTCGTCAATTGCCCTATCACTGTACTTTACCATTTCATTCCTGTTCTGCTGCTGGTGGTGGCAGCTACAAAATTGTCTTTCCGTGGTTACACCTCTTATCCCCAAAAATCTTTTGCCCAAAAAACAAATAGTAGAGGTTTCTCCCCTCTGGCTGTGTCTGTTTGCGGTGTGGCAACGCCTGCTACCTCCGCCAGCGATGCCAGTTAAAGCTAGGGCATTGTGTTTGCACTCTGAAAAGTCCGCTCCACTGGTCTGGGACTGAAAGAGTTTGGATGCTTTGCTCTGGGGTTGAAACATGTGTGTGGGTCGTCAATTGCTCACTCACTTCCCTTTAACATTTCATTCCTTTCCCCTATCCACCCATAGTTGCCAACATCGGCCATGTTTCCAGAGACACATATTTGTTCCACATGCTGCAGACAAAACATGCAAAGTGCAGCCTGGCAGTATGTAGGATGGATATACGCACAGACACAATCCAATTAATTAATCATGGTAGGTCCTATTAGATCTCCACCCTAATTAATTAATTGGATTATGTATGTGCGTATATCCATCCTACATACTGCCGGGCAGCACTTTGTATGCTCTGTCTGCAGCATATGGAACAGATATGTGTCCCTGGAAACATGGCCGATGTTAGCAACTATGTATCCTCCCAAGATAGCCCAAAAGTGTAAATTGGTAGTTTCTCCCCTCTGGCTGTGTCTGTTTGCGGTGTGGCAACGCCTGCTACCTCCACCAGTGCTGCCAGTTAAAGCTAGGGCATTGTGTTTGAACTCTGAAAGTCTGCTCCACTTGTCTGGGACTGAAGGTGTTTGGATGCTTTGCTCTGGGGTTGAAACAGGTGTGTGGGTCGTCAATTGTCCACTCACTTCCCTTTAACATTTCATTCCTTTCCCCTATCCACCCAAGATAGCCCAAAAGTGTTAATGGTAGTCTCTCCCCTCTGGCTGTATCTGTTTGCGGTGTGGCAACGCCTGCTACCTCCGCCAGCGCTGCAAGTTACAGCTAAGGCATTGCGTTCAAAGTCTGAAAGTCCGCTCCCCTCGCCTGGTACTGAAGGTGTTTGGAAGCTTTGCTCTGGGGTTGAAACAGGTGTGTGGGTCGTCAATTGTCCACTCACTACACTTTAACATTTCATTCCTTTCCCCTATCCACCCAAGATAGCCCAAAAGTGTTAATGGTAGTTTCTCCCCTCTGGCTGTGTCTGTTTGCAGTGTGGCAACGCCTGCTACCTCCGCCAGCGCTGCCAGTTACAGCTAGGGTATTGTGTTCGAAGTCTGAAAGTCCGCTCCCCTCGCCTGGGACTGAAGGAGTTTGGATGCTTTGCTCTGGGGTTGAAACAGGTGTGTGGGTTGTCAATTGCTCACTCAATTCTGTTTATTTCCTTTCCCCTAACCATCAAAGATTTTACTACACCAAATCATTAACTAATTAAACTTTTATTCTTTTTGGTGGTGGACGACCTACTTGGTAGTACTTACTACTTTACTTCCTTATCCCTTGGCTCTGCTGCAGGGTAATTTGTGTCCAGGGCCAGTTTAGTACATTTTAGATGCCAATGCATCCCTAAACTTCCCAATCTGCCCCTCAGATCTGAAGATGCACCCCCAGACTTGCCAATGCATTCCCACATTGCACACCCATGACTTACCACAGGACATACCTCATCACCCACATTGCATATCCTGGAATTACCTCAGTACATGCCCTATCACCCACATTACACACCCAGGTCACACCCCAGTAGTTGCCCTATCACCCACATAGCACATCCAGGACTTACCATCGTCGGCATGTTATGTAATTGCAGGCAGGTCACCTGATTCCCAATGCTCTGACGTTAGTTAGAGTGTGAGAAGCAGCATGGGAACTGCGCTGCTCTGCCTGCTCAGCTGGTTTTAAAGCAGTAATATGGAGCTGCCCCCATTTTGCTTAGTCCCCTGGGCTGCAGCCCCTAAAGACCATGCCTTAAACCTGCCCTGTTTGTTTCGCTGACACAACAGGGGTCTACTTGTACCATCTGAACTGCATTGCTGACACTGCTTGTATCTCAAATGCCGGCGGTGATCCTAGCAAATGCGTGATGATGCGTGAGCACATGCTTTTTAAATCTGGAAAGATCCTGCCTTTCATCCAGTCACCAGAGCTGAGTCACTTAAGCATGATCCTGCATGCAGATCACACTGCCTGTATTAGTGAACCTGCTGCCTGTCACTGCCTGCCTTCCATATACCAAAAACAGAATATGTGTTTGATTTCAACA
This sequence comes from Pelodytes ibericus, assembly GCA_036172795.1. Taxonomy (NCBI): domain Eukaryota; kingdom Metazoa; phylum Chordata; class Amphibia; order Anura; family Pelodytidae; genus Pelodytes; species Pelodytes ibericus. Next base: position 98,207,243 of record CM069863.1, read on the forward strand.
AAATGATGTCCATAAGCTTCTACATACATGCCCATTGTATATATTTATGCCCACTGAAGATATGGATGCCCATTGCCCACTGTATATATTTACGTCAGCTGTATATTTATGCCTACTGCATGTATATAAGCCAGTGTGTATGCCCACTGTATATACTTATGGCCATAATTTTGTAGAAACCAATCACATATATTGTTTTAGCCATATAGAAGCTGTTGGTCATCATTTTGTTGAAACCCAACACATAGAAACATAGAATGTGTTATCAGATAAGAACCATTCAGTACATCTAGTCTGCCCAATTTTCTAAATACTTTATTAGTCGACCTTATCCTATATCTTGGATACCTATCCCACGCATGCTTAAACTCCTTCACTACCCTCTCAGTAAAGTAATACTTCCTGATATTATGCATGTCCCACATGCAATGTGATCTTTTCTTTGGCACCACCCTCTCCATGCAATCCCAGATTGTCTCACTCTCCCACCATGTCTGTCCCTGCCTCCCCCTTGCCATCCCTGTCTGTCTCTCTCTCCCCCATGCCATTCATGTCCATCTCTGCCTCCCCCATTGCCATTCGTCTGTTTCCCACGTTTTGTATTTCTCCTCCCTATGTACCTCTCCCTCTTTTGTCTTTCTCCTCTCCCCATGTATCTTCTCCTCTTCCCCCATGTTTGTCTTTCCCTCTCCCCCATGTCTGTCTTTCTCTCTCCTCTCCCTTCCTATTTATATCTCACCTCTGCCTCGTGTATATCTCTCGCTTTCCTCTCCCCCCACATGTCTGTCTCATTACCTCCATTTTCCCTCCCCATGTCAGGTGTTTCTTTCCTTTCCCTCCCTCCCCAAGTCTGGTGGCTCTCTCACCCTTCCCCACATGTTTTACTTTGGGCAGCAGCCCCGAAAAAATAAATGCACGTGTATATCGATGGCGATATATTGTAAAAAAGAAATTGTTGCCTGCAGCCTCCCCACAAAGCTCGCTCCCTTGGCAAACGCCTGGTTCGCCTATCAGTAGCACTGGCCCTGATTAGACCTTTATATGTAGACATGTCCATGTTAAACTAAAAAAAAGAGCTCATTAATGAAGAACAATACTGGTCATGGGATGTCAGCTCTATGTTGGCCTCACATCACTGGATATTACCGTATTTACTCGAATATAAGAAAAGTCCTCCTCGTCTTACATTCGAGGTCGTCTTATAATCTGACCTCAAATTGAAATCCCCTGGCTGCCCCCACTAGCCACCAGGGAACGAAACCAGGTAAGGGGGAGGGGGGGGACGGAGGACACAGACAGACAAGGGGAGGGGGGGATAGAGAGAGACAAAGGGAGGGGGATGGGGGGAGGACACAGACAGACAAGGGGAGGGAGGGGGACAGAGAGAGACAAAGGGAGGGGGATGGGGGAGGACACAGACAGACAAGGGGGGGGAGACACAGACAGACAAGGGGAGGGAGGGGGGAGACACAGACAAGGGGAGGGGGACAGAGAGAAAAGGGGAGGGGGGATAGATAGAGACAACGGTGGGGGGGAAAGAGACAGCTGGGGGAGCGGGAGAGAGGCCGCATTGGCACATAAAAGCAAATAAAAACAAGAAATGCATTTGTATAATATACATTTTTTATTAAATATTAAAAAGCAATTTACATATATATAGAAGTTAAACTTTTTTCCTATAGGGTAGTCTAATAATCAGGCTTTTCGTTTTTTTCCTAAAGGAATGTACAAATTTGGGGGGGTTGTCTAATAATCAGGGTCGTCTTATAATCGAGCAAATACGGTAATCTTCAGTAATAACTATTCGCCACGTGTAATTTTGTATACTTAAGAACCATTCCACTTCCAAAGTATAATGGAAGTTGAAGTGTTAGAGGTGGGGATAAAAAATAGACCCACACAACTAATACATTTAAATGTTTTTTTTTGGCAAGCCCGGGGGGGGAGGGTGGGGGGGGGGGCATTAATGAGAGGGGGCAAAGAGTTTTTTGGCAGAGGGCTACAACTTGGAGTTAGGAATGGTAAGTAACCAGGGGCTCCATGGCTACTACCAATAGGCATCAGTGTGCTTTACTCATCATAATCTAATGAGCTGGAGGATGATGCGCTAGGCAACCGACTAGCATTATTAGGATCATCTTCCTCCTCACTAGACTGACTTTCAGTCACCTGTGCTGATGGAGGGAGGTTAGAGATGCAAGTTGCCTCAGGAGCAGCGGTACCGTCAGTACATGGATGCATGAGGGCCAATTTTGCATCCATGTACCTTACCTTTCGGTTGCGGTATTCATCTCCAGACTGATACTCCTGCTGGCAAATCAATCTCATCTGCTCCTGATGCACAGCTTGCGCATCTAAGTGTCTAAGGGCTTGGTCCTGCAACTCCGTCGTGTGGGCATGGAACTTATCCTGATCACTCACCATCATGGTGAGTTGCTGGCGCATCCAACTGATGTCCTGCTGGATCACAGCAACTGCACCATGGACAGCAGCCAAGGATTCCATCATCGGAGGGGCAGGAGGTCGTGGCTGGGCTCCTGATGTGCCGTATTCACTGGGATCCACCACCGTGAGGAGGATTGTTTGCTCCTCCTCCTCGACAGATGTTACTGCAGAAAAAGAAGGAAGATAATTAGAACATTACAATACAGATTGTATATTCAATTCACCACATCTATATACACTTTAATGCAGGGTTATCAATATCTACATCCTGAAAGGATTATTAGAATTTTTTTTAACCCTTGCTTCCTCAAAGGAAGTATGTTGTGTACAGGGAGTGCAGAATTATTAGGCAAGTTGTATTTTTGAGGATTAATTTTATTATTGAACAACAACCATGTTCTCAATGAACCCAAAAAACTCATTAATATCAAAGCTGAATATTTTTGGAAGTAGTTTTTAGTTTGTTTTTAGTTTTAGCTAATTTTTTTTTACCAGTGAAACCAATATAACATCTCAACATTCACAAATATACATTTCTGACATTCAAAAACAAAACAAAAACAAATCAGTGACCAATATAGCCACCTTTCTTTGCAAGGACACTCAAAAGCCTGCCATCCATGGATTCTGTCAGTGTTTTGATCTGTTCACCATCAACATTGCGTGCAGCAGCAACCACAGCCTCCCAGACACTGTTTAGAGAGGTGTACTGTTTTCCCTCCTTGTAAATCTCACATTTGATGATGGACCACAGGTTCTCAATGGGGTTCAGATCAGGTGAACAAGGAGGCCATGTCATTAGATTTTCTTCTTTTATACCCTTTCTTGCCAGCCACGCTGTGGAGTACTTGGACGCGTGTGATGGAGCATTGTCCTGCATGAAAATCATGTTTTTCTTGAAGGATGCAGACTTCTTCCTGTACCACTGCTTGAAGAAGGTGTCTTCCAGGAACTGGCAGTAGGACTGGGAGTTGAGCTTGACTCCATCCTCAACCGAAAAGGCCCCACAAGCTCATCTTTGATGATACCAGCCCAAACCAGTACTCCACCTCCACCTTGCTGGTGTCTGAGTCGGACTGGAGCTCTCTGCCCTTTACCAATCCAGCCACGGGCCCATCCATCTGGCCCATCGAGACTCACTCTCATTTCATCAGTCCATAAAACCTTAGAAAAATCAGTCTTGAGATATTTCTTGGCCCAGTCTTGACGTTTCAGCTTGTGTGTCTTGTTCAGTGGTGGTCGTCTTTCTGCCTTTCTTACCTTGGCCATGTCTCTGAGTATTGCACACCTTGTGCTTTTGGGCACTCCAGTGATGTTGCAGCTCTGAAATATGGCCAAACTGGTGGCAAGTGGCATCGTGGCAGCTGCACGCTTGACTTTTCTCAGTTCATGGGCAGTTATTTTGCGCCTTGGTTTTTCCACACGCTTCTTGCGACCCTGTTGACTATTTTGAATGAAACGCTTGATTGTTCGATGATCACGCTACAGAAGCTTTGCAATTTTAAGAGTGCTGCATCCCTCTGCAAGATATCTCACTATTTTTGACTTTTCTGAGCCTGTCAAGTCCTTCTTTTGACCCATTTTGCCAAAGGAAAGGAAGTTGCCTAATAATTATGCACACCTGATATAGGGTGTTGATGTCATTAGACCACACCCCTTCTCATTACAGAGATGCACATCACCTAATATGCTTAATTGGTAGTAGGCTTTCGAGCCTATACAGCTTGGAGTAAGACAACATGCATAAAGAGGATGATGTGGTCAAAATACTCATTTGCCTAATAATTCTGCACTCCCTGTATATTGATAGATAGGTACACACTGGTTTTACTCTTAGATCATGATGCCTGGGTTTGCCCTGATTGTCTGATTGGGTTCTAATTGTCGTTGGGGTTATTTTTTAATGGATCAGCAGAAGGGACCTGGTTAAGGTTTCCTCTGCCTATCAAATTTAAAAATGAGGGTCTCTCTGAACAAGCAGAGAGAGACACTTGCCAACCAGACCAGGGTGCCTCCTTGGAAATACAGTAGCTGCTGGTTAGAGGATAAACTTGCATGTACTATCAATATTACATGTAATTTTCAATGCCAATGCATTCCCAGACTTCCCTTGAAAATGCATTCAACCAGTCTAATGCATCTCCAGACTTGCCAACCAGCCCCCCATACTTGCAAATGCATCTCCAGACTTGCCAACCAGCCCCCTATACTTGCAAATGCATCTCCAGACTTGCCAACCAGCCCTCACACTTACAAATGCATTCCCAGACTTGTCAATGGGCCTCCTATGAATGTCAGTGCATCCTGACATTTCAGTGGTGTCTAGTGGGTGCAGACAGAGGATGTCTGTGAGCTTTTAGGTACGCAATGACATTGTCTGATGCTGCCCTTTACTTCCGCTGTGACTTCTGAGATGGAACGCCGGGAGGTCACCGTAGCCTGCGTTCTGTCTTTGAAGTCACAGTGATAGTGTCAAACAGTATCGGATGATGTGCACAGACATCCTCCGGCTGCATGCGTGGAGGATCCAGGTCCATTGCAGTTCTGTGGGGTACCTGGCTCCTAGTCTTATAGTCTGACCTCAATTTTAGTGTCTTTTATTCTAGCAAATAATATTAATATGATCTAACTTGTCGTGTAAATGTGTATAATGTATCTACCTTGGGTGGTGAATCCCACTGCCTGCACATCAAGAGCATGAAGCTGGTGGGAATCGACTTGAGGTGGTGATGAATATACCGCTGTTAGAGATGGAGAAGAATAAATTTTTAGTGCATGCATACAGATGTGTGCAGAACATACATATCACATCTGAGGCTAGGAACAAAACAGGTGAGTTGCAGGTGATTTCATATCACCAATTTATTTAAACATTGTGCAGGGACAAACATTGGGAGTTTTCCCCGCTAAGCAAACTCACCAGATTTTTCACTGCACAATGTATAGCTAACCTGATATGATGAAATGTGCATCTCACATCAACACAGTTTTTTGTACATAGCCCCCTTTAATATGCCAATATTTTGCCCCTCAATATGCCATTCTTTTGCCAATTAATATGCCAGTATTTTTCCCCTCAATATGCCAGAAATTTGCCAATTAATATGCCAGGATTTTGCCCCTCCTCAATATGCCAGGATTTAGCCACTCAGTATGCCAGGATTTTGCCCCTCAATATGCCAGTATATAGCCCCTCAATATTCCAATTAAAATGCCAGGATTTTGCCAATTATTATGCCAGGATTTTGTCAATTATTATGCCAGGATTATGCCAATTAATATGCCAGGATTATGGCAATTAATATGCCAGGAGTTTGTCACTCAATATGTCAGGATTATGCCAATTAATATGTCAGGATTATGCCAATTAATATGCCAGGATTTTGTCACTCAATATGTCAGGATTTTACCAATTAATATATCAGGGTTATGCCAGTTAATATGCCAGGATTTTGTCACTCAATATGTCAGGATTATGCCAATTAATATTCCAGGAAATTGGCAATTAATATGCCATTATTATGCCAATTAATATGTCAGGGTTATGCCAATTAATATGCCAGGATTATGCCAATTAATATGTCAGGATTATGCCAATTAATATGCCAGGAAGTTGCCAATTAATATGCCAGGATAATGCCAATTAATATGCCAGGAATGTGCCAATTAATATGCCAGGAATTTGCCCCGCAATATGCCAAGATAATGCCAATTAATATACCAGGATTTTGCCCCTCAGTATGCTCGTTATGCCCCCCCTCCTCCCCCTTTCCCTAGTACTTACCTCCTTGCTGCTGTCTCCGGTGCTCTGCTGTTAAGCCGGTCAGCGGCTGTGAGGGAAGTGTTATGCGCTCCCCTCCAGCCGCACGGATCAATAAAGTTTGTTTAAAAAAAAAATGCTACCAGAGTAACTCCGGCCCGGTGGGCCCAGGACGCCAGTATTTCCCGTCACCCCCTGATGGCGGACCTGGGGAGAGGTATTAGCAGTAGAAAGAGGGAAGTGCTCATGCTGTTATACAGAGCACTGGTGAGACCTTACTTGGAGTATTATACGCTGTACTGGAGAAAGTTATCCAGAGGAATATAGATACTTTGAGATCCTTCTAAACTGGGTCATGGACTGTATCCCTGTTGGGGGTGCCGAGGTGCCAGTCTGCCCCCACGCAGGGACGCAAACAGCAGCATCCCAATCAGTTCTGCTCGTGCTCCCGCGTGTAGTGATAACACAGAGCATCATATTTCCGATGCTCTGCATCATCATTATGGGCAGGGAGCGCAAGCAGCACTAACTGGGATGCTGCTGCTTGCGTCCCTGTGTGGGGGCGGACTGGCACCTCGGCACCAGTCCGTCCTGCCCAGAATACCCAACATTATAGATGCAATAAAAAAAAAAAATCTTGTGGGTGCCTGCCGCTGGGAAATATGTATCCTGGTGGCAGGTAGCAGCAGCCCCAACAAAGCTGGTACCCTAGCCTATAGGTGGAGCCGGCCCTGATTACATCACAAGGGGGCGGAGTTATGATCCTGTTTGATCAGGTTAATCTTGTCTCTTTGTGTTGGAAGGTAAAAAAAAAGTTGTACACAGTTACCTAGTCCTGCCCACTATGATACACAGGAGCAATCAATTCAGTCATATAAAAAAAAAAAACACGTTATCTAGTTACATCTTATGTAAGTGGTAGTGTCCCTTTAACTTTCCCTACCACTTAAACAGCACTATGGGTATGCATTCCAAAAATGTTTAAACTTATGGGAAGATTTACTATTTACTGCGAATGGTCACACTGTGTGCTGTCACTGAACAATTTAAATATACCATTTAGCTTGACAGTCTAGTAACTATTTTAAATTTTAAGCAATGTAAAATGTAAAACATTTTAAAGTACTTTGGAAGCACATTAATATGCAGTAACATTTGTAAGATACATCTTGGGCACCAGACAGTCCCTTTAACTAATCAGTTAGATACACTATGGCTGTGTAAACCAAGTTTGATCTTTATGTTACAGATTAGCATTTCCTTCCTACCTTACATGTACATATTTTGTAGACATGTGCATTCGTTTTCGGGCGAATGCATTTTCGTCCGAAAATAGCATTTTCGTCCATTCATCCGAAAAACGAATAACGAAAATGCTAAACTAACGAAAGCCGAATGAACGAATGGTTAATAAACGAAAATCATTCTTCCATTCGTGCTATTGGCATTCTATAAACCGAAATAGAGTCGGTTTATAGAATACCAATAGCATTACATACATTCCATAAACCGACATAATGAACGACTTTCGGTTTATGGAATGCATGTAATGCTATTGCTATTCTATAAATATAATATGTAATACTATTGGCTTTCTATAAACCGAACTAGAGTCCCCATTCATAAGAATTTCTTATGAATGGGGACTCTAGTTCGGTCCTTCAAACGTCGTTCGGTTTATAGACTTTTGGCCTTGTATTGGAAATGGTGAAGATTAGTAAATGCTCTATCTAAATTAATACAAGATATGGTATCTATTGGTGTCTGTTTAACACTTTACAGTTTGGTTCCCACGGTTACACATAACAATAGGAGCCAAATGAGCACAACCTCAACAACAAATTTATAAATGGAAATAATATAACAATACAACGATTATATTATTCCATAAGGTATTATTAGAGAGTTATATTCAATAACTAAATAACAGAATATCCACACACTTGAATAGGTTAAAGCATAACAAAGTTTAATGATAACTCTACAACAATATCTACTATAGGTTATACAAATAAACAGTGCTAAATACTTAATCTATTAATAGAAACAAGAATAGTTAACTCTATTCAAGTAAAAGAAAGTAAAATAAATATAAATGCTGATACTTAGATGTTACAGTGCCAGGAGAACTCAGGTGGAAAGACTGGCTTCAGCAGCAGCTTCTTCATTGTTGGAGCTTCAGGAGAGTTCTGAAATCTCTTTAACATGCATCTCTTTTAACATGAAGCATTTGTTGGTACAGCTTTCCCATAGTAACCCTGGTCAGGTGACCAGACTGTCAAACTGTCAGACTCCATGTTGTTTACAGTCCAGTCTTGAACAATAGCCAGTATGTTTACCTGGAAACACTGTTGCTTAGACCACCAGCCACCTGCAAATACCCCACACATATAAACCAATATATATATATATATATATATATATATATATATATATATATATATATTGCTATTTAAGTGATATCTGTGTATAATATCAACAAACTAGCATAAATAAATGCGTGTCTACAACAGGCCTATAGAACAGCAATAGCATTACATGTATTCTATAAACCGAAAGTCTATAAACCGAACGTCGTTCGGTTTATAGACTTTCGGCTTATGGAATACATGTAATACTATTGGCTTTCTATAAACCGAACTAGAGTCCCCATTCATAAGAAATTCTTATGAATGGGGTCCCCATTCATAAGAATTTCTTATGAATGGGGACTCTAGTTCGATTTATAGAAAGCCAATAGCATTACATGTATTCCATAAGCCGAAAGTCTATAAACCGAACAATGTATTTTGCAATGGTGGTGAGTCTTTTATTTATGTCTATAACTTAATTTGTGGTTCCTACTTTATCTCACATCATCATTGTGAGTACTCTCTCCAAATCAAGCTGCCTATTGTCTCAGCAATCTAAGTACCATATTTGCTCGAATATAAGACTACCCTGATTATAAGACATCCCCCCCAAACTTTGGATATTCCTTTATGAAAAAAAACTAAAAGCCTGAATATAAGACTACCCTATAGGAAAAAAGTTCAACTTGTATATATTCACATGTAAATTGCTTTTTAATATTTAATAATTTATTTTTTTGACACTCAGTTTTTATCTTTATATACATTTCCTGTATTTTGTTTATTAAATAAACATCACTGTGTCTTATACATCAGGTTTCTTTTAATAAATTTTATTTGCTACGTCTAAATTTAAATTTAAGCTACTATACATATATATACCGGGTGAAACCTCTGGGTAACTAGAGTTTGGACCCAGGGGCCTTCTCTGCGGAAACAAATTATTTATGACAGGACCAGACAAACATATCAGACACGACAAGACACCTGTGAGGCCCTCCTTCCTTTTCCCTGTTTCTCCCTCCTGTTTCTCTGACCATACTTCCCCGGTTCTCACAGGAGGACAGACAAACTCACATCGATCCTATATAGCGCGGGGGGGGGGGGTGCAGATTCCACAGTCCAGAATATCTCCTTCCACTTTTTCCCCTGTTTTCGCGTTAGTTACATTACCTATGTAATCCCATCCACCTTCCATAAGTGTGTTAACCCAATTATCCCATTGTTTATATTTTCTATGGTTCCAGTTGAATTGTGTCACAATACCCTTCTCCATAAAGCATTGTTGGATCAAATTTGCTTTTACTTTTTGCCATATAATTGGATCTGCTGATCTCCAATTTCTTGCTATTTCTAATTTGATTGTCGACAAATTGTAATTCGTTCCCTGATTTTTTGGGAAGGTTTAGGTGTAGCAAAGCCTTTTCTGGTGTGAGATTCCATTCGTTACCTAACCGGTGTGTTATCTTTTGTGACATGTCCCTCCAGAATCCATTGATTATTGGGCAGTTCCACCATATATGTGCATAATCACCTTTAGGGTTTCCGCATCTCCAGCAGTTTGAGATGTTTACCTTAGAGATTTTTGCTAAAGTTGTAGGGACCAAGTACCACCTATACATTAGTTTAAGTTGGAGTTCATTTAAGTTTAAACAATGGATGATTTTATAAGTGTTATTCAATGTCCCATTCCATTCATTTATGTCTATTTGTATATTTAATTCTTTTTCCCATTTTTTTACTGCTTTCGGAACATATGCTCTTTCTAGTTCTTTTATTAAGTTCATGGATCTCGTAATCAAGTTTTTATAATCTTTTTTTTCTAGTATTTCATGGAACATTTTTTGTGCCTTAGTTATTGGTCGTTTAATTAATGTTTTTAGGAGGAATAAACAATTTAATCTTACCTTTTCCATAATATCGTTTATTTCATAAATTCCTCTTATTTTCCACTCCTTTAAATCTAGATTTGGGTTTAGGTTCTCAACAGTCGCTAAAGTTAAGTGCGGTGGGATTTTATCCGTAAGGCCTATTTTTTTTTTAATCTTCTTCCAATTATTTACTAGGTGAGTTAGTGTTATATTCCCCATCTCTATTTTTTGTGATTCCGTGGACCAGAAATAGGTAAGTAGGTCTCCATATAATTTATTTTTCTCCATTTCTAAGTTGTACCAAGATTCCTTTTTCGCTGTGGGATTTAATGTGACTAATACTTGTGCTAACGTGGCCGCTTGTGCATAGTCCTGTATTATTGGGAGCCCTATACCTCCCGGTTTCTTTTTCTTTGCTAGTATTTGTTGTGATATTCTTGGACGTTTTTGTGCCCATATAAATTTATTGAAGGAATATTGAATAAGTTCTAGCCAGCTCTTAGGGATTGGTAATGGTAACATTCTAAATACATATAAGAAACGTGGAAGGACAAATGCTTTTATCGCATTTGATCTACCCAGCCATGAGATAAACATACCCCTCCATCTCCTAAATGATGCATTCATTTCTTGGATAAGGGGCAGGATATTTATCTGCGTCCACATTACAGGGTCCCTGGAAATCTTGATTCCTAAATATGGAAAGCTCTCTGTTGCCCATGTAAACCCATAATTTGTCAATTCGTTTTTTTGTACTGCATCCAGCGATATTGCTAATGCTGTTGACTTTGACATATTTAACTTATAGTTTGAGAGGTAACTGTATCGATTTATCAGGGTCATGATTTGTTTGATTGAGTTCACAGGATCTTGAATAACCAACAGGATATCGTCAGCAAACAAAAATATTTTTTTATTTCCTCCCTCTCCACCACCTACTACTTCTGCACAATCTCTTATATCTATCGCTAGTGGTTCTAAGGCTAAAACGTATAACATGGGTGAGAGAGGGCACCCCTGCCGGGTACCATTACCCAAGTTGAACCATTCTGATCTTATCCCTGATCCTACTATCCTTCCCTGGGGTTCCTTGTATAGGGCCATTATGGCTTGATGTATTCTCCCCTTAAGTCCATATGCCAATAATGCCCTAGACATATATCCCCAGCTGACCCTGTCATATTTAATAAAAAATTATGATATAAAAAATGCATTTCTTGTTTTCATTTCCTCTGCGGGGGAACTGGATCCCAGTCTTATAATCTGACCTCGATTTGAGGTCAGACTATAAGATGACCTCGAGTATAAGATGAGGGGTCTTTTTCAGAGCATGTGCTCTGAAAAAAACCTCGTCTTATATTCGAGCAAATAGGGTACTAAATGTGTAAAATTCTGAAACCCCTCTAAATTAATATAATTGGATCAATTTACCTTACATGTTTATTAATATCTAACATTAACCACAAGGCCCACTCAGCAACTGTTCCTTTCACTTTTTGGGTAATTGTATAAAGTTTGTATCCTCTCTACAGAAAGAAATACAATACATGTGCAATAACATGTGTACACCAATATGGAATAGAAATAAACTTCTCTACTGGTTTGTAGCAATCCTAGAATGCACTCCCCAGCTGTATGATAATAAACATAATTGTCAGGACTTACCCATCCATTTTCCCTCAGAGTTCCTTCCAGGTTTCACTCATCAGAGGCCCCGCCCTCTTTCTGTGATATAATATTCCCTCGCCTTATAGGGGAGTCACTCAACAAGTTAGTTGCTGAGTTATTTTGTCCTGAAAAGTACAAGTGCCTGCTTAGCACCAGATTATTTCTTATAAAGATCCTCTGTGTACCGACTTCTGCCTGATACACGTTACTGCTGACTTCTATTGCCCTTGGACCCGGATTTGTTTCACCATTCTTACAGACCGCTATATTCCTTTGGACCACCTAAGAAGCGCAACTCTACATGTAAACGAAGGACGTATATATATGTCCTCATGGTCCTTAAGGACCATGCTTTTCAGGACGTATATATATACGTCTAAATGCGTTAAGGGGTAAAAACAGCCATTTTCCAGAATGACCAAAAATGTTGCGATCCTTAAGGAGTTAAGTACCTACTTTTAATACAGTGCCTTGCAAAAGTATTCACCGCCCTTTACTTTTTACCTATTTCTATTACAGCCTTAAGTTCAATGTTTTATTAATCTGAATTGTATGTGATGGATCAGAATACAATAGTCTAAGTTGGTGAAGTGAAATGAGAAAAATATATACATAAAACTATTTTTTAGAAATAGAAAACAGAAAATTGGCATGTGTGTATGTATTCACCCCCTTTGTTATGAAGCCCATAAAAAGCTCTGGTTCAACCAATTACCTTCAGAAGTCAAATAATTAGTGAAATGATGTCCACCTGTGTGCAATCTAAGTGTCACATGATCTGTCATCACATATACACACCATTTTTGAAAGGCAACAGAGACTTCAACACCTAAGCAAGAGGCACCACTAACCGAACACTGCCATGAAGACCAAGGAACTCTCCAAACAAGTAAGGGACAATGTTGTTGAGAAGTACAAGTCAGGGTTAGGTTATAAAAAAATATCTTGATAGTTGATGATCCCCAGGAGCACCATCAAATCTATCACCAAATGGAAAGAACATGGCACAACAGCACACCTGTCAAGAGACGGCCGCCCACCAAAACTCACGGACCGGGCAAGTAGGGCATTAATCAGAGAGGCAGCACAGAGACCTATGGTAATCCTGGAGGAGCTGCAGAGCAGAGACTGGAGTAGCAGAGACTGCTGCTTCCACAGCAGAGACTGGAGTATCTGTACATAGGACAACAATATGCCGTACGCTCCATAGAGTTGGGCTTTATGGCAGAATGGCCAGAAGAAAGCCATTACTTTCAGAAAAAAAACAAAATGGCATGTTTTGAGCATGCGAAAAGGCATGTGGGAGATTCCCAAAATGAATGGAGGAAGGTGCTCTGGTCTGATGAGACTAAAATTGAACATTTCAGCCATCAAAGAAAATGCTATGTTTGGCACAAACCCAACAGATCACATCACCCAAAGAACACCATCCCCACAGTGAAACATGGTGGTGGCAGCATCATGATGTGGGGATGTTTTTCAGCAGCCGGGACTGGGAAACTGGTCAGAGTTGAGGGAAAGATGGATGGTGCTATATACAGGGATACAGAGGCTAGGACAGAGGTTCACCTTCCAGCAGGACAATGACCCCAAACACACTGCTAAAGCAACACTTGAGAGGTTCAAGGGGAAACATGTTAATGTGCTGGAATGGCCTAGTCAAAGCCCAGACCTCAATCCAATAGAAAATCTGTGGTCAGACTTAAAGATTGCTGTTCACAAGCGCAAACCATCCTTAACTGGGTGCGTTAAATGACAAAGAAGAAAATTACATTTAAACAACCACATATCATAAATGGAAAAATAGCTCTGGTCTTTCACACACTAAAATACCTGGTCCTTAAGAGGTTAAGAAAAGTATCATAGGCCTGAAAAGGCCAAATTTCCTGCTATCAAAGGATACTGCATCGATGTCTGTATTGCACTGTAGAGAGATCACTAGGAATATTTTATCTAGGCAAAAATATGCATATGTAAAGTCTGAATATGTTTTCGATCTATGTATGTAGGTTAAAGATTTATTTTAAAAGCACGCTGCAGATAAGACATCTTTCTTATAAACTATTCATATCAGGATCCAGGGCCGCTTTAACCAATGGGCAAAGTGGGCACTTGCCCAGGACCCACTGGTTAAAGGGGCTCCCGCTCGCGCGTGTGCAGCAGCCGCATCCAGTGGCATATCTGGCAGCTGTTTGTCTCTACTCCACGCACACTATGCACGCAGCGTGTATGGAGAGAAGTCTGCGGTGAAGGCGGCCGAGAGAGCAGCAGCAAGTTAAGTACTGGGGAGTGGGGATTTTTTATTGGGAAAACTGGCATCGGCATATTCCTGGGCATACTGGCTGTGGCATTATACTGGGCATACTGGCAGTGGCATTATGCTGTGCATACTGGCTGTGGCATATTACTGGGCATACTGGCTGTGGCATTATACTAGGAATACTGGCTGTGGCATATTACTGGGCATACTGGTTGTGGCATTATACTAGGAATACTGGCAGTGGCATATTACTGGGCATACTGACTGTGGCATATTAATTGGCATCCTGGATGTGGCATATTCCTGGGTATACTGGCTGTGGCAAATTACTGGGCATACTGGCTGTGGCAAATTACTGGGCATACTGGCTGTGGCATTGTACTGGGCATACTGGCTGTGGCATATTACTGGGCATACTGGCAGTGGATTATTACTGGGCATACTGGCTGTGGCATATTCCTGGGCATACTGGCTCTGGCATAATTCTCAGCATACTGATTGTGGCATATTACTTGGCATCCTGGCTGTGACATATACCTGGGCATACTGGAAGTGGCCTTATATTGGGCATACTGGCAGTGGCATATTACTGGGCATACTGGCAGTGGCTTAATACTGGGAATGCTGGCTGTGGCCAGGGCCGTCTTTAACGCAGGGCAAACAGGGCAGCTGCCCTGGGCCCAGTTCCTCCTGGGGGGCCCAAGGCAGATGTCCAGTGGGCCCCCAGACCCTGCTTGTCCTGTTCACAGCGCATTGCGCTGGTGAACGTTTTTTCCGGCACATCCGGTGACTGTTTCCCTCCTCCGTGCAGGAGGGAAGACTGCATGGAGGAGATGTCCGGCCGGGGACACGGAGCAGAAGCCAGGTGGTAAGTACTAGGGAGGGATGGTGGGGGGGTGGAGGGAGGAATATAACGAGCACGGTAATGGCACAATATTACTGGCATTTGAATGGCACAATATTACTGGCATTTGAATGGCACAATATTACTGGCATCTGACTGGCACAATATTACAGGCATCTGACTGGCACAATATTACAGGCATCTGAATGGCACAATATTACTGGCATCTGACTGGCACAATATTACTGGCATCTTAATGGCACAATATTACAGGCATCTAAATGGCACAACAATTATGGCATCTTAATGGTACAATAATATTGGTATCTTAATGTGCAAATTGGCTGGGGCATCTTAATTGTACAATATTACTGGTATCTGAATGGCACAATAATACTGGCATATTAATGGGAAAAATGTCTGTGGCATATTAATGGCAAAATAATACTGGCATATTGATGGGCACATTGACTGTGGCATATTTAATGGACAAACGGTGGCATATTTTAACAGGCAAACTGTCTGTTGCATATGCAATGACAAAGTGACTGTGGCATGTTCTGTGGGGAAAAATAATGTGTACTATGGGGGAAAGTGACAATGTGACTTTTTTCTGCATGGGCAGTTCAGTGGAACAAAGTGAAACTGTGGTATGTTCTGTGGTACAAATTTACACTGTAGCATGCAAAATTGTGTGGGTACAATATGAGTGCAAGCCATGTGCTGTTGGTGCAATATAGGTGCATGACAAGTGCTGTGGGTGCAATATAGGTTCATGACAAGTGCTGTGGCTACTCTATGTAGGCTGTGTTAAGTCCTTTAGGTGCAATGTGTGTGCAGAAAAAGGGAATAAAAACAAGAAATGCAACTCTTCAATAACATTTTTATTACATATGAAAATAGTTGAATATAATATTAAGAAGTTCATATAATTTTAAATGCAACTAGTGAGAGAGAGCGAAATGTGTATAGATATTTATAAATATATATGAACATATGTAAGTGGTCTCTAATATCTGTGTATATTTTTGTAATTTAGGTAATGAGTAGTTGTAGTGCAGTGTTGCATAGTAAGATGGTATATATATTGCAGCCATAAATACACATTTTTATCCAAATAAACAGTTTATACACTGCAATTATACACGTAATATGGGGATGGGACTGTCCAACGTCGCACTTACCTTGCAGCAGTTTCGGAGCCGGCATTACGTCGCGGCCGTTTCATCGCGGGACATCTAACGCGAGAGTTCCATCGCGAGAGTTCAGTCGCGAGATTTCTGTTGCGAGTAATTTAAAGCGCCAAAATTCAAAAGTGGACAATGCAACTCTACCTGGACATCGTGAAGCATCGTGAACGGCTGCGGTAGAAAAGGTAAGATATATTTATTTTACACTTTTAATAGTTAACTAATAGCATTAAATTAACCATAGCATGGTGATGAGAGGGTTAACTGGAGTTAACCCTCTCATCCCCATGC
This sequence comes from Pelodytes ibericus, assembly GCA_036172795.1. Lineage (NCBI taxonomy): Eukaryota > Metazoa > Chordata > Amphibia > Anura > Pelodytidae > Pelodytes > Pelodytes ibericus. Next base: position 98,223,923 of record CM069863.1, read on the forward strand.
TACGGTTAATTGAATGCAGGCAGCATGGCGATGAGAAGGTTTACTGGAGTTAACCCTCTCATCGCCATGCTACGGTTAATTGAATGCAGGCAGCATGGCGATGAGAAGGTTTACTGGAGTTAACCCTCTCATCGCCATGCTACGGTTAATTAAATGCAGGCAGCATGGCGATGAGAGGGTTTACTGGAGTTAACCTTCTCATCGCCATGCTACGGGTAATTGAATGCAGGCAGCATGGCGATGAGAGGGTTTACTGGAGTTAACCCTCTCATCCCCATGCTACGGTTAATTGAATGCAAGCAGCATGGAGATGAGAGGGTTTACTGGAGTTAACCCTCTCATCGCCATGCTACGGTTAATTGAATGCAGTCTGCTGAGTACACACACACAGTCAGCTGAGTACACACACACAGTCTGCTGAGTACACACACAGAGACTGCTGAGTACATACACAAATTCTGCTGAGTACATACACACATTCTGCTGAGTACATACACACACAGTCTGCTGAGTACACACACACATTCTGCTGAGTACATACACACACACACAGTCTGCTGAGTACACACACAGTCTGCTGAGTACACACACACAGTCTGCTGAGTACACACACACAGTCTGCTGAGTACATACACACAGTCTGCTGAGTACATACACACAGTCTGCTGAGTACATACACACACAGTCTGTTGAGTATATACACACACAGTCTGCTGAGTACACACACACAGTCTGCTGAGTACACACACACAGTCTGCTGAGTACATACACACAGTCTGCTGAGTACATACACACAGTCTGCTGAGTACATACACACACAGTCTGTTGAGTATATACACACACAGTCTGCTGAGTACACACACACAGTCTGCTGAGTACATACACACACAGTCTGCTGAGTACACACACAGTCTGCTGAGTACACACACACAGTCTGCTGAGTACACACACACACAGTCTGCTGAGTACATACACACACCGTCTGCTGAGTACACACACACAGTCTGCTGAGTACATACACACAGTCTGTTGAGTATATACACACACAGTCTGCTGAGTACACACACACAGTCTGCTGAGTACATACACACACAGTCTGCTGAGTACACACACACAGTCTGCTGAGTACATACACACACAGTCTGCTGAGTACACACACACAGTCTGCTGAGTACATACACACAGTCTGCTGAGTACATACACACACAGTCTGCTGAGTACACACACAGTCTGCTGAGTACACACACAGTCTGCTGAGTACACACACACAGTCTGCTGAGTACACACACACACAGTCTGCTGAGTACATACACACACAGTCTGCTGAGTACATACACACACAGTATGCTGAGTACACACACTGTCTGCTGAGTACACACACAGTCTGCTGAGTACACACACACAGTCTGCTGAGTACACACACACACAGTCTGCTGAGTACATACACACACACAGTCTGCTGAGTACATACACACACAGTATGCTGAGTACACACACTGTCTGCTGAGTACACACACAGTCTGCTGAGTACACACACAGTCTGCTGAGTACACACACACAGTCTGCTGAGTACACACACACAAAGTCTGCTGAGTACATACACACACAGTCTGCTGAGTACACACACACACAGTCTGCTGAGTACATACACACAGTCTGCTGAGTACATACACACACAGTCTGCTGAGTACACACACACACACACACACACACAGTCTGCTGAGTACATACACACATTCTGCTGAGTACATACACACACAGTCTGCTGAGTACATACACACACAGTCTGCTGAGTACACACACACACACACACAGTCTGCTGAGTACATACACACATTCTGCTGAGTACATACACACACATTCTGCTGAGTACACACACACAGCTGTGTGTAAGGGGGGTTCTGTGTGTAGGGGGGTAGATGTGTGTAAAGGGGGGTGCTGCAGGTAGAATTTAAAAAAAAAAATCATTGTTACAGTACCCTCAGCATCAGATGCACAAACCGCCGTGTAGTAGACCCCCCCCCCCCCCCCCCAATAACTAGACCACGCTCTGTGTTGAGGGTAAAACATGAACCGTATTTATCCAGGTCTCCCACTTGGTGGACACTCCCCTAGGGGACCCAATGGGAGACTGTAACCATAGACAGACATAAGGCAATTTAGGAACCACAGACACAGATTATTCCCAGCAGGCATTATGATTTCCTCCCCCCTGCCCTGGAGATAATTGGGAAGTAATTAAATTATCTCCAGGACAGAGGCGAATTTTTTTTTTAATTTCAACACAAAAAAACACATAAAAATACATAACTTTATAATTGTCGAACATTTCCCATTCGTATCACATATCCCCAGATAGCCTGGATCTGAGTGCATATTATTGGCGAATAGCGCTCAGATCCCATATGCATAGTTCAATCGCCAGGGACGAACCAGCGATCCCAGGTTATACAGATGGATCTGTCACACGGCTCCCCTCTTGTGGAACACTCCGGCAGACCCTGCTTGACCCTGTGGCGGGTCAACTTGGGGATGACCGGACTAGGAGGTAATAGGGACGTCGGTTTGCCGGGACAATCCATCCGCATTCCCGTTCTGCTTACTGGGTCGGTAGCTGATGGTGAAGTTGTAAGGATGTAAAGCTAAGCTCCACGCAGCAGTCTACCATTGTCTCCTGAGACCCGGTTAAGCCAGACAAGGGGGTTGTGGTCCGTGATGAGCGAGAACTCCTGCCCGTACAAATAGGGGCTCAATTTCTTTAATGCCCAGACCAGGGCCAAACACTCCTTCTCCACTGCCGCATAACTCACTTCCCGGGGTAGTAGCTTTCTGCTGAGGTATGCAACAGGGTGCTCTCCTCCATCTTCCCCGACCTGGCTCAGTACAGCCCCCAGTCCATACATGGAAGCATCGGTATGGACGAGAAAATGTTTGTTAGGGACTGGGGCAGCCAGGACAGGGGCATTCACCAGAGCTTGCTTCAATGCCTGAAACGCGGCGTCACAAGCTGAAGACCACAGGACCTGCTTCGGTAAATTCTTTTTAGTCAGGTCAGTCAGGGGCTTAGCAATAGTGCTGTAGTCGGGGACAAAGCGTCGTTAATACCCTGCTGTTCCCAGGAAGGCCAGCACTTGGGTCTTGGTGATAGGTGTGGGCCAGTTAGCTACAGCTTCTACCTTGGCTGGCTCTGGTCTCTGGCTCCCACATCCTATCCTGTGACCCAAGTACTGCACTTCTGCCATGCCTAGATGGCACTTGTCTGGCTTCAAGGTCAGGCCAGCGGCCCGAATCTTGTCCAGAACCACCCCTACGTGTACCAGGTGTTCTTCCCAGGACTCACTGTAGACCGCAATGTCATCCAGGTATGCACATGCAAATTCCTGGAAGCCATCGAGAAGCCTATCCACCATACGCTGGAAGGTAGCCGGAGCATTCTTCATCCCAAATGGCATGACCTTAAACTGGTATAGACCAAATGGGGTGACTAATGCTGACTTAGGGATAGCATCCTCGGCTAGGGGGATCTGCCAATAACCCTTACACAGGTCTATGGTGGTCATATAACGCCCCCTGGCAATGCGGTCTAACAACTCGTCTACCCGGGGCATCGGGTAGGCGTCAGTGGTGGTGGGTTCGTTGAGTCGCCTGTAGTCCACACAGAAACGAGTGGTCCCATCTTTCTTAGGCACCAGGACTACAAGTGAGGCCCAAGGGCTGTCTGAGTGTTCGATGACTCCAAGTCTAGTCATCTCCTGTATCTCCTTCCGCATTCTTTCCCGGACTGCTTCAGGGATACGATAGGGGGGCTGTCGTAGGGGACTCTGTCCAGGGGTCTCTACCTTGTGTACAGCTAGGGTAGTGTAGCCGGGTTCTTGGGAGAACGTCGCCTGCTTTTCCCACAGAAGCTGTCTTGCCTGTACCTTCTCTGTGGGGCTTAACCATTCCCCTAGCTGTACAAGACTAGTGAGATCAGTCTGGGGGTTCTTTTTCTAATAGGTCGGGCAAGGGTAAATTCTCGGGGTCGTCGGCAGCCGGGGCACATACTGCAGCGATATCTTCTGGTCTCTCCTGATACTCCTTCAGCATATTCACATGAAAGGATCGCTGAATCCTTTCATCTGCACAGCTGGCTATAAGGTAGGTAGTATCACACACCTGAGCTAACACTTGATACGGGCCCTGCCAAGATGCTTGCATCTTGTTCGTCTTCACAGGACCCTTCTCCCATAGAGTAGCTCAAAGGGAGAGAACCCAGTAGATTCCTGGGGCACCTCTCTGTATGCAAATAGCAGATGAGGCAGGAATCGCTCCCAGTCTCTGCAAGTGTCAGTAAAGGTCCTCAACATCTGTTTGAGGGTGCCATTAAATCGCTCGCAGAGATTATTAGTCTGTGGGTGATAAGGTGAGCTAAGCAGCGGTTTAATGCTGCACACCTTCCACAGCTGCTGGGTGAGCACAGCGGTAAACTGAGTTCCCTGGTCGGAGAGGATCTCCTGAGGGAACCCGACCCTAGTGAAAATTTTAACCAGGGTATCAGCAACCGTTTCTGCCTCTATATTAGACAGCGCTACTGCCTCTGGATAACGGGTGGCATAGTCCACCACAGTGAGAATATACTTCTTACTGGATGGGCTAGCCCTGGCCAGTGGACCCACAATGTCAACGGCTATGCGGGAAAAGGGTTCTCCAATGATATGCATCGATATAAGCCTATCCTTTGGGTGATCCCCCCGTTTACCTACCCGTTGACATGTGTCACACGTACTACAATAGACCCGCACATCTCGGTTGAAATTAGGCCAGAAGAAATTTTGGGTGATCCTATGAGCTGTGCGGCGGAAGCCTAGATGGCCCGCTAATGGCACATCATGCCCAATCCGCAGAATCTCCTGCCGGTATTTCGCAGGCACCACCAGCTGCCGATTCTGCGGAGGGGGGTTCGGTCTCTGGGACGGTTTAGGGATCCTGTACAGCCTATCCCCCACCCACTCATAACGCTCCCCATCGACCCCCTCTTCCCCAGTATCTTCCCTGGCCCTATACTTCTCTAAAGTCGGGTTTCCCCGGGTTTCCCTCCCGTACACCTCTGGGGTGTCCCAGCCTAAAGGGGCTTGATCTAAGGTACAAGTCGGGGTAGAGAGTCTGACCTGGGTCTCGCCAGCCGGTGGGCTGGTCTTGGCGGCACGGGTCGTGACAGCGTTCGCTTCAGAGGGATCCATGGGAGCGTAGGCAGAAACAAGGGGAGCTAAGTCATTTCCAAGGAGGACATCCGCCTGTAAGTCCCTCATGATCCCCACATTCACATGTTGGGCGCCCACTCCCCAATCCAAATGTACCCGGGCAACGGGTAGGCAAAACACCTCGCCTCCGGCTACTCTCACAGCCACCGTGTCCCCAGGGTGCTGATTCTCTGGCACCAAGTGTTTTTGGAGCAATGTCATGGTCGCCCCGGTATCCCATAGACCACTGACTTCCTTCCCGTTTACTTTAACCAGTTGTCGGTGTTGTTGGCAGTTATCGCGGTGGGCAGCTTGAACAAAGTCTGCCTCATGTAGGACGCCCCAACATTCCTCCTCCTCTACGCAGTGGGCAGCAGGCGGAGTAGGCCGTTTGTTCCCGCTGGTCGGTCTCCTCCAGGACTGGTTCTGGTTAGCATTATTCAGCAGGCACTCTGGTCGTTTGTGCCCAAGCTGTTTGCACCCAAAACAACGGATAGGTTGGGAGTAGTCCCGGGAGTTGAACCGGGGTGGCTGGTAATAGTTATTAGCTGGAGAGGGTGCGGATGGGCGGTGCGTCGGTGGTTGGTAGCTGGAGGGGGTGCTGCTTGGCGATACTCTCCTCTAGCAGGAGGTTTACCCATGGTACTGTCTAGTTTACGGGCATCCGTGTACTCGTCTGCCAGGCGAGCTGCTTCATGTAGAGTGTAGGGTTTACGATCCCTTACCCACTCTCTGACGCCTGGGGATAACTTCTCAAAACAGTGCTCCAGTAAGAACATCTGCAGCACTTCTTCCCCGGATATGGCTTGGCACCCTGCCATCCAGTGGGCAGCTCCTGTATGCCTCCGGTGTAACGGCATACCTGGAGAGCAAAGCTTCCTTCACTGCTACATAATCTCCAATCTCCTCATCTGGAATGGCCCAAAAAGCGTAACTGGCTCGGCCGGATAACTTGCCAGATAATATAGTGACCCAGTCCTCTGGGGATACCTTGTGTAGAGCACATTGCCGCTCAAAATCAGCAAGGTACCCATCAATCTCTCCTTCTGTCTCCACAAACGGTTTAAATGCGGTAAATGGTACTTTATTTTTCTCCACCGGATTTGCTGGGGCTGCTGCAGCACCGCTTTGGCGAAGCAGGTTGGCCTCCATAGCGGCTATGACCCGGTCAATAGTCTCTATAGTCGGGTTGGGACCATAATGGGCCAGCCTGATTCTTACCGCCCGGTCAAAGCTTGCCTCCTCGGGGGTTCTGTCAGCTGTGCTGGACCCATTGGTTCCTTCAGCCCCTGGTACTCCATCCATTTCGTTTAATATTGTAATAATCTCCCTTTTCCTGAGATTACTGGCTTGTCTGCCTCTCTGTTCCAATAAATCCTTTAGAGTATCTCTTTTCAGCCTTTCGTACGGTATTTCCATTAATCCTGGCTGCAGTGGTCTCTCTGGGCGATGAGGGTCATCCCGTCGCTTACCACCAATTGTTACAGTACCCTCAGCATCAGATGCACAAACCGCCGTGTAGTAGATCCCCCCCCCCCCAATAACGAGACCACGCTCTGTGTTGAGGGTAAAACATGAACTGCTTTTACTGTGGGCTACATGCCCGTATTTATCCAGGTCTCCCACTTGGTGGACACTCCCCTAGGGGACCCAATGGGAGACTGTAACAATAGACAGACATAAGGCAATTTAGGAACCACAGACACAGATTATTCCCAGCAGGCATTATGATTTCCTCCCCCCTGCCCTGGAGATAATTGGGAAGTAATTAAATTATCTCCAGGACAGAGGCGAATTGCCATTTTAATTTCAACACAAAAAAACACATAAAAATACATAACTTTATAATTGTCGAACATTTCCTATTCGTATCACATATCCCCAGATAGCCTGGATCTGAGTGCATATTATTGGCGAATAGCGCTCAGATCCCATATGCATAGTTCAATCGCCAGGGACGAACCAGCGATCCCAGGTTATACAGATGGATCTGTCACAATCATAAATTTTTTTATTTATTTATTTATTTTTATTTATCGCCCCTCCCTTCTTCTTACCTTTGGTGAAGGAGGGGGGGACACAGTCGGTGGTGGTATGTAGCTGTAAGCCTCAGCTCTGCTGTCCTCCCGTGCAATGCTGTGTGGAGCGTTGCCATGGGAACGCGCGGCAACACTCCCCACAGCCTTCTCGCGGGAGGATCGATCTGCTTGTCAGATCCCTCCCCTTGCCGGCTGCCTCCATGTACTCCGAATCGGAAGCAGAGTAGGCGCCTGCCGTTTTGAGCAGTCAGGTGCCTACTCTGCATTAATGCCGACCCGTCTCCCACCTCACGGCGACCTATAGCCGCGTGCCCACAGAAAGGGCCCGGTGTGCCACCTGTGGCACGTGTGCCATAGGTTCGCCATCACTGCCCTAGATTAACTCAGTTTGCATATAGTAATGACTGTAATAGACAACCTTTGTACAGTATAAAACCATTTTAAAAAATTATAACAATAGTCCTACAAATGTATTTCCTTCTAAATAGGCATATCAACAAATTCTAACGTAATGGCTGTCGAAATTCTATGCAGAAGAGGAAAGGAAAAATTTGCTTCAGATGGATACCTTTACGTATTTGACAGACACAGCGCAGTAGATAGTTGTGTTAAATTTTGGCGTTGTGATCAGATGGGACGATGCAAAGCCCGAATTCACACCAAAAATCGAGAAGTCATTAAAAAGATAAATGAACATTCACACTTTCCTTCAGCAGCACATGTTGAAATTTCAAAATTTGTGACAGGGATTAAGCGGCGAGCTGAAGAAACGATGGAGGGAACTGCAGAAGTGATTAATTCCTGTGTATCCAGTGTGAGCTCCACCGTGCATGCTATCATTCCACAACCTGCTGCTTTAAGAAAAATATTTAGACTCAGAAGAAATTATTTACAGGCTGCACCTCCAGACCCCGTTTGTGTTGAAAATCTTGTACTGCCTGATGCTTATAAAAACTACTCACCAACACCAGGCGTGGAAGAATCATTCTTGCTTGGGGATATTGGAGAAAGTTCCAGGAGGATTCTTCTATTTGGGAGACAAAGCTGCCTGGACATTCTGCAAACCTCTGACGTCTGGTACGTGGATGGTACATTTGCTTTAGCCCCAAAACTGTTTGCTCAGGTATATGTGGTACTGGCAAAGAAGTATGGGGGCGTGCATCCAGTGCTATACGCCCTTCTGCTGGATAAACAGTATGCCACATACAAACGGTTGTTTGATTATATTAAAACTTTGATGCCAAATGCATTTTCAGGGTCAATAAATTGTGATTATGAAATTGGCATGTTTAAGGCCATAAAGGAATGCTTCCCAGAAGTCGCTTTAAAAGGGTGCTTCTTCCACTTGGTACAGAATATGCGAAAGCACTTGGCATTGATAGGTGCCATTCACGAAACGGATACTAATCTGGAGTATGCCTTTATGGCCAAAATGGTTGTTGCCTTGGCATTTGTGCCTGTCCAAGACTTGGGTGATTATGCTGATGCTGTGGTAGAACATCTTCCTGGAGACCTTCATCTTCTGCTAAATTGGTTTGAGGACAATTACATTGGTCGCCCACAAAGGAGAGGAAATGGGAGACCATCTCCTTTGTTTCCACCATGTATGTGGAATCTGTTTGACAGAACAGTAAGTGGCGAAGATCGTACGAACAATCATTCTGAAGCTGCACATCGTCGACTCCGAGCTGAATTGGGAATGTGTCACCCAACAATTTGGAAATCATTGATGGCCTCAGAAAGGTGCAAAAGGGCAGAGACCTCTATTATGACCAGCTCCTTTCAGGACATAATCCACCATTGAAGTTGCTGAAATATCGCAAAGCAGATGACCGCATCTCTAAGATTGTATCAGAGTATGGCAATAGGACACCAATAGAATATTTGCGAGGTATAGCTCAAAATTATCAAATTGGTTGGATAAATGTTTTACTTGTGTACATTTATAACTGTTAAATATTTTTACATTTTTAATAATTTGTTTATAATTTACATTTTATATTTAAAAATCGATTTTTGATTGTTAATGTACATGTTTTACTTGTATGTCTAGTTTTTCAATTGATGTTTTTCCAAACTTTGTAATTAAATGTGTTCCATAGATTAATGTAAAAAATAAAGTACATAATTTACATATTGGTAATAATTTAGGTCGCTGGACCTTTGTTCGTGGGACAATTCATTGCAGGATCGCTCAAGGTATTATTAGGGGTTAATGTTACTATTGGTGTTTTGTTTCGGTTAGGGGTAACATTTTAAGGGGTTAATTTATTATTATTTACTTTTAACCCTCTCATCCTTCATGCTGCCTGCGTTGCTTGGCAGCATGGTCAATGAGAGGGTTAACCAGACTTAATCCTCTCATTGACCATGCTGCCAGCGTTGCTTGTCCGCATGGTCAATGAGAGGGTCAACTCTGGTCACCCTATGCTGCCAAGCAACGCTGGCAGCATGGTCAATGAGTGGGTTAACCAGAGTTAACCCTCTCATCCTTCATGCTGCGTTGCATGGCAGGATGGTCAGTGAGAGGGTTAACTCTGGTTACCCTATGCTGCCAAGCAACGCTGACAGCATGGTCAATGAGTGGGTTATCCAGAGTTAACCCTCTCATCCTTCATGCTGCCTGCGTTTCTTGGCAGTATGGTCAATGAGAGGGTTAACTCTGGTTACCTTATGCTGCCAAGCAACGCTGGCAGCATGGTCAATGAGTGAGTTAAGTCTGGTTAACCCTCTCATTGACCATGCTGCCTGCGTTGTTTTATTAAATCATTAATCCAAATATGAATAAACATGTAAAAACATTAATAAACATGAATGAAACATTAATAAAAATGTATTGAAGACAACACATTGATAAACATATTAATAAACATTTAAAAACATTAATAAACACATGAGAAACATTTATTACATTGCATTACATTACATTTTACTTGCATTGTTGCTTGCCTCATGGTCAATGAGAGGGTTAACTCTTGTTCACCCACTCATTGACCATGCTGCCAAGCATTGATTAATGATTTAATAAAACAACGAAGGCAGCATGGTCAATGAGTAGGTTAACCAGACTTAACCCTCTCATTGACCATGCGGGCAAGCAACGCTGGCAGCATGGTCAATGAGAGGGTTAAGTCTGGTTAACCCTCTCACTGACCATGCTGCCAGCGTTGCTTGGGAGCATGGTCAATGAGAGGGTTAACCAGACTTAACCCTCTCATTGACCATGCTGCCAAGCAACGCTGGCATGGACCATGCAGCCTACGCTGGCAGCATGGTCAATAAGAGGGTTAAGTCTGGTTAACCCTCTCAGTGACCATGCTGCCTGCGTTGTTTTATTAAATCATTTATCCAAATATGAGTGAACATGTAAAAATATTAATAAACATGAATGAAACATTAATAAACATTAATACAAATTTATTGAAGACAAAACATTGATAAAAATATTAGTAAACATTTAAAAACATTAATAAACATTAATAAACATCTAAAAAATCAATAAACATCTAAAAAATTAATATAAACATTAATAAACATTTAATAAATTAATAAATTAATAAACATTTAAAAAATTATTATAAACATTAATAAACATTAAAAATTAATATAAACATTAACCCCTTAGTGACATGACTTTTTTGGCTTGTCCGACGCTTGGTGACATGGGCTGTTTTAACATTTCTGAGGTGTTTGTGTTTTCCTCTAATTTATTTCTGTCTCATTTAGTGTACCCGCACAAACTATATATCGTTTTTATCATTATAAGAAGGGCTTTCTTTTGATACCATTATTTTGATAATAGCATATAATTTGATGTAAAAAAAATAATAAAATATGGCAAAAAAATTGAAAAAAAATTTTTTTTATGACTTTTATTTGAAAAATCATATACTCATGTACAAGAGACAACAAAAAAACACTGCTAAAAAGTTTCTAATATATGTCCTGAGTTCAGAAATAGCCCATGTTTTTATGTTTTTGTGCTTTTTTATTCATGTTACAGGGCCAGAACTATAAGTGGTGCAAAGCTATTTTAAAATCCTTTCTTTCAAAATTAGCGATAGTGACATTTTAACACTGATTTCTGTACTAAATCCATGAATGACCCCCAACATGTACATATTTTTGAAAACTAGACCACTCAGGGCATTTAACTTGGGGTATTTTGACACATTTCATGTAGCCATTTTACCACCAATCTATGCCAAAGTTTGCAGCAAAAAATCTTTTTTTTTAATTTTTCACATATATTGCAATTTAGGTAAACATTACCTTAAAATGTGAAGGGGTATTTCCAAATAACACCTCAATATGTGTTCAGCAACATCTCCTGAGTACAGGGATACCACCCATGCATAGGTTTGTTGGTTTGTTTTGGGGCTAAAAGGCCACATTTAGAGGGTGCGCATTTTGGTTTTCCAACTTGGAATTCTGACATGCAGAAAACTTGTGCCCATGTCCCATTTGGGACATTTTTGAAGCCAGAAAGTGTATTCTACCCCACAAAGCCATATATTTTTTAAAACTAGACACCCTAGGGTATTTCAAATAGTAGTATTTTAACACTTTCCATGCACTAATTATACTACCAGCCTATGTCAATGTTTTGGGTAGTAATTTTTTTTCACATACATTGTACTTTGGGCATGAATTCACAGATCCTGTTATATGTCAGTGCCAAACAACACCTCAATATGTGTTCAGCAACATCTCCTGAGTACAGGGATACCACCCATGTATAGGTTGGTTAGGTTATTTGTGGGTTAAAAGGCCACATTTGAGAGGTGCGCTTTTTGGTTTTCCAACTTGGAATTCTGACGTGCAGAAAACCTTCGCCCATGTCCAATTTGGGACATTTTTGAAGCCAAAAAGTGTATTCTACCCCACAAAGCCATATATTTTTAAAAAACTAGACACCCTAGGGTATTTCAAATAGTAGTATTTTAACACTTTCCATGCACTAATTATACTACCAGCCTATGTCAATGTTTTGGGTAGTAATTTTTTTTCACATACATTGTACTTTGGGCATGAATTCACAGATCCTGTTATATGTCAGTGCCAAACAACACCTCAATATGTGTTCAGCAACATCTCCTGAGTACAGGGATACCACCCATGTATAGGTTGGTTAGGTTATTTGTGGGTTAAAAGGCCACATTTGTGAGGTGCGCTTTTTGGTTTTCCAACTTGGAATTCTGACGTGCAGAAAACCTTCGCCCATGTCCAATATGGGACATTTTTGAAGCCAAAAAGTGTATTCTACCCCACAAAGCCATATATTTTTGAAAACTAGACACCCTAGGGTATTTCAAATGGTAGTATTTTAACACTTTCCATGCACTAATTCTACCACCATCCTATGTCAATGTTATGGATAGTAATTTTTTTTCACATACATTGTACTTCGGGCATGAATTCACAGATCCTATTATGTGTCAGTGCCAAACAAAACCCCAATATGTGTTCAGCAACATCTCCTGAGTACAGGGATACCACCCATGCATAGGTTTGTTGGGTTGTTTGGGGGCTAAAAGGCCACGTTTAGGGGGGGTGCATTTCCAACTTGGAATTTTGACATGTAGTCAGCCTGCGCCCATGTTCCATTTGGGACACTTTTGAAGCCTGTCAAAATATTTTACCCCATCAAACCATATATTTTGGAAAACTAGACATCCTAGGGTATTTAAAATTGTGGTATTTAAACACTTTCCAAGTGCTAATTCTACCACCAACCTATGTCAAAGGGTTGGGATGTCATTTTTTCCCCACACACATTGTAGTTCAGGCAGGAATTTTTAGATTCTGGTATTTTCTACTGCCAACCAACACCTCAATACGTGTTCAGCAACATCTCCTGAGTACAGGGATACCCCCCATGCATAGGTTTGTTGGTTTGTTTTGGTGCTAAAAGGGCACATTTAGGGGGTGCGCAATTCCAACCTGGAATTTTGACATGTGGTCAGCCTGCGCCCATGTTCCATTTGGAACATTTTTGAAGCCGTCCAATGAATTGTACCCCATCAAACCATATATTTTTGGAAAATAGACATCCTAAGGTATTTCAAATGGTGGTATTTTAATACTGTATAGTTACTAATTCTACCACCAGCCTTTGTAAAAAATTGTGGTAGTACTTTTTTGGGAGGTTTTTTTTCACATACATTGTACTTCAGGCATGAATTCACAGATTCCAGTATATGTCAGTGCCAAACAAAAACCCAATATGTGTTCAGCAACATCTCCCGAGTACAGGGATAGCACCCATGCATAGGTTTGTTGGTTTGTTTTTTGGCTAGAAGGCAACATTTGTGAGATGCACATCTCAAAATTCCAACTTGGAATTTTGACATGTAGTCAACCTGCGTCCGTGTCCTATATGGGATATATCCTTTAAGCCAGCCAATGTAATTTACCCCCACCAAACCATATATTTTTTTAACGGTAGACCCCCATCACTCCCTGTGGCAACGGCTCAGCAGCCACCGATACATCACTAGATGATGTATCAGAAAGCTGACCAGGGTCAAAATCGAACCCTGAGTCCGCGGCCTCAGAATCAGTGCGTAAGCAGTGATCTCGAGCAAAGAAAGGGTTAATAGCTCTTAGAAGAGCCTATCTAGTACTGTAATACATTACAGTACAAAGTAATTAATCCATAAAACAGTGCAGACAGCAAAACATACTGTTGCTGTGCAAGATTACTGCTTATACAGTGATGAATGGCAGGGAAGGGGTTAATACACAGTGTCATAAAACCTGACAATTTTATAAAATGTTAGTTTATATCACTAATACTGATCTGTCTCTTTCCGTCACAAAAAAGTAAGTGAGGAGAGGGAGGCAGATCAATTTTTGTGAATATTGATCTGACCAATTTTGATCTGACCAGGGCGAATGGTGAGCTTAATTGAGAAATCACCAAACCGCCTTTGCCACTAATTCGCTGTTACTGATCGCTATGCGCTCAGGCAGCTTAAAAAAAAAAATCTCAAATATTTTTACTTTACATGTAATCCCCTAGCGGATATGTGTAAAAATAAAATTAAAAAAAATATGCAGACAGATAAAAATTGCTTTGGCGTCAATATCATTGCGTAAGCAGTGATCGACGGCAAAGAAGGGGTTAATAACTCTTAGAAGAGCCTTTGTAGTACTGTAATAAATTACAGTACAAAAAAAATTAACCCCTAAAAACGGCACAAACAGCAAAAATAAATGCGCTGATGTGCACGATCACTGCTTACGCAAGATCAGTGGCAGGGAAGGGGTTAAATGCAGGGAATTGCTTTAATAAAATTTTTTTTATTGTTTTATTGTTCGTGTGTTGTGTATTTATTGTTTTTTTTTACTTTTACTTACTTTTATAACTTTGATCTGTCTCTCTCCCTCACTAAAAAAAATGTGAGGAGAGGGAGGCAGATCATAACTGGTCAGATCAATATAGGGTTAATATTGATCTGACCAGTCAGTGGGGATGTTCAGCAGAGCATCCCCACTTCCTGTCAGTGTGCCTGGCAGTCACTGATTGCCTCTGTGAAGAGGCAATCGTGTGACAGCCAGAGAGCACAGGAAGCAGGTACTTCCTGCCTCCTGTGCTCTTGCCCTTAGAAGGGCAGTTCCATCTTGGTCACCCAGTGACCAAGATCGTGCATTTTGTTTTTGTGTTTCTGATTGCCTCGACTTGCGAGGCAATCAGAAACACTTGCTGAGCATAGGAAGCGAAAAATTCGCTTCCTATGCTCGTTTTTTCCGGAGCGATCGAAATGCCGACGGGCATTTTTTTTAGTATTGTACGATGCTTCCACACGGAAGCATCGTTACAATACCATCAGAGCACTGAAAGCGCAAAACTCCGCTTTCAGTGCTCGTTTTGACACAGGACGGACTAGGTCCGTCCTGTGTCACTAACGCCTCGGCACACAGGACGGACCTAGTCCGTCCTGTGTTGCCAAGGGGTTAATAAACATTTAAAAACATAATAAATACATTATTACAACAACGACGATGAAGAAAGCAGTAGCCCGGCGATGAAACAGTCCGTCGCAGGAACTTCCGGCTGGAAAAACGGTCGATGAAGTGGAACACGTTCAAACCACCGCGATGAAGTATCTGCGCTGAAGTGGCAGCGCAGAAGAGTCCTAGACCCACATAATATACACATTTTATACAATGCAATAAAAATACTCACTGCAAGAAAAGTCCAATTGTGTGTGTGCTTATTTTTATGTTTTTGTGGCATATAATGACTTCATTGTGTCATTAGCTCCCAGAAACAAATTCGATGTGCATAAAATTCAGCAATGCAGGTATTTCTAAAAGAATTTCAGATATTGTTTTTAAAAACTATATAGTTTTCAATTTTTGGATGTGAATCATAGAAATGCCTTTGAGAAATTTTTAAAATTATGTAACTTTTATTTTTTATGGGTCACTGTAAACAAAAAAGAAAATTCAAACTAGTTTATTGACTTTATTAGTAACTGTAGATTACAAATATAGGCAAAAATAATTTTTCATGTTATTGGAATAGGAATCATCTGTTATGTTTTATGTAACAATTTTCTTTCTTGGTGACAAATATGGAAATCGTAAAATAAATACACTATGGGGAAAAAAAATTGTTTTTGTTTGTGTATGTGTGTGTGTGTGTGGGGGGGGGGGGGGGAGGGTAACATGGCGATGGATGGCGTGATTGCATGCAGGGGAGGGGGCAGGGTCCAGGGGGCCCAAGCAAATGCTTGCCCAGGGTCTAATCAATATTAAAGACGACCCTGGCTGTGGCATTATACTGGGCATACCTGCAGTGGCATATTACTGAGCATACTGGTTGTGGCAATATACTGGGCATACTGGTTGTGGCATATTACTGGGCATACTGGCTGTGGCATATTACTGGGAATACTGACTGTGCCATATTAATGGGCATCCTGGCAGTGGCATATTACTGGCCATCCTGCCTGTGGAATATTCCTGGGAGTACTGGCTGTGGCATTATACTGGGCATACTGGCTGTGGCATATTACTGGGCATACTGGCAGTGGCATATTACTGGGCATACTGGCTGTGGCATTATACTGGGCATACTGGCAGTGGCATATTACTGGGCATACTGGCTGTGGCATAATACTAGGCATACTTCCAGTTGTATATCAATGGGCATACTGACTCTGGCATATTAATGTGCATCCTGGCAGTGGCATATTACTTGGCATCCTGGCTGTGGCATTATACTGGGCATACCTGCAGTGGCATATTACTGAACATACTGGCTGTGGCAATATACTGGGCATACTGGCTGTGGCATTATACTGGGCATACTGGCAGTGGCATGTTACTGGGCATACTGGCAGTGGCATATTACTGGGCATACTGGCTGTGGCATACTGGGCATACTGGCTGTGGAATAATACTGGGCATACTTGCAGTGGCATATCAATGGGCATACTGACTCTGGCATATTAATGGGCATTCTGGCAGTGGCATATTACTGGCCATCCTGGCTGTGGAATATTCCTGGGAATACTGGCTGTGGCATTATACTGGGCATACTGGCTGTGGCATTATACTGGGCATACTGGCTGTGGCATATTACTGGTCTTACTGGCAGTGGCATATTACTGGGCATACTGGCTGTGGCATTATACTGGGCATACTGGCTGTGGCATTATACTGGGCATACTGGCAGTGTCATATTACTGGGCATACTGGCTGTGGCATAATACTGGGCATACTTGCAGTGGCATATCAATGGGCATACTGACTCTGGCATATTAATGGGCATCCTGGCAGTGGCATATTACTTGGCATCCTGGCTGTGGCAAATACTTGGGCATACTGGCTGCGGTATTATACTGGGCATACAGGCAGTGGCATATTACTGGGCATACTGACTGTGCCATATTATTGGGCATCCTGGCAGTGGCATAGTACTGGGCATCCTGGCTGTGGCATATTTCTTGGCATCCTGCCTGTGGCATATTCCTGGGCATACTGGCTGTGGCATTATACTGGGCATACTGGCATTATACTGGGCATCCTGGCAGTGGCATATAAGTGGGCAAATTGTCTGTGGCATATTAGTGGGCAAATGAACAGTGGAAAATAAGTGGGCAAATTGGCCCACTGTAGAATATTAGTGGGCAAATGAACAGTGGCATATTAGTGGGCAAATGAACATCGGCACATTAATTGGCAAATTGGCTGTGGCATATTAATTGGCAAATTGGCTGTGGCATATTAGTGGGCAAATCAACAGTGGCATATTAATGGGAAAACTAACAATAGCAAATTAATGGACAAACTGTGGCATATTTTCATGGGCAAACTGGCTGTTGCATATGTTAATGGAAAACTGATGGTTAATTGGCAAATTAATTGGTAAATGGTCTCCTGAGGGATCTCCTCCCAGACCTGGACTAAAGCATCTGCCAACTACTGGACAGTCTGTGGTGCAACGTGACGTTGGTGGATGGAGCGAGACATGATGTCCCAGATGTGCTCAATTGGATTCAGGTCTGGGGAACGGGCGGGCCAGTCCATAGCATAAATACCTTCGTCTTGCAGGAACTGCTGACACACTCCAGCCACATGAGGTCTAGCATTGTCTTGCATTAGGAGGAACCCAGGGCCAACCGCACCAGCATATGGTCTCACAAGGGGTCTGAGGATCTCATCTCGGTACCTAATGACTGTCATGCTACCTCTGGCGAGCACATTGAGGGCTGTGCGGCCCCGCAAAGAAATGCCACCCCGTACCATTACTGACCCACTGCCAAACCGGTCATGCTGGAGGATGTTGCAGGCAGCAGAACGTTCTCCACTCTGTCACGTCTGTCACATGTGCTCAGTGTGAACCTGCTTTCATCTGTGAAGAGCAGAGGGCGACAGAGGCGAATTTGCCAATCTTGGTGTTCTCTGGCAAATGCCAAACGTCCTGCACGGTGTTGGGCTGTAAGCACAACCCCCACCTGTGGACGTCGGGCCCTCATAGCACCCTCATGGAGTCTGTTTCTGACCGTTTGAGCAGTCACATGCACATATGTGGCCTGCTGGAGGTCATTTTGCAGGGCTCTGGCAGTGCTTCTCCTGTTCCTCCTTGCACAAAGGCGGAGGTAGCGGTCCTGCTGCTGGGTTGTTGCCCTCCTATGACCTCCTCCACATCTCTTGATGTACTGGCCTGTCTCCTGGTAGCGCCTCCATGCTCTGGACACTACGCTGACAGACACAGCAAATCTTCTTGCCACAGCTCGCATTGATGTGCCATCCTGGATGAGCTGCTCTACCTGAGCCACTTGTGTGGGTTGTAGACTCCGTCTCATGCTACCACTAGAGTGAAAGCACCACCAGCATTCAAAAGTGACCAAAACATCAGTCAGAAAGCATAGGAACTGAGAAGTGGTCTGTGGTCACCACCTGCAGAACCACTCCTTTATTGGGGGTGTCTTGCTAATTGCCTATAATTTCCACCTGTTGTCTATCCCATTTGCACAACAGCATGTGACATTGATTGTCAATCAGTGTTGCTTCCTAAGTGGACAGTTTGATTTCACAGACGTGTGATTGACTTGAGCAGTGTAGTTTTTCACATTGAGACTTTAGAAAAATTGGGTCGAGTGGGGCCCACTACTAAACCCCAATTAGGGTTTTAAAGCGGCCCTGCCATGATCACCTTGGAGATTTAAATCACTTGAGCATGGTTTTGCACTATAACTTTTTTTTTTATTTGTGTCTGCGTACTACATCATTGAGCAGTACCAGAAGTATACCCATTAAATGTTTATCTCTCTGTACATTTTCATTTTTTCCTATTAATTCACACCCGCAGTGGGAGAGCTATACTTTTCATGCTGTGAACTGCTGAAGTATATATAAGAACATAAACTAAAAGCAATTATTTCCAGAACTGCATAGTACACTTGTTTTGCTGTGAGTTTGCCATTGTCATGTGGAGATTACACGTTTTCATATTGTTATTATTATTAAATCAATTTCGATCTGGAACTGGACTCCTACACAGTGTAATATTTAGTTTGACTTTTTCTTAAGAGAAAAAAAAAAGTCACCCAGAGTTAGAACAGGATGTGCAAATGCATTGCTAATCACCTCAAACATCTTTATTTGATTAACAACTTCAAAAGCCTAAAGATAAATTCCCAGATGGTAAAGCAACTGGGCTGTTCACAAGATATGTAGTGTAGGGTACATTTTTACAAAAAGAAATTAAGGGCTTTTAAATGCATCCATCTCCTTGTCATCTGGGTCTTAGTTTCCAGTTCATCAATATATGTATATTAGAAGCCAAGGAAGGAGGCA
This sequence comes from Pelodytes ibericus, assembly GCA_036172795.1. Lineage (NCBI taxonomy): Eukaryota > Metazoa > Chordata > Amphibia > Anura > Pelodytidae > Pelodytes > Pelodytes ibericus. The sequence continues at coordinate 98,243,496 of CM069863.1, forward strand.
GCATACTTGATGGTCTAGTTAATATGCGCTTATTCGTGTTGAACTAGATTTGGGTCGGGCACTTTAGCTGAATTTCAGAAATCACCAAAAAGCGGCTACTTAATATCCCTCAAATTGGGTCCGAATTGGCAGTTCTAACCAAAGTATCGATGTACCAATGGATCTGGACATTTTCGCCATGAATTAAATATACAATTATTCCCTACCTACCCACCACCACTACTTCCTTGTCCAGGTAGGGAGAATATCACAGCCCACCACCCTACACCCAATACAATAAAATGATACCTGTTCCTGATGTCCAGTGACGAGTCCTCGAGTCCTCATCTTCATAATTTTTTCATTGTGTGAAAATTCTCCTTGTGGCTAAAGAGAAGTGCCGTATGGAGGTATGATATTGTTGCTGACACAGGCTACAGTGATACATTTGAATTGCACTCCTCTACGTTCTAACACTCATGCTTTAGAGCAGGTGTGTCCAAGTTTATTCTGCAAAGGGCCACGTCAATAGTAATGTATGTGTGCATGGGCCGCATTCATTATTCATTGATTATATAATATAATTAAATACATTTATCTTTGTGCATGTGTATATATATATATATATATATATATATATATATAACTACACACACACAAACGCATACACAGTCACACTTACCAGATACACACACATATACATTTATACACACACACTTACCACACACTCACATACATACATACACTAATTCCCCGCCTACACACACACAACACATACACTTACCCCCCCCACACACTCACATAAATACACTTACCCCACTGACACATACACATTTATACATACACACTCACATTCATACACTTAGCCCACACCCACTTACACATTTATACACACACACTAAATACATACCCTTACCCCACTGACACATACACATTTATACACACACACACACATATACATACACTTAACCTACACACACACATACTCACATAGATACACTTACCCCAGTGACACATACACATGTATACACACACTCACATACATCCACTTACTCCACATACACTCACATAAATACACTTACCTCACACACACACTTACCAAACAGGTATTTTTTTGTTTTAAACAGGGCCATGGGCCTTCATGCTACTGGTGCGTTTCTTCCCTCCCTCTGACCCTTGCGCATGACCTCATGGGCAGGGTAGAGGAGGGGATATGCGCACGACAGCACAGCTTCCCGTGTGGTGAGTAGTTTGAGATGCGGCTACTGGAGCAGAGCTCAGGCGGGCCGCACCTCGATGCCTAGCAGGCATTTGGACGCCCCTGCTTTAGAGTGTATCAATTTCCAATTTATCTCTTCCATTGTAGAGTGGAGTACCAATGTCATTTGAAGATACCTATTATTTACTACTAAAGAGTGCTCCGTGGGCTTTGTTTATTTGTCAAAAAAAGGACATGATGTCCAGACCAGAATTCAACCCAAAGCTTCCCAAAGTTTTTAACTCATGAATCCATTTAATCATGCTCTCAGAGAGTCTCTGTTTCGTACTACCTCCTCTCCAGTGAGGGACGATCTTGTTTCCAGAGAAAAAGCTAGAAAACTATTATAATGCCAAGGGACATTGAACTTTTAGCTGAAATACCACACAAATGTTTCAATATTCTTTCCTTAAATGGAAAGAATATTGGAACACAGACAAAAGGCAATGCAACACATAAACGACATTGGGAGTATTGCAGTGAATAAAGTGTGAGATATCATAACTTTTGCCATTAGTTGTAATGGAAAAATTGCAGTGCTTCTGGGTAATGCACTGGGAGCCACCATATTTTCAATAAAATCTACTTATTTTTAAGTTAGGCCTTGGACGTTATGGTAGGTGTTTCTTGAGGGTCCTTCTTCAGAACAATATTTAGTTAATGCCATTTTGATTACACCTGCCTGAGAATTAAATTTGGTAATGAACTAAAAATTAAAATTTTCTCAAGAGACTAAAGGGGCCTTGCATTTCTTTTTCAATAAGTCTCTTCTATATATACCTTCTACTTCACTGATACTCTTGTGCAAAAGGCCTCTAAGCTATCATTTTTCTATAAAACATTGATTTAAAATACCTGCCTGCTCCTTAAAATCTTTTTCTGAGGTACAGTTATCCCTTAGGGATGTTCTGCAACCAGAACAAATGATGACTACTGTTAAGAATAAAATCATTATAGTCTGTTGGTTTGTAAAAAGTGCTTGTGCAAATCTTTCCTTGGTAGGTGAACAAAGTCAGATCAAGAAAGTAATTTGTAGTTTATTAATAGTTGAAGTAAAATTAAGACCATGACTATTTAAATTAATATTTTTAATTAAATCAATCAATGAGGACTAACTACCTTTTCAGGTAATGAGCACATCATCTACATCACGTCTCCAGAGGACCAGGTTTGCCCTTAAGGAACAGTTGTTCCAAAAAGGTCTTATTCTCCCTGTCTGCAACAAAAATATTGGCATAACTGGGGGTGAACCTGGTCCCCATGGTAGTACTGCAAAGCTGTAGGCAAAACTTCTGTTCGATTAAAAAATAATTGTGTGTCAAAGTAAAAACTCTTTTTGAGAGCCAAGAATATTGTCATATGTCTCAAGGACCCTCAAACAGGCTGAATCCCTTTCTCGTGCACGGTCACTGTATATAATGACATAACGTCTACAGTGGCCCAAATGTGATCAGTGGACCACACAATATTGGATATAATGTGTAGCAAATGTTTAGTACCTTGAAGGAAAGGAGGGGCTTGATTGACATATTTCTGGAGGAAGAAATCAATGTAGGAAATGTATTTGAAGTAAGGGACCCTATACCACTAACCAATAGGCCTACCATGTGGATTGATGGGACATTTATGGATTTTGGCCAATAAATATAGGACAGCAATTCTTGGAGAATCCTAAAATAATATTCATCTATGCTTAATATTGCCTCCTTAAGGCCTTTCTGTAAAAACTCTTGTCTAATGATTGGGTGAATTGAACTATGATTGTGGTTCTTGGCAGGCAGAGATCCTAAATGCTTTCCAGGGGCCAAAGGAAGCACAGTTTGGTACTCAATCTGAGTAAGAGTATCCATCACATTGCAGCTGTGTCACCTAAACACTGCTTACATACTGTAAACGTAGAGAATTACATTATATTTCATACCCCACTAGTTATCACAATATCATTAAAAAGATTTGCACTCTATAAATTCGGTTTTCTAGTGGATATATTCACAAAAAAGAAGGAAGTTAGGGCACTGTGGTATGGATACAAAAGTAGGTAATAAATAGAGTCATTCTTATAGTTTACCCTTGGTCCCTAAAAATATTTAGAAAAACACTGGGAATCCCCTTAAAAAACTAGGGATTTAGTTAGGTGTAAAACTCAAATTCTAGAGCTGGAATGTAGTTAAAGAGATTAAAATAAAATACTTTGTTTAGAACAAAATTTTAAAAAAGGGGGGATGTTTTGCAATAACACCCTCCTAAAAGTTGTTAAAGGGACACTAAACGTTTTTTTCTTCCCACTTGTGCTTCCAATATCGAAGCACAAGTGAAAAGTTAGTGGTCCCTAGTATGAGGATGAACTGGCGTGTACTTTTTATAGTACACGCCAGTTTATCCTCTGACCGACAGCTGCCATGCATCCATCTGGTCAGCGACAGGCTCTCTCTGCTAGTGCAGAGAGAGACCCTCGTTTTTATAGGAGCTCAGCAGGGTGGACCTTAACTAGGCCCCCCTGCTGATCCCATGCAAAATCTAGGGTCTCTCGTTGTGCTAGCAGCATGCACTCTTCCTTTCAAGGATATATAAAATGCTAAATCTTTATATCGGGGATCCCCCATATTATATTAAGTGCTGGGTGATTTAGACCGCTCATTTAAGGTTACAGATTGGCTGAAATGTTTTGAAATGATACGTAAATGCTCAGTGTCAAGTAGGCACCAAGCAGGGGCGGATCCAGAGTCTGATCTCGGGAGGGGCACATGTCCGTCTGTCTTTTCCTCTCTCCCATGTCCGTCTGTCTTATTATCTCTCCCATGTCCATCTGTCTTATCCTCTCTCCCATGTCCGTCTGTCTTTTCCTCTCTCTCATGTCCTTCTGTCACGCTCTTCTCCCTTCCCATGTCTGTCGCACTCCTCTCACTCCCCGTGTCCCTCTGTCTCTCTTCCTTCCATGTCCGTTTCTCTCCTCTTCCTTCCCATGTCCGTCTATGTATCCTCTTCTTTCCCATGTCCGTCTGTCTCTCCTCTCATTTCCCATCTCTCTGTCTCTCCTCTCCCATCCCATGTCTGTCGGTCTCTCCTCTACCATCCCATTTATGTCTCTCTCTTCTCCCTTCCCATTTATGTCTCTCTCCTCTCCCTTCCCATGTCTGTCTGTCTCCTCTCCCCTTCCCATATCTGTCTGTCTCTCCTCTGCCATCCCATATCTGTCTGTATCTCCTCTGCCATCCCATGTTTGTCTGTCTCTCCTCTGCCAACCCATGTCTGTCTGTCTCTCCTCTACCATCCCATTTAAGTCTCTCTCTTTTCCCTTCCCATTTATGTCTCTCTCCTCTCCCTTCCCATGATTGTCTGTCTCCCTCATCTGTGTTCTCTCTTCTCTCCCCCACTCGTCAGTTTTCTCTCTTCTCCTCCCATCAGTGTTCTCTCTTCTCCCCCATACGTGTTCTCTCCTCTCTCTCCCCCATCAGTGTTCTCTCCTCTCTCCCCTCCCATCAGTGTTCTCTCCTCTTCCCCCCCATCAGTGTTCTCTCCTCTCTCCCCCGTGTTCTCTCCTCTCTCTCCCCCCCAGTGGTGTATCTTGGTTTTGTGCTGCCCTAGGCAGACAAAATTTGGGCACCCCCCCCCTACCCACAATGCACACCCACGACATGACCCATAACCCACGTTGCAAACCAAGGACATGCCCCATCACCCCATTTACATGCCTCCATCACCCCATTACATACACATTGCCAATATTATTTGCCATTAATATTCCCCAGCCAATTTGCCTAATAATATGCCAATATTATTTGCCATTAATATGCCCCAGCCAATTTGCCCAATGATATGCCAATGTTAGTTGCCATTTGATATGCCCCAGCCAATTTGCCCAATGATATGCCAGTGTTAGTTGCCAATTGATATGCCCCAGCCAATTTGCCCAATAATATGCCAGTGTTATTTGCCATTTGAGATGCCCCAACCAATTTGCCCAATAATATGCCAGTGTTATTTTCTATTTGATATGCCCCTGCTAATTTGCCCAATAATATGCCAGTGTTATTAGCCATTTAATATGCCCCTGCCACAATTGCCCCGTTCCCCCCCCCCCCCCCCCTGAATCCGCCACTGGCACCAAGAGGTGGAATACAAATCCACATAAGATGGTATAGAGTTCCGACTAAACTACAGTTTCTACCCTTCAGTTCATATTTGGTGGAGCTGCCCCCTTTATACAGGAATATTGGTGAACAAGTGAGAACAGTATGCAATAAACTGAAGGTAATGACATCAAACTGACTTCAGAATTGTTTTTTTATGTCATACCTCAGTTTCTGTTCCAAAATATAGAAATAGTGTAACCATGCCATTGATTAACGCTACGAAAACAGTTGTACCTCAGTACTGGAAGAGGCATGAACCTCCCTCCTTGGACAGTGGGGTAAAACAAGTTAATTACATTAAGATAGTGGAAGTAGATCAAGGGATATTTAATTAAGCATTGAAATTGGGTAGGTTAGTAATATTGCCATTTTTCAGTTTCCCCTGGCGTTATGGCCTGACGTGATGTTTCCTGAGGTGATTGTTGTGTCTGGATGTCAGAGTAGCTACGAGTAGGATATAAGTGGATCGAGGTGCTTGTAGACAGGGATGGTATGTGCCATATGTGGAGAAAACAAGCATTTGACCATGTGTGTGTGAGTTGTTTTTATGTTATATAGCGGATTATTATTGTACTGAACACTTCTTTTTGTGTCTATGCATGTACTATTGTAAAATGATATATATTGTTTAATAAATAAACAAATGTCATTCTGCACTTAAAACAAAAATAAATTACTGTTTATTAGTAGTAAATAACAGTTTAATTAAAAGCATATGCATGTTCAATCAAAATATTAATCATATATTTAGCACTTATAATAAAAATTTCTGCGGGAGCGATATCACTCAGACTGACAGCCATGCAATCTGACCGCGCTGTAACAATTCTCTGGATCGGGACTTGCTGCTCCACTGGACTCTTCCTTTGTCCAGATCCTAATAAAAAGCATATACAATCATCATAATGGAATGCAGTACAACTAATAAAAAATTATGACAGGGTCATTCTTGAGGGAGGCATTGTCTGCATATGGCTTTGAAGGTAGAGTAGTGGACTCAATCATGGCTTTGTATACAGCCCCATCGACAAGAGTGGGGGGGGGGAGATTTTTTCAGAATGGTTTAGATTGTCCGACGAAACAAGGCAGGGCTGGCCACTATCCCCGCTCCTCTATCTAATCACAATAGAACCCCTGGCAGTGTCCATAAGACAAAACGATAATATTAGGGGACTGCGGATAGAGATATCAGATTGAATCTTTACGCAGATTACATAATTGTGACAGTGGAAGATCCCGGAAACTCAGTAGTGGAACTGATGAGCGTTTTGGGAGCGTACTCAGAAGTTTCAGGATACAAGCTAAATGTGGGAAAAACAGTTGTTCTACCAAATAAAATACCAGAATAGCCTTCCAGCAGATGTGGTAGAGGTAAACACAGTCAAGGATTTTAAGCATGCGTGGGATAGACACAAGGCTATCCTAGCTATAAGACTGGGAACGGGGGACTAATAAAAGTATTCCAAAAAATTGGGCAGACTAGATGGACCGAATGGTTCTTATCTGCCGACACATTCTATGTTTCTAGATCAGGGCTTGACAAATATAATTTGATTTTAGGAGCCAGAATTTTTTTTTAGGAGCCAGACAATCACGCAAACATAAACACAATTCATAAACACACACGCCTACTTCACATATATACAAACACACCTACTTTACTTATACACATATATTCAAACCCCTCACACACACCTACTTTACATATACCCATATATCCAAACACCTCATACACACCTACTATACATATACACATATATACAAACACCTCACACACACACCTACTTTACATATACCCATATATACAAACCCCTCACACACACACCTACTTTACATATACACATATATACAAACACCTCACACACACCTACTTTACATATACACATATATCCAAACACCTCATACACACCTACTATACATATACACATATATACAAACCCCTCACACACACACCTACTTTACATATACCCATATATACAAGCACCTCACACACACCTACTTTACATATACACATATATACAAACAACTCACACACACCTACTTTACATATACACATATATCCAAACAACTCACACACACCTACTTTACATATATACAAACACCTCGCACACACCTACTTTACATACACACAAATATACAAACACACCCACCTCACACAGTCTTTTCTTGGGGGTTTCTTCTTGATGTGTCCCCCTCCCTGCTGCTTTACCTCACTGCAGGGAAGGGGGACATTCGTGCTACAGCTGATCTCCGTTGGTCGGCCTGCTGAGTGCCAGGATGTCACGTGACGACACCCGGCACTCAGACACGCGTTGCGCGAGGGGGCGGAGCTTGCAGTCTGTGCCATCCGCACAGACTTTACCCCCTCGCGCTCAGAAAGTTTTTTTTTTAAATGTGATGGCAGCGGCAAGGGGACCATAAGGCTGACAGCACCCAGGCGCCAGGTCTAAATTCCTGGTCGCCATGGCGACCTGGCGCCTGGGGTTTGTCGAGCCCTGTTCTAGATAGTATAAAATCTGCCTTAAAAAATAAATTCGGGTTGATATGGGGAGCCGATAATTTGACTTACTTAGGAATAAAAGTCTGTATGGACCCAGGTAAAATAGTGAAAATTAATTTTCTCCCACTATTGACCCAGACTATGAAACAACTGAGAGATTTCAAAAACGTATTCTTTTCATGGAGGGGGAGATAATATATCTGGCAGAAATGCAGTTTAAAATATTAAACAGATTATATCTAGTTTCAAGTCGTCTGTCCAGAATGTACCCTGGTAATACAGGATTGAGCTGGAGATGTGATAAGCTTCATATCTGGTGGTCCTGGTCTGCTCCTGTGAGATTCTGGAGTAAGATACTGAATAAACTATATAATTTGTGTAATATAAGAATACCAACCTGCCCAGGTTTAGATTACATCTAAACTTGCCAAAAATGCAATTACAAGAGAAAAGATTTGTTATTCACTTTCTTATAGCATTACAAATATCTATTGCTAGGAATTGGAAGACCCAGAACATCCCAAGTTGGGTGGTGGTTAAAAACTAACTAGAATATCAATTAAAGATGGAAACAGGACTAATTATTAACCAGTCCAGGACCCAAGCCACCAACAAAAGTTGGAATACGTGGATTGAAATAGTGGAAGGGGACACCCCGGGATAGTATGTTTTGGATATTTATGGTACCTTGCATTAGACTGCACCTGGAGAATAAAGCCCCTGTGCTTCTCTGCGAGACCTCCCATGTTCCGAAGCAACCTTCTCATTTGGTTGATGTGTATGTGTATTTGCAGGCAAGAATTGGATGGCATAATGCATAGTTGCCAACTGTCCCGGATTTGCCGTGAAAACCAAGATTGTCCCGGGGGAATTCTCACCCCGGGACAATCCTGGCAATTTGCTCTGTTTTAGCGCGATCACGGGTCACGTGACGTCATAGCGTGACGTCACATGACCCGCGCAGTTCAGTCTGTGAGCTGAGCTCACATCAGCCTGCTGTAGCCATCCCTGCCCCACGCGTCTGCTGGAAGCTCAGCTCACAGACTGAACGGAGCGGGTTTTTTTTTTTTTTTTTAACTTTAATCAATACAAACAAACCTGTTGACTGTGCACGGAGGAGACATGGAGCAGGTGAGTAATGGGGAAGGAGGGTGGTGGCATGTTACTGGGGCCTCAGGTTATATTACTGGGCATTTAAACTGTGGAATATTACTGGGCATTTAAACTGGGGCATCGGGCTGGGCATATTACTGGGAAATTAAACTGGGGCATCGGGCTGGGCATATTACTGGGAAATTAAACTGGGGCATCAGGCTGGGCATATTACTGGGCAATTAAAGTGGCATTTTACTGGGCAATTATTCTGGGCATATTACTGGGAAATTATGCTGGGCATATTACTAATCAATTAAACTGGCATATTACTGGGGCATCAGGCTAGGCAATTAAACTGGCATATTACTGGGCAATTATTCTGGGCATATTACTGGGAAATTATGCTGGGCATATTACTAATCAATTAAACTGGCATTTTACTGGGGCATCAGGCTAGGCAATTAAACTGTGGCATATTACTGGGGCATCAGGCTGGGCATATTACTGGGCAATTAAACTGTGGCATATTACTGGGCATTTAAACTGGCATATTACTGGGCATCAGGCTGGGCATATTACTGGGTAATTAAACTGTGGCATATTACTGGGGCATCAGGCTGGGCAATTAAACTGTGACATATTACTGGGGCATCAGGCTGGGCATATTACTGGGCAATTAAACTGGCATATTACTGGGCAATTATTCTGGGCATATTACTAGGCAATTAAACTGGCATATTACTGGGGGATCAGGCTGGGCAATTAAACTGGAATATTACTGGGGCATCAGGCTGGGCATATTACTGGGCAATTAAACTGTGGCAAATTACTGGGCAATTAAACTGTGGCATTTTACTGGGCAATTATGCTGGGCATATTACTTGGCAATTAAAATGGCATATTACTGGCCAATTAAACTATGGCATATTACTGGGCAATTAAATTGTGACATATTACTGGGGGATCAGGCTGAGCATATTACGGGGTGATCAGGCTGGGCAGATTACTGGGCAATTAAACGGTGGCATATTACTGGGCATTTAAACTGTGGCATATTACTGGGCATCAGGCTGGGCATATTCGTGGGTAAATAAACTGTGGCATATTACTGGGGCATCAGGCTGGGCAATTAAACTGTGGTGTTTTACTGGGGCATCAGGCTGTGCATATTACTGGGCAATTATTCTGGGCATATTACTGGGCAATTATGCTGGGCATATTACTAGGCAATTAAACTGGTATATTACTGGGGATCAGGCTGGGCAATTAAACTGTGGCATATTACTGGGGCATCAGGCTGGGCAATTAAACTGTGGCATATTACTGTGCAATTAAACTGTGGCATATTACTGGGCATTTAAACTGGCATATTACTGGACATCAGTCTGGGCATATTACTGGGGAATTAAACTGTGGCATTTTACTGGGGCATCAGGCTGGGCAATTAAACTGTGGCATATTACTGGGGCATCAGGCTGGGCATATTACTGGGCAATTAAACTGGCATATTACTGGGCAATTATTCTGGGCATATTACTGGGCAATTATGCTGGGCATATTACTAGGCAATTAAACTATGGCATATTACTGGGCAATTAAATTGTGACATATTACTGGGGGATCAGGCTGATCATATTACTGGGCAATTAAACTGGCATATTATGGGGGATCAGGCTGGGCAATTAAACTGTGGCATATTACTGGACAATTAAACTGGCATATTATTGGGCAATTAAATTGTGACATATTTTTTACGAGTTTAAGCATTAATGGGATAGGTATAAGGTTATCCTAGATATAAGATAAGGCCAGGGACTAGTGAAAGTATTACTTTACTGAGAGGGTAGTGGATGTATGGAACAGTCTTCCAGTAGAGGTGGTAAAGGTTAATACATGAAGGAGTTTAATCATGCATGGTATATGAATAAGGCTTTCCTAGATATAAGATAAGGCCAGTAACTAATGAAAGTATTACTTTACTGAGAGGGTAGTGGATGCATGGAATAGTCTTCCAGTAGAAGTGGTAGAAGTTAAGGTTAATACAGTGAAGAAGTAGCATGGGATAGGTAAGATAAGCATGCATGGGATAGGTAGAAGGCTATCCTAGATATAAGATAAGGCCAGTAACTAATGAAAGTATTACTTTGCTGAGAGGGTAGTGGATGCATTGAATAGTCTTCCAGTAGAAGTGGTAGAGGTTAATACAGTGAAGGAAGAAACAAGAGAGAAACACACTGCGCCCAAAAAGTAGGGCTTTTTCAAGTGAAAAAAAAAAGAAAAAGCCCTACTTTGGGGGTGAAACGCGTTGTGGACAAGAGGAGACTGCTACTGGGACTCTATATATGTACTGTTCAAGTGGATCTTTGAATGTAAGATTCTTTATATGTTTTTATTGTTATTAAAATCGTTGAAGCTAAATAGTCTCCTCCTTACCCTCTCTTATACTACCGCTGGGAGTACCTTCTGGGTCTGCTACCCTGAATAAGCTGCCTAGGATTCCTCTGTGAAGCAGTTGGATCTTTGACCCCTTGGTGGGCTCCCTGGATGCTGTATAGACTGAGCAGATCTCTGCTCAGGAAGATGTGAGTGTGTTCTCACTTATTATTTGTTATCAGCACTTTTATGTAATATACTACACTATATTATTTCTGTTCTGTTTTGTTTTATTTTTTTCCCTTCGGATTGAATATTGAGCTGATTTACTTTAAGGCTGATTTACTTTAAGGGTAACAATTTATTATTTATTTTTCCTGAGTTGTGTGTTTTGAAGTGTTTGGTCACACCGCACTTTTTCACTTGTGTGTTGTTTTAATACAGTGAAGGAGTTTAAGCATGCATGGGATAGGTATAAGGCTATCCTAGATATAAGACAAGGCCAGGCAGTATTACTTTACTGATAGGGGAGTGGATACGTGGAATGGCCTTCCAGCAGAAGTGGTAGGTTCACACTAATGTATGATGGTGTAGACACAGCTCTTTTGACTGAAGCACATCTGCACATGGTCTTACTATATTTCATGTAAAAGTGATATTTCCTGATGTAGATGTTGTGCTGTGAATGTATCGGTTGTATACCAAGGATGCATGGTAATGTTGGTGGGAACTTGGTGATATAATCTACACTGTGATAAGTAGGTGGGGTTACATTATGCCAATTATATCGAGTGGGCGGAGCTTTTGAACAGAGGTGTGCTCAATTGGAAGATAAACGGCAAAGTGTCCCTGGAATTGTAATGACCATATACTTAAACAATGCAATTCTGCTTAATGGATAAAGTGTTAGTTGCACTTCTGCACTTTTGTGTTGTAGTAGTGTATTACTTTTTTATATGATGATGTCTAGAAGTGTTTTTATCTTTTCTATGATCATGCTGAGAATGTAATATTTGTTAAAACAATAAAAATAATTAAATTACAAAAGCAAATGTTTATTAGTAGTACATAAATCGACACTTAAAGTAAGCAAATAAAATAGAGCAGTCAGATCGGTCTTCGATTGCTTACGCTTGCGCGCCTACATTTCTCTGGCCCTGCTGATAGAGAGGGATATGGTCGCTGACATGCGCAGAACATCGGTAAAACAGCTGAGGCCTCATCACCGGAAGTGACGTAGTCCAGAATTCGGACGGGTGGGGGAAAATGACTGAACACCACCACACTCTTCAGCCCTACCTACACAGACATAGAGCCAGCCCTCAACTCCTCCCCGCCGTCCTGTGGGTGCAGCCGGGCGAAGCATGGCGGCGGTGAAGAGCAGAGTGTGCGAGACCGAGGGCTGCTTTAGCGAGGCCAAGCTGCAGTGCCCAACATGCCTCAAACTAGGCATCCATGGCTCCTACTTCTGCTCCCAGGTATACCTCTTTTGGGTGGAACTACCCACCTCTACTTCACTACCTAAGTGTTTTGCCATCCATGCTGCCAGTGTGCTTGCCATGCATGTGCATACACAGCCCCATCACACCCCAAATCAGATTTACTTATAAAGGCGACTAATGGGAAAACCACACCACGATCTGTATATCACCCTGCTGCATTGTCATCTCTTTCTCTCTACCTCCTCACACACATCCATGTTATGCAATTCTGCCGGAGAGAGGACGAAGTGTCTACATTCATCTTATATTCATTGATATTTACATTGACTATTATCGAAATTTACTATCCTTTTACCGTGTTTCTATTTGTTCAAACATAATGAAAACAATGTGTATATATAGCGTTGGCATGAGTGTAAACAAATTAATAGATAAAAATGCATCTGTGCAGTCTCGTATTTATGGCATCATGTGCCAATCTTCAAATTGCTACAATGGAGAAAAAATTGTTTGGCAGCTCAAGGCCATATCCTAAACAGGAGACCACACAGACAAAGGTTACACACCGTTTTCTGAATTTCTCCCAATGTATTCATTCTATGCTCTTCACCTCCATGGTTAATACTTTTGGGGCCCCTGTGGATCTGTCAGATATGTGCTTTGCAATACAATGCGTTTTTGCTCTGATGTAATGCATCAGAACTATTGCTTCAACAGGAAAGTAGATATTCTGAAAGGATAGAAATAGTTGAGTACCAGACTTGGCATAATTTATTGCTGTACTGTTCCTGTGTTTTTTTTCTAATTGAATGTTCTTTTATTAACTTTACATACATACCTGGTTTTATTGGTCTTTGCTTTTTTTGTGCTTTGCAAATATTTCATTTAAAAACAAAAACAAATTTTTACAATAGCATGTGCTCACTTTGTCTCGGTCACATTTTGGTAAGGCATGTTAATTAAATTTTTTTTTTTTTTTTTTTTTTGAAAAACCTAATGCTAATGCACACACAGTATCGTGCAGAGATAACTTTTATATCCATTGGGAAACCAGAGGATTTGTAACCTGCAATATTTCAGAGGTTTGCCTATATAAAACCAGTTTCCCAAACAATTTTCTCTTAACATTTCTCAGTGTAAAGATAATTGGTCTGCTGTAATCACTCACGGATTGTAATGCTATTCACATAAATGCTTGACATTACCTTTCCCTCATGTCAGTAGAACTAATTACTGAATTTGTGAATGTGATCTGCACCTGGTATCCGTGTTTAGGATCCTTTCCTCTCTAGTTTATTTTGTAAAGGTATTTGTTGTACGGTAGACCCTATGTACAAATATTTAGGATCCTTCTCTTACTCTTCTAATAAGAGTGTATGATCTCATGGTTGCAAATTCTCTTTGAATTTACGTCTAAGTTCCAGGCATTTAGTTCAGTCCCTCCCTTATTATATTTCACATTCTCTGATCTCTTGTTTGTGTGCTCACCATGAGATTGAGTTAGTGTTTTTTTATTTGTTTTTACTAGCAGATGTAAAACATTGTATTAATGGTAACGCTCTGGCTCTAATACTACACATTTCATACAGGTGATAGTTTTAAATGCACCTGTCTGCCTTCGTCCTTGTATATAGCTCTTACTTCCCACAATGGCACCGGTGTACTCCTAATGCATTCCCTTTGACAGCTGGGAGGCCATGATTGCATAAAAGCCTGTGAGACAAGGGTGCAAATGTCAGTAAAAAGAGCAGAGCCAGCGACTAGACATCATTTCTTTCAACCCCATGGTGTAGCCTGAAAGAATATACTAACTAATCCATTTCTCCATTAATGCTTTTGTCATTCAACCTCCATTCAACAATTGAAGAATATCACACACATTTTGGATGAAGCATGCTGGAATAGATGGCTTACTTCTGTATCATATTTTGGTAAATCTTATTAATGCCAGTATTTTGTGTGTGTGTATATTTTGCCTATATATACACTGCAAGCACCAAATCCAGTAAAGGTTATATTTCAAGACAAAATAACTGGTCCCACTTGGTTGTTTAAATGTTCTTATATAAGCTTCTTTAACATATGATGGTAGTTCTGTTGAGTACCACTTGTATAAGGTTGTCACTTTTTACTTTATTTCTAATGTATTCATTTTAGGATAGTTTTTTTGCATTAACATAGTGCTCAGTGATGTATAAACAAGTGCATGGAGTTCAGTATTTAATGGATAAGCCAACCGCAGCCAACATTTGCTGAGGGAATCTGAGCCCCACTCCAAATAAAGACCTGGCCTGCGCAGACAAAAGTAAAGTTGCACTCAAGTGTAATCCATGTTATAGTGGCACAGTATATACCTTTTATATATGTGCTATGTTTGTTTTGAGGCTGCTGATCTTTATCCAGTCATTGTGGCATTAAATTCTTCCTCATCTTGTGGTGGGGACCGATTACTCCTAGCAGCTTAAAGAGAAGCATAGACTGCAGTTTTATTCAGCAAACCAGTACAACTTGAGCGCACTTAGCTCAGGTCTAGTTTTTAATACTGTTCACGTAAAAACATCAAGTTCATTAAATCCTCTTGACTTCAATATTAGCTCTGCTCAGCCTGAAGATCATGTTAAGGTGGGCCTCTGTTACTTTTGCACCTCAGATGAACCAAGACTAAGCACTTCTTTCGCTTACCACATTTCCGTAGCCATTTCTTGTGTTCGTTTATACCAAACATAAATTAGGACATTTGAGCATGAACCAAGAACTCAGAATTTAAAAACTATTTTATCATAACTATTGTTGATTAAAAGGGGAGTTATGCTAAAATTCTAAAACTTTAATTAAATAGGCCTTTAATTGAAAACAAAATTATATTCCATTGTGATTGTTTAAATGATAGCACTGATTTTTCATTTTTTTTATTTTATTTTAGCGCTACCTGGAGTCTGTCAAATGAGGCATCCCACCAACACGCCCCCCCTCCCCCGTATTGGTTTCTTTCAGCACACATTTGTTAATGCCCATATTGGTTTGTCAGACAGGTAGCACCTGCACTGACAACACCCACCAATAGACAGTGAAGAAAGTATGTGTACTAATACTTAGTTTTGCCTTTACTTGATTACGTTACGTAATATCTTCAAAATATGATGAAAGAAACATGATTTTAAACTGTGAGCAAGTCGGGATAACCGCCAATTTGCAAATTATATTAAGATTTTGACTCCTCTCTTAAAGGTTAGTGGTTTTATCAAAAAAATTAAATGCATAATCGGTCAAATCCCCCTTTGCAAACTGCTGTCATGATTCAAAACCTAGATTGGCTTTGGTTGGTGTGTGACCTTTTAAATGCTTGAGTGAGACAGAAATAAAGTCCAAGAGGACACCTTAAAGCTCAAAATAGCATGGCATTAGCATGGTGCAGTTTGGCCACTGAACAATTTTATATATTTGAGGTTTGGCAGACAACGCAATAAATGTAGGGCTAACCCACATGCTTGTTAGTTGTTTATATAGTATAACCATTATTGTGATTAGAGGAGGAGTAGCATCATATACAAACTTTGATCTTAAACTCTAGTGCAGAGCATTGTTTATATTCATTAAAGTGACACTACCATGCACAAATCATATTCTCCTGTTTAGCTTCAAGTGGTTTGGTTATAAAATAGTCTTTTTAGTTAAAAAAAAAAAAAAATCCATCTGAAACCTATTATTTTGCTTAGTGTTCTTCGTGTACTTATCCTTGTGCAGAAATTTGGCCTGGTGGTACAGGGCTTTTTCATATCATAAATATTGTTCCTTTGCACTAATCAAGCTAATAGCGCTTTGCTGAAATTTTTTATCCAGGCAATATATATATATTTTTTTTTTATGTGCCCTTTTGTATCATTCAGCACAGTTTTAAGTTCTGATTTTAGGCAAGCGTTTTACTCCCCTTAATGTCAAGGCTAGGTAATTCTTTACTGTCCCATTTGCAATGAGAGTATTTGTTTACTGGTATATTCCTTTTATATTGGTATTTTTTTCTGTGTGTCTGTGTGTGCATCACCTTTTGAGTCTGTTGTTTTGTAAGAGAATAAGGGTTTTATTCAGACTTTCCCTGATATCGTGGTGGACATTTTAAATGTCGTTCGACAATTCTTTGACGGAAACCTTTCTTGTCTTTGCAGGAATGTTTCAGGGGAAGTTGGGCAAGCCACAAGATGCTTCACAAGAAAGCAAGTAAGATATTGTCTGTTTCACATTGAAAGAAGATAAATAGACTGAAGAAGTGCAAAGTTAGATCATTAGAGGGAATACTGGAGGTAGTTTTCATTCCCCCAGCCAACAAATTGTGGCTACGTAATGGCATTTTGATGATCTCATCTTGACTTTGTTCAGCTGCGAGAAACTGTCAATTAAAATTGACACACACTGCTGTTAACATACCAGGGATGCTGTGACGTGGTATCTGTGCTGGTCTGCAAGAGATCATTTTATAAGCTTTCGACCTTGTGCAAAAGTGTGTAGCAACATAAGGTGGAGAGAAGTACCCTGTCTTTTACTAAATACTGCTGAATACATCTGCCCTATTTATAGCTAGAAATGGTGGAACCAATGAGGCCTTAACTGTTTATCAGATAAAGTACAAAAGACTTACAACATAATTTAAATTATGTTCATGTATTAAATATTGTTTCTCCCTCAATGATTCAAAGAGTTTTTATATTTTCGTTTCTTGTTTTATTGTTCTTATGTCTTCTGGGACACTGCCCTCTCTTCAAATGAGACCATGTGACATGCACATTATGGGAGATGTGACCCTGCAAGATGATATCAAACCATTTACAGGGAAAGCTATGGCACAGGAACAATATACACCTGTGTGTCTTGGCTACCGGGCCTTAAACTAGATTGCCTGCTATGATGCCTTGTGTGCATTTATTGTTTTTTTTCTTTCTTCTATTCCTTTTATTCTCCCAATCCTAAACTTTTATTTCTCCTCTTTGTTTCAATGCCAAAGATGACAAAGGTAAAAGGGAAGTTTCTCCATGGACGATGGAAGGAGAAATAAACACAGATCCTTGGCTAGGCTATCGGTATACTGGAAAACTGAGACCACATTACCCTTTAGTAGGTGCTCATAGCGTTCTTAAAATATGCAAATATAATGTGATATAATTATGCTATTTTGACATTTTTATATATTGGGTTGATTTTATGAATGTTTCATGAATGCTAAAAGGCGATGCCCTGTGAACTGAATGCTAATAGCATGTTTATAGGTTTATTCCACTATTTTACAATTGATTTATTGGTATTTTACAGAGCACTGGATTGGTTGCTTCATGTTTTGATGTTACTTTTTTTTAGAAGGCCCACTACTTCATATAAATATTTGTATTTTCTATTATAAGTTTGTGTGGATATATCTTTTAAAGCATGATTATCCGTTTAATTGTTTAAGCACCTCGATGTGTGTACCAGATTATGTATGTGATGTCACTATCCACTATGCCTGGCGCTCTTCTATACCTCACTTTTAGTTACATTGCAGAGCTCTCACAGTGCAACATGATGTCTCCAACAGTCTTTGACTGCTAGTGCACTAATAGACACTCATATTTTTTTTTGAGTTGACCTCTGCACCAGCAGAGCAAGTACACTGGACCCGACAGACTGAGTAGGGCAAGCCATCGGGTTTATGAAATATAAGTGAAAACTTCCCCTTAGTAAGAAAGTATTTAAAAAATGTTTTTTGTTATTTGTGTTGC